>RXPK01000211.1:2866503-3269276 GCA_004143645.1 Protaetia brevitarsis
TAGAAAAGAAAGAATATTGTTTTACGTGTTTGTCTTTAACTATCTTTTAAGTGTCTATTTGAAATTCCTTAACCTTTTCGATAAAAGTATAAATAGATGGATGTGTTGAATAAAATGAGTTATTTAGCTTGGAATGAAATGATTCGCATGCATTTGTACATGGTGCCTAGATTACATGTAGGATTAAGCAATCCTTTTTGCAGGGCAATCCATATATTTGGTGCCCAGTTTACACCCGTCGTACTATTAGTGTACTAATAATGTTAGTGCATACCGCTGATCATAATAGATTCATTTTGTGAGTTGCGACCACTATGAGTTGACTTGTGGAAGTACATAATTAATGCCTTTTCGTATTTTTTTTTATAGTAAGTACGAATAGACCAAATAGAAACACGTGATGATTGGATTTTATTTTTTTATAGCACCCATTATTTTCAATCAAACTTATAGAAGGTATAGTAGATTTAATTAGTATTTTTTTTTGTGATTTTTTATGTTTCTCACTCTGAAGAAACCATAAAATGCATAATTTCAAATATTTCAAAATTATTTTTCTGTCGGATTGTATTTTCTAAAAAAAGATAATATATATAATGTACTATGATTAGATGTCTAAACAGACGTTGGAAGCCCCGTTTTTCTAAATAGAATAGTTTTCAAGAAATAAAAATTTAGAGAATGGTTAATTATCTTTTTATGACTTGTCAATCCTCAGACATAACTTTTTTCAAAAATCCCTTGTGGAGGCCACTTCACCAAGCTTATCCGCCCAGACTCTTTGTGGATCTAGTTCCTTTCAATAAAAATAAACTACTTTTTATCATGATCACAATATTATTGACTGAATCAATTTATTTACTAGGCAAAATGAATTTTTCCTTTATTGTCTCAAATAAGTTTTCAGTTAGTAGTAATAACATCACTAAAAACATACAAAAACGCATGACAACTAAAATTTGAATAAAGTACCTGCTGATGTTGAGCTTTTAGGCGTTGATGGTTTACTAACAGGAGTATCGGTAGATGATTTTGAATCTTCTAATGGTTTGGGCGGTTCGGGCATTTGTTTTGGGGGCAATGTAGATCCAGGTACGGGAATAGGAGCATATCCAGGTGGTGTTGGCAGTTCATCAACAGGTATTGGTTTACCAGCATGATTCAACTTTATAGCATCTTCATATTGTTTAACAATTCTACCCATTCTTCTAGCTTTACTAGAATTTCCACTTTCTTTAGCAGCTTCTTGTTGTTTTTTATATATCTGTAAACGTTGCTCCAGAGCTTCTTCTACTGAATTTGCAGTTATTAATGTTTCTTCACCAATATTTTCTTGATTTTCCAAATTTTCTTGGGTCTGAACATTACTCTCTTCTATTTTAGGTATTACTGGACCAGGAGGCCCAGGCATACGACTTACATCGACTTCTTGATTATTTTCAACTGCTTTTATAACAGTTTCAAATTGTTTTACAATTTTCACATAGTTCAGTGCAGTTGTAGTGTCTCCCGCTTTTTTTGCTACAACGGCAGCAGATTTATATTCGTTTTTCCTTGTATGTAGTACAGTTAGTAACTGCTGCTTTTCTTCATTTGGTACTTTGCTCTCCTCTAGATTAGATACCTCAGGTGGAGGAGGTGGAGCTTTTCTAGTGGGAGGTAAGATGGGTGGTGTCATATCATTAGTTTCTGCTTTATCAGTATCTTCAAGAGTTTCTGGCTGGGGATCTTTTGGTTTGCCTACACTTATACTTACTTCAGGTGGAATATCTTCATTATTAATGGATTTTCCGGCTTGTGATTGTTTAATCAGGTCTTTCAAAGTTTTGATTCCTCTTCCAAACCGTCGTGCTCTACTACTTTCTCCAGCATTTTTAGCATTCACTTCTGCTGTTTCATAATTTTTTAGTCTGTCTAACAGTAATTTGGTCGTATTGCTATCTGAGGTAGAAGCAACTACATCTGATGGAGATTCAACCTGATTTGAACCAGTTAATTCACTAAGTTCACTCAATAATTCTGGATCATCATCGCCTTCAGATAATTCCTCGTCAGATGGTATATCTCTCAAGCTTGCTGAAACCATGCTATCCAAATTAGCTTGTGGAATGGCTTTAGGTATTTTTTTCTTTTTGTGGGCGTTCAAACCACTTAATGCTAATAATTCTGCTTCTAAATCACTGTCATCACTGTTGTTTTCTCCTTCACCTTCCTCAAAAGAAAGATTTGTGGGGATGTCAAACAAACCAAACTGCAACAATTGTTATGTACAAAAATAGAAATTACTGTAAATTGCTTTTACCTGAGATAAATTATTGGAACGATTTTGTTTTTCATTAGATTTCCTTTTGCTAAACATTTTTGGTATTCTTATCTGTATATAGAAACTACAATAAACCAAGACTGAACAAATAAATTTATCTTATAACTGATTTAACGCATTAAAATGACTGATATGACAAATATGCAATCATATTATATACAGAGTGATCAAAGTCAAGCGTCTGAGGTTGGCAAGAAAAAAATTAAGTTGGCCTCACTACGCAGCTATATGCCAATAATGTGCGCTCATGATCGCTCATCGGATTTTTTTGTTTATTGGTTATGTTCAAGTTTGAGCGTACGTGGATTAGTGGTACGGCAGAAATGACAGATGGCGCGACCACAAATGTCAAGAAGAGATGTAGCCAATTTACGAAGGAAAATATGAACTATAAGTTAATCAATCTGGGGACCTTTTTCATATCAACCTCGGACGTCACAATTGCATTACAACGGCGCCAACGATATATTTATAATATTTAACAGTAGACTCCGTCGCAATCACAGAACAAGCAATAAAGGAACGCAAGTTCCTGTACCAATTCGTTTGGAACACGCGACGTCAAATACGGGGCGGTCATGAGTCACGTGCCAGCCATGCTAACGCAATATGGCGCCAGATTTTAAAAATTAGATATGTTTCGATTTTCCTTAATCTCATCAGTGTGATACGTCTGCTAATAACGGTTCGTATTTACGGCTTACATTAATTTAACAATGTCGTGATTATAGTTTATTATTTATTTTTAACAATTTTGAGATTGTATTTTTTTTCGCAAATAGTCGTAACGTGTTTCTTATCATTCATCTGATATGAACAATCACATTTTAAGAACTTAGAACTTAAGAAACTTAGTTACAACATTGTTAAATTAAATATTAGTCGTGAATATTGACCAATATGCTTGCAGAAATCACAGACATATCTAATTAAACAAATAATCTAGTCTAGAAGTTTAGGTTAGAAACACAATCACTAATAAACATTTAAATTCTCTTTAAACATGTTGCTTCTATTTATAAAACATAATGAAAATTTAGATAACAAATGAAGATCTCTCTGAAGTAGGGAAACTTAACTCTGAAAATTCTAAAACAAAAATAAACTCTAATAACACGTAATCAATAAAATCTCAAAGGAATGTCCTTTGTGCCCATATTAAATTTGGTTTATTTAATTTTGAATAATTAAATTGAAATTTTGTTGAAATAACCCTTGGATTGCAATTTGTTTAAGGAAACAGCCTTTTGTTGTATGTATTTATAGATACATAGCCGAAGACATTTCTTAATAAAACTAACGTAAGAAGAATGTTCGTGCAAACTTGGAACAGATTAACGAACACCTCTTTACTTTGTGCGAGTTACAGGAAACGGATGGGGAAGTCGTTGTTTAGAGATAAAACTGTACCCAATCGTGATAAATTAGTAAATGACATGAATTTGAAATTAAATTGTTACTATCTTATTTTAAAAGAACCAAATTACCTGATTAGTTTCCAAAAGTAGGTGATAATGGAGACAACTCATTATTAAAAATTAAAGGGGTTGTCAGGAAAATAGCATCGCACTTACAATACATTTTTAAGTAATGATTATTGTAACCTGAACTATCAAAATGCCTTGAGCATATTCGAAAGTTTTCTACCTCTGCGGTATCATATAATATCCTTCCAAGTTTTCAGCTTTGGTTTATATATTAGGAACCTACGGCAACGAATTCATTCTTTAACTCCATCAATACTTTGATACCCAGGAATTTACAATTTCTGTGAATATTAGGCTATAGATATGCCAAATTACACAACGAACATTTTGCATTAAATCTAGTAAATTAATTTATTACTTACGTTTTGAATAGCACAGAGGACGACGTTTTAACACTATTGGCGGGTAATTACAACTGTGGAATATTAGCGGGCAAAGTGGCGAAATCGTCATCATGATGGGGCAAACGTGGGAAATTATAATAAATCTATTAAAAACAATCGAAAATTTTCCTAAAATTCCTACCTGCATCATATTTACAAATTACAATTACCAAGTGTTTAAGGTTATTTAGATATTGTATTGTGCTGATACTAGGGATACTAGATTTATGAAGCGTAATTGCCAACATTCATTAACGAACTGAAGTTGAATTCTTTTGGACAGAAGTGGCCGCCGCCTCGTAGCTATGTTCGTTTGTTTCCAATAATGCGTATTACCTTTTCATACCCATGGTCGCAATAGAGAATGGTACATGACGTCACATGTGCAATGAACGAATATTGGTAGACGATGCCTGGTTGCTAGGTAACCAGTGTTACCGATGGAGTTGGTTGAAATAATCCGTTTATTTTGCGAAAAAATCCGATTTTGTCCGGCGTCAACCGAACGCCAGTTTATGCAGCCAATCTTACGACAATCATAATGATTTTTTGAGACCCATTATTTTTTATATAGGTTAGAATACTTATAATTAGTATAAATACTACTATATACTAAACCAACTATTGCAACATACGTATTTAATACTTTATTGTTTTCTCTTTTTTGCCAAATCTGACACTGCATTATTCTTTGGAAGGTGTAAATTTAAGATATCTACCACTATTGTCAATACCTTCTTTAGTTGCTAAAATGGCTCGTATTCTTTCAGTATTTAGGAGATTTCTTGCATCAGTCTTGATGTTAAATAGAGCACTAAATATTCTACACTAACATTTGAAAAAGGTAATACAAAGAGTAGCGAAAACATTTTTTTAAAATTTGGATAAAGTAAAAAATTGCTATTATTTTTTTCGCTGAATAATTTAGAACAGTATTTGTCAGGTTCATTTATCAACATTTGAAAACTATCTGTATTTAACATAGCATATCTTCGCCACTCATTGTCCAATTCTTGGGTGTTTACATAGTCGTTTAAAATGGGAAATCTTTCCCAAACAATGTTCAAAGATTTTATATTAAAAGATTGAGCTTCTTTAGGGTCTATAATTTGTAAAATGTCGAAGATAGCGTCCTTAAACTCAAATCTGCTTTTAATATTACATACTAACTATATAAAAAGACAATATAGTTTTTGCCGTACCGTAGTAAATATGCAACACTAATCTTAATTGAATAAGACCCATTTGCACCGCCATGTTAAGGCTGGTTTAATTTTAAGCGTTACTTTGAAGGTGATAGTTCATGTCTCTGCAAATAGTGAACGCCATATTCTAAGCGTCACTTAAAATTAAACCAGTTTAACGTGTCGGTGCAACGGCCATAAAAGCTGTATTGCTCGTCGAAATGATGTGCGCATGCGCAATAACAATATTTTTTGGAGGCCGAGAAAATATCCGAAATTATCCTTATTATTTCAGGATCCGAAAAATATACGCAGCTCAAAAATAAGTCCGCAAATCGGACTTTTATCCGCCAATCGGCAACACTGTAGGTAACAGACAGCGGCAGTGTTCGTATATGGGAGGGAAATTCCCTTTTTGGAGGGAATTTTGAACGTTAGAGGGAAAAAGTTTTGTTTTAGAGGAAATTATTGGATAAACTATTCTATTGCATCGATAAAAATAAATTAAATTTTTATTATTGTGTATTTTGTTATTCATTTGCTTTAAGTTAAAATGATTATGTCATTGTATGGGTACATTTATTTTAATTTCGTAAGTAATTTATTAAAAAGTTAATAAGTTTGTATTTGCGCCAAAAAAAGGGAATTGCAGTGTCAAAACGGGAGTTTCTCGTGTCGGCGCCGGGAATTGGCGATTAAGGTGTATACGAACACTGGACAGCGGTAACCGGCAGTGCGTAATTGACGTCAGGCTTCGCGCAGGTTTTGGTGACGACATGTACCACTCTAATGCAACGGACTCTACACAGCAATATACAATACAGGGTGTAGATAAAGTCTGGAACAAAATTAATATTTCTGTTATCTTCGGCTTGATGGAAAAACCCTGAAACAGGTGACGTCATCAGTTTTTTCAAATGGTAACCCGCCACATTTATTGCCCCTTGTCGTTAGGATATTTCCACTGGGCATGCAACGTATAAAAGGTTGGTACCTTACATACAATTTTTGGGAAAAATGCTTTCGAATTTCAAAAAATTAAAATTTTATTTCTAATGAAAAACTAATCAAAAATGATTTAAAAAAATCAGATTATTATTATAATCCGAGGTTTATCTTGGATTGTCGTCAAACAAGACACCAAAAAAATGTCAACGGAAGTATTCAAATTGTCCACCATCAGCCATTTGACACTGGCCGAGACGGACGTACACGTTTTCTACGACACTTTATTTGACAGTTCATTACTTGGTGTTTGAACTTATCCATTCCAATCCATTCACAATACTTGCTCCATTGGTAGTGTTGAACGTGCATTGCGAAAATGGCGAATTTGAGTGAAAAAGAGCGGATTCAAATTCTCATTATTGTCGGTTGTGGTGATAAAATACGTAGCCATGAAGAAGCCTGTCAGTTTTTCAATGCAGAAAATCCAAACCGCGCACCGATTTCGCGGTCAACGGTGAGCTAAATTGTCGCAAAATTTGCTGAAACTGGTAGTATAAAAGACAGGGCTCGTCAAGGTCGACCAAGAACAAGGAACATTGCCAGGGATCATGCAGTCGATTTTACCACAGCAGCCAAATTGCTGAAGAAGGAAAAACTTCATCCGTACAAAGTCAATTGGGTTCAGGAACTGAATGAAGATGACTTCGACCGCCGACTTGAGTTCTGTGAACAAATCATGCTATGGTGCGATGAGAATCCCGGACTTGTCGACAATGTGGTTTTTAGTGACGAAGCAACTTTTACCTTGAATGGGGAAGTGAATCGCCACAATTGTAGGTACTGGTCGGGCGAAAATCCTCGATGGGTTCGAGAGGAGCACACCCAACACCGGCAAAAAGTTAATGTATGGGTGGGAATAGTGGAAGATCGCGTTATGGGGTGTTTCTTTCTGGACAGAAATTTAAACGCTGAAACATTACTTACATTTCCTAAGATTTACGCTAGTGCCAACATTGGTAGAATTATTTCCGGATGAAAACACCCCCGACAAGCCTCACCCCAGAATATGGTTTCAACAAGATGGAGCACCTCCACATTTTGGCTGGCATGTTCGGAGTTACCTCAAAGAAATTTTCCTGGCCATTCGCCAGATCTCACACCACTTGATTTTTTTCTATGGGGTCATGTGAAATCAAAGGTGTACACCAATAAGCCAAATAACTTGGATGATCTGAAAACATCGTATCCGCGAGGAAAATGCGAAATATTGGTGCAGAGACAATACGACGTGTCGTAGAAAACGTGTATGTCCGTCTCGGCCAGTGTCAAATGGCTAATGGTGGACAGTTTGAACATATTTTTTTTGTGTCTTGTTTGACGACAATCCAAGATAAACCTCGGATTATAATAATATTCTGATTTTTTAAAATCATTTTTGATTAGTTTTTCATTAGAAATAAAATTTTAATTTTTTGAAATTCGAAAGCATTTTCTCCCAAAAATTGTTATGTTACACAGTCAAACCAACGAACATGTCAGCACCAACGAACAACTAGAAAATGTTAACTGCACGGAGTCGCCGCCTTTTCGGAGTTCGTTCCAGCCAATAGGAAGCCAAACTCAGCTCTTGCCAAAACAGTTCTTGACAATCGTTTGACAATTCTCGAGGTTTTTGTAATCAATAAACATTCATTTACTAAGTGAGTAACAGCAGTGATAAAGGAATATGTCAACCCGACAGATAGCAAATTTTAATTTTGCGCCCTCAATCGCCATCTTTTTTGAGTTCGCGGAGCATTTTTAATTTTGAAGGCAACCGTTTTGAAGATCGATCATAGTGGCAAAATTTAAATTAAATAGGTAAATACACATGTAAGCAAGAAGAACAGTGACACATATACTTATTTATTTATTTTCCATGTTTAGCAGAACTATTCAATAGTATATATTATACACATTGCTATAAGTAAATATATACTTGTAATAATTTTTGAGATTTTAAAATGTTTTGTTAATAATCGTAATGTCTTTCTTCTTACATTTTTTTCTGTTATGAATAATCACAATAAAAGATTACACAGCCACACAAATTTAAATTGCCCGCAATTATTCTCAGTAATTTCATCCTTGAAACATAAAATTACTTACCATTTTGTATTGCATTAACGGCCGTTTGCACCGTCTGTGATTAACATTTTAATTAACTAATCAAAGATTAAATTTAATTACGAATTAAATATGAATTGGATTGCACCGAACAAATTTAATTAATGATTAGTTTAATTAAAAAGTTTGCGACAGAATATAGGTTGCTAGTGCGTCTTAAGTTTAGTTTTTAGTCAAAATCGAATTCTATTGGACCACTGTTCCATCATAATGAAAATTGCCGTTATGCAAATGCGCGATTTTAAGCGGCATTTGAAAGTTATTGGAATTTAAACTGAAGCAAATTGCTACAGAATTAGATATTGAAATAAAAAAGTTGAGTAGTAGTTTTAATATGGAAATTAATATGTGAATGCAGGTTTTTTTGTTCATTATGCAATTCTTTTATTTGTTTGTTCTGCAAATGCTCCAATTTTTGATACTTTATTTGACCTCTGCTATTCTATGTTAGAATTATTTATTATTACCATCATTTCCTTATATATTTTTGTTCCTTTTTTTTAATAAAAAATGATTAGTTACATACACAATATTCTTTAAAAAATCAAAGTGATAATGCATTTAGAGTAATATAAAATATTATTCGTTTATACCAAAAGCCAAAGAAAACAAATACAAAAAAAATGTTCAAAAGTTAATTTCTATATAGCAATGAATTACAAATTGTTGAAATAATCATTAATTAGTAATGCCTGTGTCGCAGCAGGTACATCATCAACAGCTTCATAATTAATCTCATAAAGTTGTCCATTTAAATTTCTTGATTTAATTTTTTCTTCAATTGATTTCCTCCTTACCCATATTTATGGCTATATGTGCATAATGAGGTAGCAACTACTAACTGGCATAAGGGTATCCAGCTTTAAGCGACAACCATATGCCAGTATTCGAAAACATTCTTCTTAGAAACATGCTTTCAATGACATTCCATGTTGTAAAATGGATTTCATTATAACAATTTTTCACAACTGTTTCAGAATTTAACAGTGGGGTCAATAATTCTGTTTTTGGATCGTTAAAGTGTGTATTCCCTGGCCATCGTACTACAATATCCATTATTTTTAAAGTAGCATCATATAAAAATTGTGAATTTATAGAAAGATATCCTTTCCTATTACGAAATACCTCCGGGTCATTCCCACCTGAAACCACGAGTAATCCTCAAATACATTAGTTTTTATTTCAGGAATTAATTTTTGATTTACCTTGAACTTTCTAAAACCCTGCCAAATATACATTTCTTGCACGCCGCTATCCCTTGTCCCTAATCTTCACAGTGAACACTTTAATTAGCTAGCTATTTCAATTTACAGTCACAGATATTTGTATTATAACCAAAAACCGCATAACATAACCTATAATCGCTTTAAATATGATTGTAGACAAAGAAACTACGCTTGCGCCAACTTTAATTATGAGTTAATTCGTACCTTGGGTACTGATTAAAGATAATCAGGAATTAAGGATTTAATTATTAATTAAGCAGTCGGTGCAAAGGAATGTAAACTTTAATTATGATTAAATGTTAATTATAACTTAATCACGAACGGTGCAAACGGCCGCAACAGTTATTTTAATGCCTTTACGTTGAATCACCCTTGAATTCACTAAAGATAGTGGCGGGAAATTTAAATTCGGGTATTAGCATGGGTATGAAAAGGTAATACGCGTTATTGGAAACAAACGAACATAGCTACGAGGCGGCCGCCCACTTCTGTCACAAAGAAATGCAACTTCAGTTCGTTAAATGAATGTTGGCAATTATCGCTTCATAAACCTAGTACATTGACTATATATATATATAGTCACTGACCTAGTATCCCTAGTATCAGCACAATACAATATCTAAATAACCTTAAACACTTGGGTAATTGTTAATTTGTAAATATGATGCAGGTAGGAACTTTAGGAAAATTTCGATTGTTTTTTAATAGATTTATTATAATTCCGACGTTGCCCCATCATGATACGATTTCGCACTTTTGCCCGCTAATTATTCCACCGTTGTAATTACCCGCAATAGTTTATAAAGCCGTCGTCCTCGTGCTATTCAAAACGTAAGTAATAAATAAACGCATTAAAATTTTCGTTGTGTAATTTGGCATATAATATCTATAGCCTAATATTCACAGAAATTGTAAATTCCTGGTATCAAAGTATGGATGAGGTTAAAGAATGAAATTCGTTGCCTAGGTTCCTAATATATAAACCAACGCTGAAAACTTGGAAGGATAATATGTGATACCGCAAAGGTAGAAAACTTTCGAATATGCTCAAGGCATTTTGATCAGTTCAGTTACAATAATCATTACTTAAAAATTATTTTAATTCGATGCCATTTTCCTGACAATCCTTTAATATTTTTAATAATGAGTTGTCTCCATTATCACCTACTTTTGGAAACTAATAGGTAATTTGGTTCTTTTAAAACAAGATAGTAACAATTTAATTTCAAATTCATGTCATTTATTAATTTATCACCATCGGGTACAGTTTTATCTCTAAACAATGACTTCCCCATCCGTTTCCTGTCACTCGCACAAAGTAAGGAGGTGTTCGTTAATCTGTTCCAAATTTGCACAAACATTCTTCTTACATTAGTTTTATTAAGAAATGTCTTTGGCTATGTATCTATAAATACATACAACAAAAGGCTGTTTCCTTAAACAAATTGCAATCCAAGGGTTATTTCAACAAAATTTCCTTTTTTTTCTAATGTTTAATTAAAAGTCTTGCTTATAAATAGTATTCAAAATTAAATAAACCAAATTTAATATGGGCACAGAGGACATTCCTTTGAGATTTTATTGATTACGTGTTATTAGAGTTTATTTTTGTTTTCGAATTTTCAGAGTTTAAGTTTCCCTACATTCAGAGAGATCTTCATTTGTTATCTAAATTTTCATTATGTTTTTATAACAGAAGCAACATGTTTAAAAGAGAATTTAAATGTTTATTAGTGATTGTGTTTCTAACCTAACTTCTAGACTAAGTTATTTGTTTAAATTAGATATGTCTGTGATTTCTGCAAGCATATTGGTCAATATTCACGACTAATATTTAATTTAACCATGTTGTAACTAAGTTACTTAAGTTCTAAGTTCTTAAAATGTGATTGTTCATATCAGATGAATGATAAGAAGCACGTTACGATTATTTGCGAAAAAATTACAATCTCAAAAATTGTTAAAAAATAAATTAAAACTATAATCACGACATTGTTAAATTTAAATGTAAGCCGTAAATTACGAACCATTATTAGCAGACGTATCACACTGATGAGATTAAGGAAAATCGGAACATATCTAATTTTTAAAATCTGGCGCCATATTGCGTAAGCATGGCTGGCACGTGACGTCATGGCCGCCCCGATATGACGTCGCGTGTTTCCAACGAATTGTACAGGACTTGCGTTTCTCTTTATTGCTGTTCTGTCGGTATTAGGGACCTGGCATTTTTCCTAAGGTTTGATAACGTTTTTAAGGTTAGAGTTAGACAGATTAGACGCATTTTGCTGCTATTTCCAAGACTACTTTTTTCGCGGCAATAACCAACATATTATTCAATGAAAAAAAAAATTCTATGGTTGGTGACCATGAGCAATGGATTGCCTTCCTGTATTGTGAGTGTCCCAGTCACCGAATTAGTATCATGTAACTGTGATTTATCTGTGATTTTTTTCCGACGTACCAATTCACTGACTGCAATAATTACATGTAGAAAACCTTAACTGATCGCAGCGTCCTCTAAGCACACCTTGTGTTACTCTTTCTGTCTTGACGACAAAGTTAGAGATATATTAAATAAGGGTACTGAAAGCAAATTTTTCGGAATAAATTTCTTTATAATATATGTTTATCTTGTGCTTTTGATGTTTTGATGTCATTGATGTGTGATAGGTAAAACATATGATTTTTAAGAAGTATTAAATTTTACATCTATATATGTTTTTTTTTTTTTTATTGTTAAATGTTTAATAGAAATACAATATGAGCATAATGATGTATTTGATGAAACATATGAAAAAAGCACATGTTACTAAACAAATGAATGGTACTAGAATAGTGCTTCTTAGCAGAATTATCTTATTAAACGGATTTATTAACAGATATGGTGTTATGGGTCTCGTCATCACCTGAGAAACCATTGAGCCCTCGTATGAAGGAATTTAAAAAGAAACTGCGGGAAACATCAACTATAAAAAGTTTAGAGGACATACCACAGATACATCCTTCAGGAAAAGATGTTTATGAACCATGGCCAGATAATATTAATCCACACACTGGCGAAGTAGGTGGACCAACAGGTCCAGAACCCACTAGATATGGAGATTGGGAACGTAAGGGTAGAGTTTCGGATTTCTAGGTTGGTATTGATATGGGCAAAGTTGGAAATGATATATTACTTCACATCTTATTTTCATGTTGATGCTAACATAAAATTACTGTATTTTAAAAAATAATGCTTTGAAGAGTATATAATTAAGTCGTAGGGATATATCTGTAAGCATTTCTCATATGCATTCCTTTCAGTATGTCAGGCACCACTGCCTCTCCGTATTTATTATTCAAACAATTTATATTAGCTGTGTTTGCAGCAATCCGGAACAGTTTTCTAACTGATTTCACAATATATGATTGGCTCTGATTAGTTTATAATTCTTCTGCGAATACAGCTAATGTATTCACAATTGTTCTAAAAATATACAATAATTACAAGTTTATGCTCTATGTAAAATTTGAAGGAGACTAAATAAAGCGGCCAATCTTGAACTAACTGGTCTATTTTACTTTTCTCTTCATTTGCAATGTTTCAATATATTCTTCAAGCTACAAAGTTTACTTATAATAGTAACATATGTATGTTTAAATTGACAATCCTTACCAATCAAGAAATTAATTACAAATACAACCATGTAAAAAATTTATGATATTAGGTACTATGAAATAGACATTCCCAATTAGAAAACAAGTGTATAACGATAACTCTATAACTTCTTGTATCCAAATGACTTTCACTCATTTAAAATTCAAATTCCTTGCCTTTAAAGCGATAGCAATTGAAAACATAAACAAATATAAAAACTTACAACCTAAAACCTATCCGAAGGTAAAGTAAAATATACGGATGTCCACGGATGGAGTTAACAATAAGTATAATACACAAAACCATTTTGAATTGGAATTTAATATTTGAGAAATAAGTCCTGCTTGGTTTGAAATTTATTTACTGTTTGGTTTCGAGTTTTTTAAAATGTAGTAAGTCTGCAGTCGGGTTAAAAATGTTTTTATTTTCAGGTAAACTACCTTTTTCGTTCACAGTATGGTAAAATGTTACTAAGAAATGTTTAGAATGAAAAATTATGATGGTATGTAAATTTTCGGACTCATCGGCCTATTTTGATAAAATCAATTCTTTGTCAATTTCGTTTCTGATAAAGAAAAGTACTGTTTGCTTTATAGAAGGCTAATATGTTATCAGTCTAAAAAATTGTGAACGCAAATACTTACTTTCCCGGAAACGAAATTGATAAATTGATTTTATTAAAGTAGGTTGATGAGTCTGAAAATTTGCATATCGTCTTAAATTTTTATTCTGCACAATATTTCTTAATAACATTTTGGTATACTGTGAACATTAAAGGTAATTTATCTGAAGACAAAAACAGTTTTGACTCAGCTACAAAGACCTACTGGATTTTAAAAAAATCGAAAGCAAACAATAAAATAGCTTCAGACCAAGCAGGATTTATTTCCCAAATATTAAATTCCAATTTAAGAATTTTTCATCCATCATACCTATTATCAATTCCATCCCTGGACACACTATATACTTACGCAGGTGCATCTCCAATCGCCAATTCATTTCGTTAAATTATAAAATAATATACGTGTTACTGATGTTATTATTATCTCTAAAATTACAGGTTTTGTTTAATCTTCTGTAGTTATTTCCAAAATCAATCTTTTTTTTAACATTGAGTTCTATATCTAAAGTTATTGGATATTAAAATTAAGTTTATGCCCTGTTTTAAAGGAATGCTCAGATAGTCCCGCAGATATTTTACCAGCAGTAACATATTTATATTGCTTTTCTTTTGGATTAGTAAATAAATTTAAGTTTTGTGTAGTGTTTTTATTATATGTGACTGTCTCGTTAGTCTAGTCACCAAGTATGTTTTTAAGCCATTTAGTAAGGATATCTATATTTATCAGTTTTACTCTACGGGTGTAATTTGTTTTGATAATTTCTGTTGTTGTTTTTCCGTATTACTATAAAACTTATTAATCAAATATCTTATTAATTTTTATTATTTTATATTAATTATTATGAATTAATCTAGTTTTTAAAGTGTTTAAGCCCTCATGGAATATACCATCTGACATCGTAAAAATTTTCTTTTTTAATTTTTTATGTTAGCTTTCATATAGAGAGGATGTTTTAATTGGAAATTCGACAGTTTGTCAGAGCTAGTGGGTTTTACATACAGGTACACAGTTATATTATTCAATGAAAAAAAATAATTCTAAAAACTTATTTTTAGTTTTTACGTCTAAAAAAGACAGTAATCCGTTGTTTGTATTTCCATAGTAAACTTAATTCTTTGATTTATTAAATTGATCTAATATATATTGTTTTTTCTTTGGGTACTTATGAAATAAGACTCATCAGCATAAGCGCTTAAACCAAAGGAAAGTCAAACTCACCCAAAACATTAGTGAGATTAGTATCTAGTAACATCCGATCATCAGACCATCTACTTACATTTACATGCCAAGATACAATTCAAATTTTCCGCGATTATTTTTAGTTACTAAGAATACCTATAAAATCATATAAATGTAATACAAACTCGTTGTAATGTTTAAGTTACTAAAAATCATGGGGGAAATTTGAATTTTGTCAGTTGGGATAGATTTCTTAATAATTAATTATTATTAATTCTAATACTCAAGGGCTATGCATATCAAGTAGTTCACTTGGTCCATTGCTTATGTGTGTACATCCCTTGCACCGCCACTTTTTAACTGTCTTCGCAGTGAAGCTACACTGGGCCGCTCTACGCCAACTACATATTATTTACCATATGCATACCAGTATAATATTTGGTTGGAATAAAGAGAACGCATTTTCGTAAAATAAACTTAACGAAGGTTAAAAAATTTCAGTTTCATTTGAATACAGTTTAATACTTTCTATGGTCTCCTCTAGCCCCAACTATCGTCTGCATACAGCGGCCCATGCCACTGTTTATCTCTCGAATATCATTTTGCGAAATATTGTGCTATTCTTCCTGAAGTGCCACACGACGTTCATTTATTGTGGTTGGTATTACTGCGCATCCTCTTAACACGCCTGTCCCAGTATGCCCCAAACAGTGTTCCCATATGAGAGGGAAATGCCCTTTTTAGAGGGAATTTTGAACGTTAGAGGGAAAAAGTTTTGTTCCAGAGGGAATTATTGGATAAAATATTATTGCATCAATAAAAATAAATTTAAATTTTTATTATTTTTGTATTTTGTTTTCCATTTGCTTTAGTTAAAATGAATCTGTCATTGTATCGGTACATTTATTTTAATTTAGTAAGTAATTTATTAAAAAAAGTTAATAATTTTGTATTTGCCGCAAAAAAAAGGGAATTGCAGTGTCAAAACGGGAATTTTTCGTGTCGGCACCGGGAATTGCCGATCAAGGTATATACGAACACTGGTCCCAAATATGCTCTATAGGATTGCCGCCTGGAATACATGCTGGCCAGTTTAGTTTTCTTATCCCAACCGCATCCAAGTGTTTAGTGACGCACTTCACAGTATGCGGTCTCGCGTTATCCTGCATCAGAATAATATCATCGCCGATAAATGGAGCAAATGGAACAACGTAATTTGTCAAAACCTCCTCAATATAGCGCTGGGGGCTATATTGAGGAGCTGGGCAGTCGACAACCCTACAATCATTCAGATCAATTTACTACAGGCATTCATTGATATTCGACTCGTCAATAAACAGCGCTGTATACTCCATTGTGCCAATGCCAAATTGAAATGTTGGCGGGCCAATTGGAGTCTAGCTACTCGGTGACGTGGGAGTAGTTTTGGTCCAAATGCTGGTCTGTAAGTTTCCAAGCCAGGTTTTTGTAACCTTCGACGAACTGTTCTCACACTCACATCTGTGCCACAAATTTGAGGAAGCTGGTTCTTTACCTGCACTGAAGCCAAATTACGATTTCGTAGAATATCAAGAACCTAGAAATCTCGTTTCCTACCAGATCATGGCCTCCGCGTATTTGTGCCGGTCTCTAACCCTGTGTCCTCAGTGAATGCGATTTTAGGATTAAGCGTGCCACACCGACAAAACGCCATTTGATTTCATTGGAGTTCGCGTCCACTGAGGACGCAGGGTAAACCGTTCAAGTTCTTTGGACGGTGTACAGACTTTTATGAAATAATCTGGCCACATAGCGCTGGCTTGTACCGTCCGCCACAATCTTCAGCGCTTAGAACTATAATGAACACAGCAGTGTCTTAAGAATGACAGTTAAACAAAAACAAACAAATAAACACAGTACGCACCTTGATGCGCTATGCGTAAGGTTGAATTCGCAATACGGACTGAAAAATGCATATTTTTAAATCGCATTTTCTCTTATTAATGCGCATTAAGTAAGCTGATAAGTACCGTATGTTATTTCTTTCTACACCTCGATGGTTTCTTTGATTAAAAATAAAATACATACTAAAAACTTTATTACAAAGTATTACAACAAAATATTATTTTTTTTTATTCTATAAATACTTATAATGTTTATCTGTGTTTGTTTAAAATGTGGCCCTCGTTTCATTCAGCGCTCAAGTTTTCGTAGACCACCGTCTCAGATATATATTTAAACATAAATTAGATATATTATTCGCTCACGAAGAAATTTTAGGGAGACGTGAATTTTGTATTTCAATGTAATACGACCCGACAAAATTAATGTTGTCGTCAATAGCGCAGCGACTATCAAAACTGCTCATCATTTGAATAGGCGCGCGTTCGACTGCCATTGGCTTATACAGGACGGAGGTTTATTGGGGTATCCACGTGTAAAACACTTGGAAATTAAAAAATCAGATAAGAAAATACGAAAATTCGGAGTGGACGACGACATTAATCTTATCGGACAATATATACACTAACGTTTGAGAAATACCATAAAGTGCTTTAAATTTATATTAAAAAAGCAATTTTAAAATTGTTATTTCAAGGCGTAGACCGTTGAGATTCAGCAAGCACACTTTTGAGGAATAAATTTAATAAACACGTGCTAGATCTTTTATATTCACTAGTATATAATATATACTTATTTATTTCAGTTGTTCTACTTGACTACTAGAAGAATAGAAAATACTGGATGTACCGATTCTGTAGGAACGAATGGTTAATATGTAACTGTATATGCAATCTATACGTAGTATAATATGAAGAATATGCTTTGCCCATTATTTCTTCAGCAAGAAGGATGTAATGGAATGGTAATATCTACAGCTTTATATATATATTCAAATAAATTTCCAAACCCCTAAATGTATACAAATACATATTAAAATTTTATTAAGAAATAAATAATTCGATACCCTTATTGGTTTTTTTTTTTTTTGATGCATCAAGTTCCAAAACATTTTTTTTTATGTGATTCAAATGTAGATAAAAATGTATGTACATATCTACATTATCCATTTTATGTTTTAATATCTGCCATTCATGTGATGTTAAATAAAAGCAGGGGCCGCCCCTCCTAAAGAGCCATGGAGCCATGACCCCGCCATTGCAAATTACAAATTAATCATTAAGGAGCTTTTATTTTACCGTCGCATACGGACTTCGATTTAGCACTTCCCCGCAATAAAAATTGGGTTCAAGAATATTTAATATTTATTAATTATAGTAATAAAGTGTAGTATTATTCTAGGATGGCATCGCAAATTAATAACTATAGTATCTTAAATTAAAATGAACTACCATTCATATCCTTCTTAGGGTAAAAATTATGAAAATGAAATAAGAAATATAACAAAAGGTAGTTATTGCTGAAAAATACATCAAAAAAAAAAACAAGCCAATTGTGTTTCTTTTCTTTGTAAGAAATACGCGAGGTTGTGAATAAAATATCCATTATATTTTACTCGACGATCTTCGCTTAAATAACTCATGTGCCCTGTGTTGAGTTATGTTTTCGTCGATATAAAATCACAAAAACACATGAATAATTTTGCGTTAGTTAGGTGGGGACATGTAAACAAGTGACTCATGTATGTACGTGCAGTTTAAAGACTAAATATATGTATGTTCGGAAAGGAAATGCGTTGGTATTTATATTTAAGTAGATAAGTATTCCCGATAAGAAGTTATGTATTTTGCATTTTAAAATGTCTTCTAAATCTATCTACATTAATTTTTTTGTGTGGGTATTATTTGAGTTAGCAATAAACGAGGTAATAAATTACCGCCAGGTGAAATAAATTGATTCAAAACTTTGTAAAGTTAATACAAAAAACGAGGAAGGCCCCACCACTCAATATTGTCACGCGCCGCCACTGGATAAAAGCGATTTATTAATTTAACTATTCATTGTATCACAGCTTGGCTGTGAGTAAGCTGGATTATGCGTCCGTTGAGTAGTTTTCGATTTATTGCGTACAGAAGAATCCTTTTGAGAGAATTAAAAAAATATTTTGAAAGTTTGGTTCATTCACACTTGATGGAGCGTACTCTCAACGCAATTCCGACTACGCTAAATTATTGAAGAAATTTAAGTTATTCTTTGGTCGCAGATTCCATACCAGTATCATTTTCATGAAATTGTAATTTTTGATGGAAGATACTCTGGTTTATTGGAGAGGGTGGCCTTCCGTGTTCTGAGGCGAGGAATAATGAACTAATTGTGGTACCAGCCCCAAGAAGGAAAGTGTTGTGGCATGCTTCGCAGGTCCACTCTACCATAAACTTTTAAATAAAATTAAGATTTTTTAAGCTTTCTTGTTTCAATTTTTTTGTGAGTATCAGCATATCTTCTATAATCAATATGATGCCCTTATTTATTCTAATTGTTAATCTTATGGAAGCAGGTATGTATCAGTCGTTGTAGTTATGTCAATGTCCTGTTTTGAAAATTTCTGTTGGACATTGAAATACACATATTATTATTATTATTAAACGTTAAAATAAATGTATACATTTATTTGAGTTATTTATACATGTGTACAGTTTACGGTTTGTTTGCTTGAAATACATCGGAATGAGATTAATAATGAGAATAAATAAAAAAGAATACAAAAAATAAATATACATTATATGAGCAGTTTGTAGTATGTAAATTTACTAATATAGTAACATAGTTGGCATATGTACAACTTATTTTTCATATACTATACATGATACATAATCAACACCCATTACAGGCAATTATATATTAAATTGTAATTAAAGTACAGCTCGACAAATTGCTCGTGACAATTGCGCAATGGCAAAAAGGGCGGAGCTAAAGTAATGACGCTAACGCGTCATTGCCCCGCTGCTGAGAGGAGCGGGCGGAAACCCAGTGCAGTTGTGCTATTGGTTACTCACAGATAATAAAATAAGTACACAGGTAATTACAGTATAGCTATAGTGCCGGCCAAAATGCAACGTATATCAATTCATTTAGGCGGACGTGGCATTAGTGCACAAAGTCGCGAAATTGTTGCTAATGTTATTAGCTACTTAAGAGATCGTTTTCCGGAAGAAAATTTATCAACTATGAGATCGGAAGCTGCGCCAATATGTGGCGAAGAAGAATGTCCGTTTTGAAGTAGCCGACGTGAAAGAACTGTGCGACGGAATTTTTCAGACACTTTACTGTGGCAGATTGAGAGAAGCGTTGTGCTCACGCGAGAAAGTGTGAGGAAGACGCGTGAGGGAAATATCGATGCCGTCGTTGATGAATTCATTATTATCTTACGAGATGATAGTTCAAGTGACGATAGTAATGAATTTTCTTCTGACTCCGAATAGGTAAACAATATTTAGGTACTTATTTTTATTTTATATATTAATTTAATTTAAATCTATAAACAGAAGTATGCAATTACATACTTTAAACACCTGTTAATATGCCGTGTAATTACCATAGAGATAATAGAGTGCTGATATTGAACTCAAAACTGGCATCAATTGAAATGCGCCATATTGGCACACAAACGTCATCGGTGACGTCGAGAGAGCGTGTATGTATTCAAATCATTTCAAATAAAACAAGTTAATGAGACATTAAAAAACTTTAGCACAGCATCTATCGTGTTAGATTTTTTCCTGTGTATTTTAAATATTAAAAACTGTGTTTTTGTTTTATTAAAGTTGTGGGCAATTTAGAAGCTACAGATAATTCTATTTCTAAATCCACAAATAACTTTTTGCGCATTCGTCAATCAAGATAACACAAGTAGTGTTCTAAAACCATTTCTTAAGTTATAGTATCCACTAACCATTCATTCATTCATTCATTCATTCATTCAAGTTAGGGTGGGCACTTGAGCTTGGTGCTCATTGTACCATCCCTATTGATTCTCTTATTTCCACTCGAGCAGCTTGGTGTTCTCTATAAAGCCAGTATCTTGCTCAGTGGAAACTTGAGGACCTTCGAGGGCCTCCAATAGATCTCTCCCGAAATATTTCTGCCTGAGTACCTTCAGTTCCTCACATGTGCAGATTACATGTAAACTCGTTTCCTCCTGTAGTTCGCATCTTCTACACCACGGTTCGCTTACACGGCCTGTGTTGTATAGATGCTTTTTCAGAGGACAGTGTCCAGTTACCAACTCAGTAATTGTTTTAACTTCTTTCTTACTGCGCTTGAGTAGGTTATCAGAGAAACTAACATACCCATCCCCTGTCAGCGCTTTGGTATGGAGTTGACCTTCAGTCGACCTCCATTTCTTTGTACTTTCTTTATCTAACCAGGTCCAGATCTCCCATCTTGCGGAATCCTTAGTAATCCCACATACGGGCTCTGGACCCATGAAGTGTCTCTTAGAGCCCTCCTTGGCTAGTTCATCGGCTATTACATTGCCCTTTATATCCTCATGTCCCGGCACTCAAATTAGAGACACCGTGTTGTCTCGTGCCAGTGCATTGAGGGATTGTTTGCAGTCCCATCCACTAACCATAGGGGTTTAATAAAAATAATAAAAAAGACGCATTATTTTAACGCCATATAAAAATACACAGGATAAAATCTGCCGTAACAATGTAGTGTAAGTTTTCTTCAAGAGTAAATAATCAACCAGAATGTTTGCTGTCCAATTTACTGATGATTAAATAATATTAGTATACTTAATTCTTTTCTTATTGATTTTCTTTGTATCTTTATTATGAATGCTATAATATGCATACTTACACAAGGCTTACGCGTGTAATAGAAATATGAATGATATGCATATTAGAAATAGTCCGTAAAAGCAAAACACAAAAAAAAGTAAATAAACAAAACAATTAAACTGCAAGGTTAGGTATTATACCGCACCAGTCACATTTCTGATTTGGTCACAGTATACTACTGTGATTTGACCAACTAACAAAACATCTCAACGCAAATACTCCCTAGAAAGGTACTAACTAAACGTAAGGAAACGTAAGCATGAAGCGTGATGATGACGCCTGTGTGCCAAGATATCCGGCTAACTGTTGATGGTGCGCTGTAAACGCGTACGGTTTATTGGCGGTCTATCAGGTCTGTGGTAATTACTCATAATGGGAAAAGTAAATTTCATGTAAATCTATAAACAAAATTTAAAAACCTCCAGAAATAAGTTATGACAAAGGACACAATTTCCAACTTTTAAACACGCCAGAATTTTTCTGTGAGTCCTAAGCCTGAATAGAGTGTGAAGGAAAGTGAAAGCAAAACCAAGAAATTGAAAGATTGTCAAATACTTTTGTACTACACTGTAAACCGGCCATCGTAAACGCTCCGCCCACTCCAGACACTGTGCGCATAATGACTCACTACTGTCACGAGATATTTGTTGGACTGTACACATTTTTTCCGATTTGATGTTACAATAAAGTTATAAACGTACATGTCGTCATGTAAATTACGACCAATTCACATGGCTGGCAAGGAATATGTAAACAAGAACGGACAGCTAGCAAATTTTAACTGCACGGAATCACTATCTCTTCTGAATTCGCTCTAGCCAATAAGAAGACAAGCTTAGCTCTTGTCAAAATAGTTGTCAATCATTTAGGCAGTTTTAGAGATTTTTATAAACCGTACATGCAAGTGAGTAACAACTGTGATAAAAGAACATGTCACTTGATAGCCAGCCACTCTAGCAAACAGCAGTCAATAAGCGGATTGAAGGTCACAATTTTTTTGCCCCCTGAGATCAAAGGTGCTGGCGCTGTTTGCCCGTTCTTGTCGAAATGTTCCTTGCTGCTGGCAGCAATCATTTACGTTCTCTACAAAATGTAATGTTAACATTCCGCTTGCATAGATCGGTTGCATCGTGGGTAAATTTTTCTTCGAAGAAGAAGACCTTACATTTAGTACTACCCAGGAGGGTGCAGTCAGTGCTGGTCAGTGTTCCTTATAAATTTAGTTCATCCGTACTGCGTTAAGCGTATGTGGCGTTACATTAGCGGCCAATGGTTACCTGATGAAGCTGTTTTCAAAGCAGTTTCTGTTTAATTATTATTTTGTATCGGAAGCTCTCAAGTCTATTCGGACTACAGCAGTAAACAAGACTCTCTTTCAGTCGTCCGAATCCCAATCTACAAGTACCCCAGTCAATTCAAGCCTGTGGGGCATACGCAATTTAACAGGAAAATGGTTACCCCTGCTACTGAATATTCATCTATTGGTGTAATATTGCTGTCATTTAACAGGAAGCTAACTTACTGTAATAATTAAGTAGAATCTTTTTCCCAGGGTAAATTTATCTCACACAGGATAAATTTTTGTTGGGAAAAATTCCTCTTAACTAATTATTACAGTCATTAGCAGAAATACATTTATTCCTTAATTATTTCATACTGTAAAACGCCTGCAATCTTTGCAGGAAGATTACTGTAATATTACCACAGAATATAACTTCTCGGATATAAAACAATGCATTATGCCAAATGAACTTTACAGGTTTCTTGATCAGTACATAACTTTCCAGGTATAAATCAATGAACTTCTAACTCAATTTTCCATGCATTTTTATCAGTGTAAACTTAAAAAAAGAACTTTAGTTTATATCGCTGACACTAAGATTAAAACTATTTCGTATATGTTGGAACTTGATCTTGACTAGAAAAATCGCAACTCAACTTATAAGTTTAAACTGAGCCGAGAAAATGAATAACAAATCTGTAATCTGCGCCCTAGATAGCCTTAAAAAGTTTTTACAAGCTAGAGATTTTTGTAAGGGAGATTTTGAAGCACCATGTCATTAAATGCCTTGCTCCGTCGAAAATACCAGAAAAAAGGCGTATGCTATGCAATACATATAAAAACACAGCCGCTACAGCAAAGAAAACCGAGCAAATATACGTGCATTAACCTGAATCGAATTTGTTTCAGTAACAATTTGAATAACTATTTGGTGAAAAATTATTTCAGTAATGTTTCATTCAAATGATGTTGAGCTGATTGAAAGTAGTCAATGATGCCCAACACTGGTATCTTGGAGACGAATAAATGTATACGAGAAACATTTGAATGAACTATCTATATCCTTTTCAAATTAAATGCGAATTTAAGCTTTACAAATCTTCGATTGCAAAGATTGCAAGTTTTTTTACAGTGGGAAAATAACAAATTAATGTATTTCTGCTTTTAACTAATAATTTTTCCAAGAAATTTTTTTTTCCACACAGGATTCGAACTTACATCCTCCCGTTTGCCGGACAGGCGCTTTACCAATTAAGCTAGTAGAGGACGAGGTTCGAGCTTGTAATCTTTGCATATTTGCCGTTCTGGGAAAAATTACTCCTAATTATTACAGTTAAAAGCAGAAACACATTAAAATCTTCAATTGTTTATGAAACAGAAACTACACGTGTTGCTTATCTAGTGATCCGTATTTGGGAATTGTTTGCAAATTTCAGTGTTCGATTGCATAAACAATTGTAGATTTGTGCATCTTAGACTCGTGTCTAATTTGAAGAAAAAAAAATGGTACATATAAAATATTTTTGATCTCACCTCTGCCCTGTGGTCATTTATGATTGCTAGGTGTCCTGATAGGTTTCCGGCTTTAAAATTGCTTCATAATTTTAATCTTTAAGCACTAAGAACAGTGTTTCTTTCTACGTCAGATGGAAAGAAGTAATATCTAATTTCTTTAGATTTATTTTAGGAGTCTAGATACTTTGTTGAATCCAAAATTAATAAATAGCTTTGACTTCATGTAATACCTACTGCTTTTGCTGACTACATTTGCATGTGATACAAAAAGTAAACTTGGACGCTTCCCGTATAGATTACCTACATATCGTTCAGGTTTCCTTTTGCACCTTAATACAAGTAGGTAAATAAAGCAGAAGAAGATATCAAAACACTGTTTTGATATAAGAAACTAAACGATTAAAATAAAATAAATAATTTAAGTGAATAGAACTCTATAGGTGCCCACGATGATAAGAATCGTAATTAGCCAAATATTTATCAGATATGAGACGCGAATTTTCTATAACAGCTAAATGTCTAACATTATCATTCGTTAATAAACGAGTGCTGTCATTCACATTTCCTAACATTCGGTTATTATCAGTATTTATCATCCTATTATCGTTTAATAGACGCGAATTGTCGTTAACTAGTAATCTAGGTGGTTCACTAACGGTAACTAGCAATCTAGAGCTATCACTGTTTATAAGTCTGTTATTGTCATTAAGTAGTCCACGATTATCCGTCAGCAAGTGTGTAGTATCGTTTAATATCCGAGAATTATCACTAGTTAACATCCTGGAGCTGTCAGTTTGCATCATTCGTCCAGGTTCCTGCATTATTCTATCTGGAGGTTGTTGTGACTGAGAGGGTTGCTGCTGCTGCTGAATTAATCTGTTATGGTCGTTAGGTGGATGGTACTTCTGCTCACTTGTATTCTGATATTTAGACATACGCTGGCTCTCTTGGTTGTTATATTTTGGTGATGGCGCATGCACCTGTAATATGAATTATACTGTTAAAATAATTATTACAAGTAGAAAGATATTATATAAGTAGATATGCAACCACTACGATTTGTTTGCCACTAACATCCTACCTAGCTCACTCTATATATCAAAATCGAAACGAAGTTACACTACTTCGTGTTTACATGTTGACTTGAGTTGAGACACAATCAGACATTTACTAATAGATCGCAAATAGTTTAGAAAGACATAAGAAATAAAACGTATTTGTTAGCTAAGTCCAATAGGCAAACATTTTTAAGATCGCAGCGCCAAAACGGTATCTTATAGAAGCTCTCAAATAGACGTAAAATCTTTGTTTATAGTCATTTTATAGCGCGTTTTAGTGAGTGTTTCGGTGGTTTAGAAAGTTTTTAAGGTATTTCGGAAAAATATTTATTTTTCTAGTGTTGAATATTTTGCGTATGTGGAAGATAATCTTAAATCTAGGGGGATATATGAAGGTGAAGAGGTTTTGAATGCTGGACATGTAATATTATGTGGGCAGCTAAATAGTAATGAAGAAAGTATAACACTCTGGTATAACTGTATATGCAATGTGCTTACAATCAAGTGCTCTACAGGACGATCCTCATATCATTAAATGTGTTTGCTATACATGGTACAAAAGCTGGTGTAAATAATATTAATTGTACATATAAAGGTGGCTATAGTTCTCGATGCAAACAAATTTCAGCTGTCTTAGGGAAAGTAAGATTTTTAAAATTTATTAAAATTAATAGTGAATGTTGCGCGGCGGATTAGCTCGCGAATGAACCGCCCGCGCGGGGCGGGGCAGAAGACCCACTTCTCCTGTAGGAGATTAGGGGGCTTCTATCTAGCCTAGGCCATGTGACTAGAACAGATCGACAAGACATCGTGGACCCGAAGGACGCGCAGAGACTCTAGTAGTACTTGTTTCTGCATGTTGTAGATAATGGGGTATAGATGTTTAGGTTCCAATACGCCAGTGTGTTGGAGGTGCTTGTGTGTGGATTGTAGAACTCTTTCCATGACTCCAATAATTACCGGTGTAAATTTAATTTTGTAGCCGTCATAACTAAGTCTGAGCTGGTAGAGTAGGTCTCGGTACTTATCTATCTTTTCTTGCTCTCTTTCAGCTAATTCCGTCTCACACGGGCAGGAATCTCAATTACGTATAACTTTTCTTTCAAAATCCAAGAGCACCATATCTGGTTTGTTCGCGGATAGTCGTGTCGTAGTCGAAAAAGGGAAATTTCAGAAGACTTTCACTCGGCTATTGGAAATCACAGTGGGAACACTTTGGTTATGGTACGGGGGTAAAAGTTTCTCGTCAATAGCAAACAAGTAGCGCAGCTGATAGTAAAGCACCTTCAGAGCCATATCATGGCGGTTAATATATAGGTTAGGCGCATAACTGGACTGGACTGGACTATTATTATTATTGGTATTATAATTAGTAGTATTATTGTTGGGTAGTGGTAAAGGAGTTTATTGTTATTACATTTATTACATACTAGTATATAAGAGGGCTCTATATATTGTTAACAAAGAATATGAATCATCTTAGATTATAAAGAAATTGTTAAGAGTTCAGTTTAAATATATTTCTTGAGTTGAACAGACTAGTTTTATTTATTTATAAGTGTGTTTAATACAAGCAATGAGTACTAACTGAAAAAATTGTCCTTAATGAAATATACTGAACATAGTTTTCATATAATGACTTGAATTTTTACCCATTTTCAATTTTTGTATCCACAGTTTTCTTCTATCGATTTTTGCTTTAATACCGATACGCGCCTCGACTTTATATTAAATTCACAGACCGCTTGTGGAAATTAATGAAATGAAATTTTAGGATCTTTTTTAACCCACGAATTGCACTGAGGTACACAACAGCAATAATTTGACATTTCTTTTGCAAATTAGAAAAACTACTTCCGAAAACATTACTAAAAATATCTAAGAAGTGAAAATAGTATAATTCACAATTGCACAATACAAGCCTAATGCACAAAACTATTCGAAATTAATGCAAACAAATACAAACCACACAATTAATGTCTATTTGAAAGGCTCCTTTAATGACCTGAAAGGCGCGTATAGCTTAGCAAGTTTTGCCTATACCTAACGGCAGAAATCTACATGGTTTGCAATTTGGCTGAGAATAAAGTAGGGTAATATGTTGATATTTTATTCTATTGATTGAAAAATAAAGTAAATCATTTATGAAGTATAAAAAATAAACATAAAATATGTAGTTAATAGTTTTTGATATTCTTATCTCTCCAATAACATTTGCAAAATAAGTCATATCTTGTTCCTTTACAATTATTTTGAACCATTAATCTATACGCCATTGTTGGGTAGTGGATAATAGCAGCGGCGGCTGGAGCATACGTCACCGGCAAGGCTTTGATAAAGATCGAAATTCTTCGTATAACTTCGTAACACGGCATATTGCATACGCTAGAAGACGAAAAACTTCGATGTTTGTGGGAGCCCTACCGGTGACGTATACACTATGCACCAGCTGTTTCCGATAATTTGTACATTTAGTATTCAAGGTTTTATACGAAACCAACGCATACGGGAAACATCGGAATTATGCAATTATGAACTTATGCAACTTTGCATAGCGCGATTAAAAACAATAAATTACGATTTTTCTGAGTGAATGATTTATTTGTTATTTTGTATCTATGTTAGACGAATAAAACGACTAGAATGCATTGTAGTCCCTTAAAATCATTCATAACGTGAAATTTGTGTTATGAGACTTGCAAAAACAACCAGATTGCGCCGTGGCTAACTCGAAGCGATCATAAAGCAAAATTCGTGTCGTGGTTCTTATATTTGACCACTACACGTTTAGGCCAACGACTTCTGGACGGTAACTAATGCAATCAAAATGCGATAGACATGTCAACACGCACGTCAGCGGCGTAAAATAAACAAATGAATTTCTTTTTAGTTTTTTCTTATTTCTATGAGTGTGGACATTTATCATCATATTATGACAAGCAAAATAGCCCCATAGAACAATTGAATGAAGTTGAAAATACAAAAAATAAAGAACTTTCGCTAAACATAAGGGAGCAAATACCTTCATGTGAGTGTTTAAAGTGCTGGACTGAGAAAACGCTTTTCCACAAGTAACACAAACATACGGTCTCTCGCCAGAATGAACACGCATGTGGCGTAATAAAATCGTATTTACGGTGAATCCTCTCCCACATATATTGCAGACATAAGGTCGTTCGCCGGTGTGATTTCGCATGTGATATTTTAGTTTCATTACAGTTGTAAATCTGAAAAATAAAAAAAAATCGTTACATGCTTGTATGGTAGGTCTACATAAGGTTTTAGGATCAAATACTTCAGAAATGCCTAAAAGCTGATTTGTTCTTTCAGTAGCAGTACTTAAGAAAATCAGTCAAATTCTTACTATACGACACAACAATGGAATGAGGTAAAACATAAAATAGGCTTTGGTGGTGGTTTTTCACTATTTGTCAATATTTTTATTACAAAATTTTAATCAAAACTTAAAGCTCTAGGATCACGCCGTAGTAATTTTTATATTAAATCAACACTTACCTTTTTTGGCAAACCGAACATTCAATTGGTTTTTCCGTACCATGTAATCTTTTATGACTTGTCAGATCGCCGGATTGTCTAAAAGCTTTTCCACAAAATTCGCAAGCAAAAGGTCTCTCATTGGTATGGGTTCGCATATGTATTTTTAAACTCGCTTTAGATACGTATCCATTTTTACATATTTCACACGTAAACGGTCTTTCACCAGTATGCGTGCGCAAGTGCAGCTCTAAATTAAATCTCTGAGGAAAACATTTTCCACATATATTGCATAGAAACGGTCTGTCGCCCGTATGTTGTTTGATATGAATATCTAGGGTAGCAGCATCGGGAAATTCACTTTTACAATAATCACACATATGTTTCAATAACGCAGGATCACCTTCCTTCTTTTCGTGGATTTTCATATGTTTTAGTAAACTATTCTCGGCATAACAGCCTTTATTACATATTTTGCACACAAAGGGTTTCTCTCCACTGTGCTTCAGCAAATGCTTCGTTAGGAGCGTTGTGTGAATAAAGCGCTTATGACATATTTTACATTCGTGAGGCTTCTGATCTTCCGGTATGTGCGTTCTCATATGGTTATTCAAGTAATTTTCTTCAGTGAAACCACGTGAACATAATTTGCATTTATAGGGTCGATCTTCAATATGAGTCCTCAAATGTTTGCGGAAAGATTTGAGATTGATAAACTGCTTTTTGCAAACATTGCATTGGTTGGTGCTTGGTATATGTTTTTTAGACCCAACAACTGGAACGATAGAAATACTGTGATAATGTTAATTTTCTCTGCTGATTTCTATTTCTAATGATAGCTAATAATAACTCTTTCAAAGAATTTAACAAAAAAAAAATGTATCCTAAAAATTATTTATATTTTATTACTATTAACACGGGCAACACTTTGTTGGTTTTTTAAATACAAGTTGTTAGTTTTTATCATGAGCACAGTACTTAGCTTGCAAAATATACAAGGTATACTGCTCGACAAAATTAATGTCATGGTCCACAGTGCAGTAACTATTAAAACTGTCCATAACTTGAAAACGAAATAAGGGCTCTGATTAAATTAACAGTATTTTTTTAAGCATTTCTACAAAAATAAAATTTAAAATACAAGATAAATAAACCCATACTATTAAAAATACAAAAAAAGAAACATTTCATCGTGAACCGTTGCCTCTGGTGATAATATTATCAAGGAATTCCGACAGGCTACTCATTTGCGAATTTAATTGTAAAAACAATCACATGGTAGCACAATGCAGAAATGGCGCATAACATATATGGTTGCAGAAGTGTGTTGTAATGTATTACCGTCTTCGATGTTGTTGTATACCTGCTCCCAATAGCAATAGGGAAGAACTGAAGCTAAACTATGACCTAAAGCAGGTGTAATTTAGTGCAATTCTGATTAGCTGTATTGCGTATGTACAACAAAATGCAAATATCATTACACAATTAATGATCATTTTTCTTTCATTTACACTGAGCTAAAATTTGTAGTTCAAAGTTGTTCCAATAAAATGAACGGATGACTTAGAGTGGTATAAATTAACCCACTTATTTTATTTGTATATACGTATACTCCCAATTTGAGTTTAAAATAATAGCTAAGAAATTCTTAACACATGTAGAACATTAGTGTTGTGATTATTTTTCTGACATGAAAGGAGATGAGGTATTGTTTTTAATTAAATTGAATTTCACATATTTGCTATTCTATTGCTTATTAGTGTTATTTTGCCTTTCATTATATACTCTGTCGGGTATTACATTTTAACTTGTTTTATACTTTTTTACTTTGCTAAAAAAAAAAAACTTATGCACAATGTGAATAAAAATTGCAATGTTTATCCCATGAAATATTGTTAAGCAACAATTTAATTGCGTATTCTTTGGAAAGGACTAAATATAGATGCCTAGACGTAAGATACTTACTTGTTTTTCCATTTTTCGCTAAGAGTTTTTTTTTGGACAATTTACATTTCTGCAATTTAGCGGCTTTCAACAGTTGCCTTTGTGCTATGCTTTTTTCATCACTGGGATCAACTGGTGTTTCTAATAACCCAAAATCCTCTTTAAAAGAATCATCACTGTCATTTGAAGAATCTTCCAACCCAAAATTATCTAGAAAATCATTTGTATAATAATCCGTTGAGTGAGTTTCCACATCTGCCTTAGTTTGTTTCGATGTGAGTGGTTTTCCAAGATATTGTCTCAAATTCGTATCAGATTGTTCACATAGTTGTTTGAATGAAAATGCACGTATAACTTCATTTGTACATTGCATACAAATTAATACTGGAAGACCATCGCCATTTGCAATCTAAAATATATAAACAAATACTTTTACAAACTTTATACAAAATAAATGATGTGTTGAACAAAAGCTAAACAATAAAAACAAATGAAAGGCCAAATATTTATAAAGAATAAACTGTTAATAAACTTTATTTACAAAAATATTCTTTAATTTTTCTTGGCAAAACATATTAGAAAAATAAGAAAATATAACCTGTATTGTAGAGAATCCCATTATCATATCCGCTAGTTGCATTGCTTGACCAATAGATTCATCAGGTAAAAAAATCGAGCGCATTTCTCCTTTTTCTGTTAAACATGCCCGGCATATTTTGTTGATATTAAACTGGTCACTGTCATTTTTGATATCCATTCCTAAAATAAACAATCCGGTCAAACACAACAAAAATTGAATAAGTACAAAAACCAAATGGCGGAGCGGATTGTTTCACGATGTTCCACTGGTCGATTGTTAGGCCTAGAGTTACGCAGTGCAACAGTACGTATGGATAAGTCTCAATATACATTGTTCAAAAGGGCTGTTTTCCTTCATTATTTTGTTGAGCTTCTGTAAGAAGTAGATGGCGGTAGTTGTATCAATTTGAATTTTGTTTTATATTTTATGTGTATCATGGCGTATTCTAATAATCTAAACAGTCCTAATAAATTAATTCGAATAATGGTTTTATTTGTATATATTTATCTTTTATCTTAATCTTGTATTATATTTTCTGTAGAATATTTTTATCAACCTTTTATACAAGGTGCTTACACGCTATACAATAGGTTTGTTCGAACATGCAGTTCGCGAACGGTTCACGAACATGTGAACCAATCAGACAACGCATTCCAGTTCGCGAGAACTCCAATCTGTTCTCTGATTGGTTCGCGTGATCACGAACCGTTCGCAAACTGCATGTTCGAAGAGCCCTAATATCACAAACACATAAAGGTGAGCCCACATCTAAAGGTGCGTCAAAATTTGGATTTTGAATGGACGTGCGGTGAGCCGAACCGAACGTGTACAAATGCGCGCATTTTTGGAAATACTCTAAATTTATTGAGACTTCAGATATTGAGTCATATATGCTCGGACAATTCATATTAAAAAAATAAAAATGTCTCGAGAATTTGACGTTGTTAATCCAGCATTTCTAGTAACTTATTTGTTACTAAAAAAAGGAGCAAAGTAAAATACTGGTGGTTAATCTAACCAGGTCCATGTATATAGAAGTAAAGAAATATTTAAGTTGCTGTGATTTAATAAACGACATTTCTGATACTTATAACAGGGATATAGAAAATATATGATTTATAGATAAAGGACGGACAAACTCGTTCGGAGAAGCGGAAAACTCAGTGGCGTTGCCTATACGCAGCCTATGTATTTACATACATATTTACAATCGTGGAAAGAAATCGTAGGACGCGCATCGAGCCGAACCTTTCCGTAACTATTGCTATCTCTTCCACCCGTCTCACCCCGCGAATTTTGCCGCTAGTATTTCCTATACTGTCTCTACTGATGAGCATGTTTGTCACAAATTCAAGGGGACTAGTATCGTAGATAGCATATCCATTACATGTACTCTTAACTTATTAGACGAACATTTGGAGATGTAATGTATATCTATGATATCGATATTAACTTAATAGCATGGAAAACAATGAATATTCCTCAATGTTGCGAAATATTTATTGACATCGTCAGCTACTCTAAATAGGAATTTATTTCAAGATTTGGTATGCGGTGAGAAATAATAAAGCTGTAATATTAAATTACACCTACAAAGGAATTTACTGGAAATATATGCAATCTATACTTGCTATGGACCTGTTTCACCGCGACCTTTTCAGATCTATTGTGATCCCTTTTTTACCTAGAGGACGCTCTCTCCCTCTTAATTAGGCCTATCATCTTTGAGAGCGGCTTCTTTGTGTAGCTACTAGCTGTGGGGTTCTCCACGCCCATTACTAGAAACCTTGTCCTTGCCAGGCCTTCACATTGGCACAGCACATGAACTGGTGTTTCTTCCTCCTCTTGGCAGAATCTGCAGGTTGCGTCATCTGCCAGGCTTATGTTGTACATATGCCTATTTAGTCTACAGTGACCAGTTAGCAGACCTACTATCATTTTGACAGTCTTCATGCCATTAGCCGCCACTGGCTAATACACGGTTATGCCCGGTTGTTAAGGGTTTCCTGAAAGTAACGGTTATTCACGAAACATATTTATTGATCATAATAACATAACATAACCTTGTCTTCTATTTGTTTGTGTGTATGACTAGCGCATGTAACGGCAATAAATATGATAAATATTTCAAAATAAAATCCTTTATACCACATGAAGTATGTTGTTATAATTCCATGTATAAGCAATTCTTGTTTGAGAAATTCTAAATAAATTAAATTAAATAATTAAAAAGTCCTAATAGAAAAACATTTAGCTTTGTTTATTAAAATGCATCTTATATAATATATATTAGAGATAACTTCTATATATTTTCTAATTATTAACCGAACATGAATTTTTATATTTCTAAATAAAACCACAATAAAGTTACGTTTTCTTTTCTGATGTTAAATAATCTTGAAACCATTAAACATTTTTTTTCTTTTTGTTCTAATTTTTCTCGATGTCTTCTTTCCTTTTCCTTTCCAAACGCTCTCCGTTTTTCTGTTTGGTGTTTTTGAATGTTATGTTATAGAAATATTAAAAACCAATTAAAATATTGATGATAATAGAACTAACCCATCTAGTGTTCGTTGTGTTGCTGCATGTTGCTATAGGATTTATCTGAGAATTTTTAAAATATATTTCGTGAAGATGAATAAAATAATCCGTATACTTAATGCATATTTATAAATTTATTAGACAACTTTACAGATATGAGAAGAACCTTTTTCTAAAGTTGACATCTTCCGTTAGACATATGTCATCATCTTAAAGAATTAACCTGATTAAATTTTAGATATATGTAAAGTTATCAGCAACAAAGTGGCAAACATCAAAAAATTCATTTACTGCATGCACGTATTTAAAATCGATTCAAGAGACTTTAATGCTGCGTCTTGAATTGAGGTCAATATTCGATTTAAACCAGTTTAAACACAGGCAATATAAGACGTGGAGCTGGACCTACAAAAAGGTTCGAAATATTCGGAAAAATATTGTTTGGTATTTTGTTTAAAATATAAATTTCTATAAATATTTAACTTTGTCTTCAAGATGACAAGACGCGGTCAGAGGGCGCCACGATCAGTTAGGGTTTTTATTTGTAATTGTTGCAGTCGGTGATTGGTACTTCTGAAAAATCATAGGATTTATCACAATTACGTGTTGCTAATTCGGTGACATAGGTGTCAGTTGCCATTGTCATTGCCAATCGGGTAAACTCGTACTTATAGACCCCATTATTTCCTGTTAAAATAACGCAATTGTTATATTAAAAGAGGAAGATTCATACATATATTATCCTGTACCAGTGGCGAAAACATTTGCAAATTTTTTTGCAGCCACTACTGCTGAGGCGCTAAACAACCATTTTGAGGGTAATATGTCAGATTGTTGTACAGTGAGTAGATTTTCTTGTAATATACTTTCGCTTATATTCCAACGGATGCTAGTGAGGTTAAATGCATTAAAAAACAAAAGGAGCACAGGACCTGATAAAATACCTATCGGTAAAAATTTTGAAAGCAGTAAGTGAATATATACGAGAACCAGTGGCAGACATCATCAATCAGTCTATTGCTAAAGGGCAACTTCCGGCACTACTGAAAATATTTCAATTTCGATCAACTGGAAGAATCATATACAATAAGCTTATTAGCTTCCTTATTAACAAATATGACTTACTGACCGAGACCCAACACGGTTTTCGGGCGGGCAGGTTGACGGAGAGCGCCGCCACTGATTTTTTTAGAATATGTTTATCGTAAGGTTGATGTTTGTTACATGGCGCGGCTGTTCTTCGACTTTTCACGCGCCTTCGACATATTGAGTATTGACTTTATATGTACTGTAACTTTATACCTTGGGAATTAGAGGAATAATCCTCACTTGGTTGCGCCCATATATACGTGCACGGAAACTAAGTGCTAGGATAGGATCAGTTAGATTTGCTGAACATGATGTCAGTATTGGGGTTAATAGGGGTCCGTTCTAGGGCCACTAATTTTTTTAGTTTACATAAACGATTGGAATAATTACGTGAAAGCCGGGAAAGTCGCCATTTTTTCTGACGACACATCTGTGGTGGTCACTGCGCGGTTCCCTGGGGAATTGTGAAAGTCTGTTTATAGCACCAGTTTGGAGATTGAGGGAAGTTTTTAGGAGTAGTCGTGGACAACAGGCTGGTCAGAACATATTTATAGCGGCCTTGTGAACAAAGCTGGTTTTGCTATCTCTTGCTTAAAGAACAAACACACTTGATATTAAAACCCTACTCGGTTTATACTACTTTATATTATGGTCTAATCTCATCCTCCACACAATATGTGTTGTGGAGAGGCGCGATCGATAGTATCCGTATTTTTATGGCATAGAAAAGAGTTGTTAGGACATTGTTCAATTTGAAACAACGCGAATCTTGCAGAACAGCGTTCAATGAAAACAGCATTCTAACTTTATCTTCTATTACAAGTGCCTAATGTATCCAGGATGACCCACCGAACAGTGTCATTAGATTTTTTTGAAGTTCTAGTGAGAATTTGATTTTGAAAGTTGCAGTGTAGTCGTGGCCCATTATGATCTATTTAAGGAAAATATTTTCATAGCATAGCACTTTCGGTATACAAGGTATTGGACAACCTCTCTCTAAGTGGATTTGTGCAATTTTTATCGATCTAATGAATTTACCGAGTCATAGGCCTATCATCATTATGAAGCTCTAAACCGAAACATATGTATATACAGCTGTGAAAAATTACTGAGCTGTTCATCTTAATTCTCATTTATGTGCAGTGTGAGCAAAAACTAAGGAACAAATTAACTAAATATGGAGTCATTGAATTTTTGAAAATTCCAGAAACGCCCCAGTTCTTATTTTTAAATTCTAGATGTTGTGGTGCCCACAGTATAAAATTCGGAAAAAAGATTGCTGGCATTACATTTTATTGTCATCACCACATAGTTTTTTTATAAATGGATAATCTGTCTGCAGTTCATTTGTAAATTAGCAATTCCTTTTCGGCATTTTAAGCACAAAGTTTTAGGTTATTAATATCAATCTAAATCACGTGACCTAAGATGGCGGTTGTGGGCAAACAAACCGCGTCCAGTCGATCATCAGTCATTTATGCAAGTTTTTATATGCATTTATGTCGAAATGTTGTGGCAGCAAGAATAATTTTTGAATTTTTTTTTTGTTTTATTGTGTTTTGGACAATAGTAGATATCTCTAACTTTCTTCTTTTATCCAACCTTTCTTTTCTCTTGAGGTCTTCTCGACATTTGGCAATTTTTTGAGAACTGTGTCCCATACACTGAGAGGGAACCCAATCAGGATGGTTTTCATCTTCTAGAGGAGCAGGTTTACCTTAAAATAATATTAAATATAAATACTATTATCATCTAATACAAATTGATTATATTAATGTAGTACCTACCTGTTATAAAATGCTTTCTGCATACTTTATGGTACTTCACTTTCGATTCAGTTAGATCTTCTCGTCTTAGCGCTGATAGCCACATATCTCTACGTTTTTTAGATTGTTCGTTCCTATTTATTAAGCACTTATGATTGGTAATCGCAGGAGCGGAATAAAAGCTGATTTTATTGCGATTGGATCGGCTTCCACATCCAATAATAATGCAAGTTATAGGCATTTCCACAGGTATTTTGACCTAACCTGCCATCAAATCTACGAAAAACGTTTGACAATAGCGTAAATGGAATTTACAAAAGCTTCCAAAAATCACCAACTTGACTACTGTATCCACGAAATTTATACTATTAACTGTTTACAACTATTTTATTATCCGAATGCTTGTGAAATCATGCACAATGTTGGCCCTCAATAGCCATATTGAATTTCGTTTGACAGGTCGCTGGATTGATTTTTGAATGATTGAATTTGAATGATTTTATGAACTTTTGTGTGCAAAAGTGCATAAAGGTGCAAATAGTTCATGCGACGCGAACAAACTTATTAAGTTTCAAAAGAATCTTGTATTTACTTGCATTGCCTCTTCGTCTTGGCTTCATAGCGGCTTTTCGCCAATTTTAGCCAGTCTTTAATCGCATTCTGAATATTCCGATTAGTGAGATCAGATTTAATCGCCATTTTTACAGAATGCCGTCATTACAACTTCTAAAATTTAATAGTGTTAATAAATGACTTTACTTGTATTACTTTCGACATATTTGTGGCTTTGAATGGACGTTTGTTGTTCCTGCCAGCCCAATTAAACTTCATGGCCAGTTGTCACTCAAAAGGTATCTCAGCACATGCATTATGGCATTTCTTACATTTGAGACTCAAATACTGGCTAACCGATTTTTCAATAAATTTATAAATGTTAGTATGAAAACAGCAAAATCATTGAAACAGAATAAATTTGTGAAATGTTCATAATTTTGAAATTTTGAGGAATTTTTACTGTCCAGTGGCGGCTGGTGCATACGCATTGCATACGTCACAGGCGGGGCCAATACAATGATTGAAGTTCGTGCAGCGTCGCCAGGCAAATTTTTTTTAATTCCATAGATATTTGCAGAAAACTTCCCAAATTTCCCTAAACATTTTAAACAATACTCATAAATGTGTTTAATAATTCGAGGTTTTATTTCATTACCATGAATAAACCTCTTCAATTTCGCACGTGTTGCTTTCATAGTGGTAACATATAATTCAAGAACGTAATAAAGAAATAATTTTGTTCTATCTATTGTACATTTATTAGAACAATAGTTATACAAACATATATTTATTTTTTGTACATCTGCATAAATAAATATCTATAAATTCGTAAATAGCCCCACACCATAAAATTATATTTACAAATATGTGTAAATAGGTATGTATATATATATATAGGAATTTATTACTCTGGAGGGATTCTTATATTAGCCAAAATTAATAGTTTTTATTACAGTAAACTATAAAATTCTTTTGTATATTTTATAATTCCCACGTGTTATTTTCAAAAATGTAGTTCACAAAGGGTATTTTATGTTGCATGTTATATATTTAATACAACAATATGGCGCTTATTTATTTCTTGAAAATCTGCATAATTGTCCAAAATTGTAGAATAGCTGCGCTTCATAAACAATACTATAAGTACATTGATTTTATTACTTCTCGAAATAGGAATTTCAATCTTAATTAATTTTATTTTTCTCAGTTCAAGTTTTGCACATAAAATATGTATAGGTGTGAGCGTGTGAGGGCGATAGCTCATAAAAATCTGCTATTTAATAAAAGTAACTAAATCATAATTCGTTATTAATTAGATGGGTTTGTAGGTATTAACATCAGCATGATATAAATTTGAAATGAAATAGTGCTTTTCAAAATAAATAAATAAAAGTTGCCTGGTTTACTCTCAACTAGTTGATTGTCATTGAAGATCTCTTGAAACAGCCGAAGCGGACAATTTGACTTCGTGTGAAAGGGTTCATATCAGTATGCTGCTTGCAACTTAGTTGAATCAACTAAACCGCCTCGTCTGAAACAGGCCTTACGCTGCATTCAATGCTGTAGTAAAAAGTACCATGTCCCATTTGAAAGAAAAAAGTTTGTTAGTTTAGAGGTATCCACCATTGGCAGTTCTGGACAAAATACATTCCACATGTATTTCAAATATAAAATGCAAAATATAATCTTTATTAATATTTGAAATATCAAATACAAAATACATTCTTTATTAGTATTTAAAATACCAAATAGAAAATACATGCATTTCAGGTATTTAAAATACAGTACTATAAACAAAGAATTTAAAGAAAACAAAGTATTTTAGTAATCTGTTATCCTTTTCCTTCATAATAATGTAAGTAAAATATGTTTAATGCTATCTAGGAAAAAAATAAAACACTATTATGTTCTAGTATTTCTTTTTTCACATTTTAATTTAGTTTTAAATAAACAAGCACTTCAAAAAGTTTATCTGACTTCTTGAAGGAGTATGTATAAACTTTGCAAATGAAGTCTTTTTTTTGAAATAGTATTTTTGTTCGTTTCTTCGCACATCATACAGAGAGCAGTTACACTATCTCTGTTCAATTTTAATATTTTGAAATAGTTCCCATTTAAAATTATGGGAACATTGTCAATTTCGTTTTTATTTGTTTCCATCAAATGACAATAAGTTGAATAAAGAATGCATTAGGATTATTTTAGAAAATCAACGTCAGAACGAAGACAGCAGTAAATTGACAGTATTGTCAGGACCCCAAACTCGAGCATGCGGACCCGCTGTAAACAAGAAGTAACCCTCCTCTCCAATTTCATCTCTAGATATTGTGTTATCTTTGTATTAAACACTGTGAGTATATTATTTGAAGTGTGCTGTGTTACTGGAAGTACCAAATGAGCGTGCAGATGAAAATTAAAAATGAAAAATTAAATTAGCTAGCTCAAAGGATAAGAATAAAAAGGGCGCAAAAGAACAATTAAAACTCAGGGTTACCCTCGCGAATTAAAACAAGAATTTAATCACGACAAGCAAATTGTGGGTGAAAGAAATCTGACTTTCTTTAATTACCCCAAAAATTGAAAAGGGTAAATTTTCAATAAAAGGACAGAATTTTGAATGACGGAAAATCACAATCAATATTTTATTATAAAAAAAAAGAAAAAAAATGTCAATACAAATTGCAGAAAATAAAACCATGAACTTAGGGCTCTGGCCGAAATAAAAAACTGCATTAGACTAAATTACAAAAGAACAATGCAAATTCCTTTATCAAAGCAAAAAACAAATTTGTTCAAGAAGATAATCCTTTTTATAACAAATCAATCCACGTCGTTTCAAAATTAAAACAAACTAAATTTAAACGTGGACAAATCAAATGAATTTCAAAAGAAAAACTTACATACAAGCACAAAGCTTCTATTCACCCTACCAGGTGATTAAAAATAATTACAAAACAGCAAAATATAAAAAAAACGAAAAAAAAGTAACTCTTTAAACTAAAAATATCTTCCAGAACAAAATAATAAATGATCTTATATCTAATTTGTGTACACAAAAATATAATAACAATTATTATCAAGCGAGTTCCTTGATGGATCAAATAAATCAAAAGAAACGAAACAAATCTATAAATAAGATGAAATACCAAAATGGCAGCTAGCAAAATAAAATTTGAATCTACTTACACGGGCATCTTTCAGGGAACTGGCCTCACAAGGTTAAAACAGTCATATACATATCAATCCTATTCACGCGCTACGTGCAGCGTAACCGCATCAAAAATCAGTCCGACAACGGACAAAATCACAAAACACAACATCATAAACAATGCAAGTGAACGCAATATGTACAACTGAATGAAATGAATTTAAACAAACTGAACAATTAAATAAATGAATTAAACAAATCAATTCAATTAACAAAATCTTATATAAAATAAAATACACAATTGAAATTGTGGAAACTCTTGCGAAACATTGACAAAGTCTGATCGGAATGAACAAGAAAAAAAAAACCGAATTTGCGAAAACCGGGGTGCCAGACCACAGCACTACGTTACCTTTATCGGAGTATGAATGTATTATATGTAGATATATACATTTTGAAATCTATTTTTATATTTTGCATATGAAGAAAATGTATGCATGAGACTCTTTTTGCAGTTTTTTTAATTAATAATTAATTTGTAGGTTGATCTTTAAAATTTGGTTGTACAATGGTTTGACGCACCCTATTTTGTCCTTGTGCTGTAGTGGTTGTCCTAGAATTATGAATTATCACCTTATTAGTCTGTTTGATTATAGGGATGAAATCCATACTGTTTGCAGTTATGCACATATGACATCCATTCTCTGTATAATTCTTAGCTTAATTTTCTAATGGCTCGTGATATCGTGGCTATGTATGCCGTTAGCACAAATACGTAATTGCATACAGTCTGGCTACACCGCAACAACACAACGGGTAACTGGAATAACCGCCACGCTATGAGGGATAGAGTAGGGCAGAGGCTTTTAAACTTTTTTGGTCCACCGACTCTTGCCATGTCAAGGAGCTAGCTAACGCCCCCTCCTCTTTCGTGCTTATATTGGAGTACGTTTGGTGCCAGTCTATTTTCAAAGTGCCTTAAGTCCACAGCAAGTTTTTGGATAGATATTATAATGGTTTTTTTCTTAATTTTAATAGTATTTTCACAGGATTGCAATAGTTATCAATTAACAAATTAATGAAATTTCTGCTTTTAACTGTAATAATTAGGAGGAATTTTTCCAACAAAATTTTTTTTCCTCATGCAGGATTCGAACCTGCCACCCCTCGTTTGCCGGACGAGCGCTTTACCACTTAAGCTAGTCGCGGAATTAATGCGAAATTCGAGCGTTTCAACCAAACATTCGTCGATGTTAGTTCTTGAAAGGCCGGCAGGACGGCAAATATGCAAAGATTGCACGCTTTTTATAGTAAGAAATTAACAAATTAATGAAATTTCTGCTTTTAACTGTAATAATTAGGAGGAATTTTTTCAAGAAAAATTTCGTTCGGTTAAAATGCTCGCGAATTTCGCATCCTCGACTAGCTTAAGTGGTAAAGCATTCGTCCGGCAAACGAGGGGATGCAGGTTCGAATCTTGCGTGAGGAAAAAAATTTTTCTTGGAAAAAATCCTTTTTTTTGCATTTTTTTTGCGATATCAGCACCTATCTGTGCTGGTACAGATAGTGAAGAGTGGGTAAACGCAATATTGAGAATGTAACAAGAATCTTGAGCGATAAACCTCAACTTAACTATAATTTTTTTCATTACATTCTGACCTATAACCTTTACACAAATTTCTTGACTTATTGCTCCAATAAGCAAATAAGATCTTTGATAAGAATATTTCTAAGTATACATTTGAACTATAAAAAAAACGACGCATATATTAATTTTTATTGATTTCTACTTTCTAATTTTCTGGTTATACCGAAATAAAAATATTAGGAAAATTAGGATTTTCAGAAATGTCAAAAAAGAACTTTGGAAAGAAAATTATATATTTAGTTAATATATAATAAATAAAATTGTGTGTGATCGAAAAATCTTAAAATTTAAAATAAAACAAAAATCAAGTTTAGGGATATCTGATTTCAGCTCTGTTAGTCGCAGGCCATAAGGCACTCTTTTCACATATGTTGAGTCTGTTCCTTGATTTAGTAAAATCTCCTGTACCGCGCTAAAACCATTTCCTCTGATGAATATGCCAATAACAGCTGCTCAATTCTAAATGCGAGAGCTTATATTAAATTCTTGCCGCATCCATTTAATTATCGTTGTGATATTTAAAAATGTACGTAAAACATTTATTGACAATTAGCTGTCAATTAACGGGGGTCGTGCCATTTGCCTGGGTACTGGCCCCGTTAATTAGATAAATTGCTGTCATTGGGACACAATTTCCACCTAAAAAAATAATTACAAATCTATTTGCGCATGGGCAGATTCTATAAATTATTTTTACATTTTATCCTACATCGCGGATTACAATAGTACTGCATTTTCAAGTGTAAAAATGTGTTAACAATAATATTATTATTGCAGTTACTGGAATGATAAGGATAACGTGTCGAACGAGAATTCCGTGAAAAATTTTATATCATTGTGCAAGATTAATATGCACTAATAAGTTGTTTTTTTTTTCTGTTCTAGCAAACGCATGGCTTTTTTTTGTTGTTTACTCCTATTGATCACTTGACCTGGGGGTATTCAGATATACAAGTATGCAAGTCTCCGATAAATGTATTAGAGTGGAGGTAGCGACCAAAACGCATCTGTTTTCGTCGTAGGTCTGGATACAAGTACAAAATTAATTTAATTTAGGTTTTAATATTTCTTTTTTACTCCTTGCTTTTACGGTTATTTTAATACTACATATGTATATATACTTCAATTACCAGTGGTAAATACTAACTAATTTACGATGTATTAGCCCGCATATTTTTTTTTGCGTTTGTATTGTATACGAGCTGAAAAAACAAAACTACATTCATAGGTAACAATTATTATTAAAGAAAAGAGAAACCTTAAAAACCACCAAAGCCTTGTTGGGACATGAATTGTCTGCGCGTTGCGGTGTGTTTAGGATTTTTAGTGAATTTTTGAAGAATTTTTAAAGTAATGTGCACCAAGATAATCATAATGTGTTATTTTTACAAAGAAATGGGGAATTTATGTCCTACCGATCAAAAACAAAAAGGCAGAATAGCTCAAAGCCTTAAGCGTCCACTGCCTCCTTACCGCCCTCCAAAACCTCCAACGTCTGTTTGAAAATCCAAAACGCCCCAGCGGCGCTACCGCCCACTTTGAGAAACGTTGGAGTAAGGCAGGCTCCTAACATAAAAAATCACCTGAAGAAACCTTCTATTCTTTTGTATAAATAAATTTCAAAAATTGCTAACTTAGAAATTGGGAAGCAAAAATGCAGAATTACTTTTATGCATACAACCTCACATATACTTACTGTGTAGATATAAATATAGTTCCAAAATAATATATGTGTAGATACCTATTCCCTGGTGAAGTAAAGGTACAATTGTAAATATAAATATACGAGTGCACGAAGGTATTATCCTAGAGATAACAATAATTTTAGGGAAGGAATTGGCAAGATAATCTACAGTGCTACTAAGAGCTAGGCTTGATGACAGTAGTAGAACTAATTGTCGAAACGTCGGATTTAAACAACCTTATAGACCATACACGATTGAAATAACCTAAACACCAATTTGTACTCTAACCCATCGTCAACAATTTCACGTCGTGGGAACCAATAATATCTTCAAAATCCATTGAAGAGTTTCGGGAAACTAATAATAGATGATATTTTTGAAAGACTCTGTACGTAATCACATTATTTGTAATGGTGATCTAAAATAACATTTTGTAATATGAATTCGTAGATTGTGGTTATTGTAATGTGAACGTTATCGTTTTATATATTTTTCCAGTGAGGAAAGGTTATCAGTTAGTTCTAAGAGATAAGTATCGTTTTAATGTGATAATTGTGAATAAGTATGTCTTCATATTTTTATCTTTATCATAGTATGAGCAGAATATAAATTCTCTTTGACTGTAACTAGTATGTTCACCAGATAATAATGAAATAATTAATGCATGGAAGGAGAATAAAATGGAATAAATGGAATATTTGTATGTACTGGTGTCCGTTTATATTCTCACCCTACCTACAGGCTGGTATTATTTAAAATAGAGAAACAGTTTAAATACAACAGTTATAGGATTGCTCTATTATCTTTATTTTCAATTTTCAAAGATGATATTATCTCATAAATTGGTAGACAAATGAATACAATTTGCATTCTTTTTAAATACAATTGTATATCCAATAATATACAATGTACATTATTAGATAGTATGCAAAACCTCTTTCGCTGATTTCGAATATATATAAAATGTTGATATTTGAATAAGTCGTTTTTCAATTACTCGAGTTTGTATCATATCATATATCACCGAAATCTCTAGATTACCACGAAAGCAACAGACGTTTCCATAACATCTTGTGTAACATTAAAAATATTTTATAATCTTTTACTAAATATGGGATATTCGATGGAAGAAAAGCGTGAAATAATTATATATTTTTTTATGCCAGTAATAATAGAATATCAACGATTTGGTCAAATTAAATATTGGTTCTAAATAGGAACCATCCCGACTTTATCTTAAACACAATTACAAGATAGTTCAAGAGAAACATTGCTACTTGTATAAATAATGGCGGTGGTTATGTTGAAAATTTTGAGTATTTTTAGTTCTTGTTTTTTTTTTTGTTTTTGATAACTAAATATTCTTTCTTTTTTATATTAAATTTCATACTTTCCATGAGAATCTAGAGTTTTCACTAATACAGTTTAAATGATATAAACTCCAGCAATTCAAAAACGGCTTATTCAAATGTCAACAATATACAGGAAGGGTTACCACATTCGGGTCGGTTTATATACGAAAACTGGTAACATATTTTCAATTTTTTGTTTGTTAAGTGTTATAAAGGTTCAGAAGAACCAGATTTCAAAATTATTTTGAAGTATACAGGGCGACTCAAAGAAATGTTACACACTAAAGTTGTAAAACATTTAATGGAACACCTTTATATTATGACATATTTTGATGGTATAGATTAAATAAAGACAACTTGGTGTTAGGTTTCTTATGCCTAACTCAACTCGTTTACGAGATAATTAACTATTCTTCAAAATGTAGATCAAAATTTAACAGGCATGCCTGTCGTGCATATATAAGCTAGATATTTTAAACTGTATTTATTTTTTAACTAAAGCATTAGACTTGATAATAAAATAAAAGTAATGCAAAAAAATTATACAGGGTGAACATAAACATACTTTTAATTTTCGCTATCTTTAAAGGCAAGTAATTTTCTTATTTTAAATATGGAACAGCCTGTATTTATTACTTTATTTAGATTCGAATTTTAACGGTCTTTAAGATTGTATTAATGTTTCCTATACCTATCTCTTATAGTTTCTAACTAATTTAGAATTTTCTATTTCAAATATTAATTTCTATTCATTCCTTTTAAAGTAGGTTTAGACAAAAGTATCGCTATTATTGATTATACACAAAAGTCATTTGACAGTGTGAAGAAAATTGTTTGCTAGCATCAAGGATTTATACGCAAAAATATCCTGATAAGCGTTCTTTAGAAAATTTGCTGCAAGTTTTTCGAAGTACAGAAGTGTGTCTTATAAGAAAACAGAACGACAAAAACCGATTACTGGAATTGAAGGAAATAATATTTTAGTTTTCGGATCTCTTGCTGAAAATCCGCATACAAGTCAGCGAAAAATAAATGAAAGAGGAAGAAGAATTATAAAGATGAACAAATTTTACCCATACCACATACAACTGCATCAAGAACTTTTGGAAGTAGATTGTGATCGGGGGCTTGAATTTTGTTTATGGGTTCTAGAAAAGTTAGGAGATGACGAAAATTTTCTCGATTATGTGCTATTTTCGAATAAATCAACTTTTCATAACAACGGATTAGTTAATAGGCATATTTTCATTATTACAGTGGCGAGAATCCCAATTTCTTTAGAACACTAAATCGCCAACATCGATGGTCTGTTAATGTGTGGGGTGGAATAGTTGGAAAGCATGTGATAGGGCCATACTTTTTTATGGTTTCTTAAATGGTGCCACGTTTCTACAATTTATAAAATATAACTTCGCAATACTTTTGGAAAATATACCTATTAATATTCGACAAAGATTTTGGTTGCAATTAGATAGTGGTATTGCGCACATTCAAATAAGCGTTCGGGATGAATTAAATAGACAGTATCCCAACAGGTGGATAGGCCTCGGAGGTCCACAGAGTTGGCCAGGAAAATCTCCAGACCTAACGAGCCCAAATTCTTTTTATGGGGATATATTAAAAATATTGTTTATGACATAAGACCAACCACACCCGACAATATGAAAGAGCGAATAAGAATGGCGTTTTGATCTACAACACCAAATGTTTTGAGTAATGTTAAGGCTCACTTGAAGAAAGATAAGCCTCTGTATCGAAAACGATGGCTATCGTTTTGAACACTTTTTAAAACATTAGCAGTTTTTAACATATCCGTTTATCCGTTTTAATAAAGTACATTTCTGAAGTTTACTTAGTTATGACTTTTAATTAGCATGCAGGAAAACCAGTTAAAGCGTTAGGCTGATATATATCGTCTATCTATGTTGAATAATGATAGCCGTTTTGTCCAAGCCTGCTTCAAAAAAAAAAAATGATGGCTGGGAATTAATATTTGAAAAAGAAAATCTAAATTACTAAAAAACTGTAAGAGATAGGTATAGGAAGCATTAATACAATCTTAAAGACCGTTAAAATTAGAATCTAAATAAGGTAATAAATAGACAGTGTTCCATTTAAAATAAGAAAGTTACTTGCCTTTAAAGATATTGAAAATGAAAAGTATGTTTTTGTTCACCCTATATAATTTTTTGCATTACTTTTATTTTAATATCAAGTCTAATGCTTTAGTTAAAAAATAAATACAGTTTAAAATATCTAGCTTGAATATTCATAACATTTAAGAGGCATAAATTTTGCTCTACATTTTGAAGAATAGTTTATTAATTAGAGTTTATTAATATTAGAATTAGGTATCAGGGATTCGGTAAAAAACACCAACTTACTTTTATTTAGTCTGTACTATCAAAATATGTCATAATATACAGGATGTTTCATTTAATTTTTCATAACTTTGGTGTGTAACTTTTCTTTGAGTCACCCTGTATACTTCAAAGCAGTTTTAGTAGTCAAAATGTGGTCCTTTTGAACCTGTATACCCCTTAACAAAAAAAGTAGAAAATATGTTACCACTTTTCCTATATAAACCGACGCGAATGTGGTGGCCCACCCTGTATAAATCGATTATGTACTAATATTACACATAAAAAGGATTCTCCGAATCAAAGAAGCATTTCTTTGCCGCTATTTAAAGAACTATGGTCTTCAATTAATACGTATTTCCTTCACTAAAATAACAGTATTTTTAATTGAAGGAAATGTGTTTTAGTAAAAAAAAAAATTCTCTTTTAAATAGTCGCAAAGAAACATTTCTTTGATTTAAAGAATTAATTTTCTCTGTGTGCGTTATTGCGTGCCAACAAAAATCATATCCTTACTTACAAGTCAATACATGGGTAGTGTTGTTGGTTCGTAGATATACTTTAATAGTAACGTCTTGCTAATATATCGATGGGTTTCTTATTAAGTATCTAATACCTACAAATTATCAAGTACAAACCCGAAAAAAGTATCCATATCTATTCGATACTCAAAAGTTTTTACTTGCCGAACAAACCGAAGAATGTTTGGCTTTGTAAATACATATCCATCTTTGGATTATAGTGCTAATTGTCTTCAGAGAACTTATTTTTGGGAAAGCATAAATGAAATAATAGATATTTTAGTGCAGCTTAAAATCACTGTTCATTTGGTGATTATTTGCTCCTTTATAATAAACATTTCGCCTTGAACAGTGACGATGGCCATTTAAAATCCTTCCGTTATGTGCATGATTGATTACATCACTAAAACTGAGTTGAATGGATCCATTCACGACGAATATGTATGCGAACGATTCATTTCATATCTATAGAGGCAAACTCAATGAACTAGACAATAGATTCTTTGTTTATACTATTATTGTATTAAAATTCTGCTTTGAAAGCGATATAAACAGATACAATAATAAATATGTACATAAACAAATTGGAAATTTCATCATTTTTTTATTTGAAATATTTTTGAAAGAGATTGGGAGTTCTGGGAGAAAAAATAAATGTAACCATACGTAAATCTGGAAGGATGTTGAAGATATCGGTGGATAATAATTATGTTTCTCACTCTAACGATATGGTAACATATACGTGAAATTTTAGTTTTTCATCATTTTTTAATTGCACCCCTTATTCGTAGTCGATAGACAATGAATATGCTTGTTTATATGAATTAAATGATTCTGCGATCACTGGGATCTATTGCAGAGCGGATGTTATCTTAAAGTTTATCTAACAAGTTCAAGCGCTTAACGTAGCTCAGTATCTTACTGAACGAGATCGTTTTCAGGTCTTTTAGCGAAGGGTGAACCTTCCTAAAGTTTGCATACTTGATTCTTGTAGCGGTAGGGCAGTGACAGAAAATGCGTTCAACTGTCTTCCCGTCTTCTAAACACACTAATTTTTAAAAGATGCTCTTTTCGCAGCAATGCTACAAATATATGTATATTCACATGATACTTATACTATCTGAATAAAATTTTCTATTCGATTGGATTACCGCCTCATTTAAAAAAATCTACACACATTTGCGCTGGAAGTTTTTATTGTAGAATTGAATTTCGTTTCTTTGTAACATAACCTATACCTCAGCAAACGTACAATTATTTCTGGTAAGATAACATTAATAACACTAATTTTCGGATTAACCTTTTTAGTACTGATGATGTTCTTATACACTGTAACGAAATATTAGTAGTTTGATAAAAATGTCCAATTTATGTCTATCTTTGTTCACCGAGTGGAATTTACTTCTCGTCTAAATCGTTTTACTTTATGTAGCTTCATTATTTTATTACGCTACATTATGATAAATGATGACTTTCCTGGATTATGGATTTTCACCCGCTGAATTCGAAAATCAAGGTTACCTTTTTTTATGGAACAGTTTTTGAGATATTGTGATTTTTCATTCTTTCGTACGAGAATTTCAGTGCGTAAACGATCCGAATAATTTCTGTGTGTGGAAATGGACGTTTCGCAGATTCATTAAACCAATTTTTATTTCAAATTAGACAATAAGTACATGAAATTTGTTGTACGGATGATATGGAGAGAGCCGCTCTGCCATACCATTGATTGCTACCTTGCAAATATCCTTGAAAATCCATTTTTTACCTTCGCATTTGGATTTATTTTCGGTTAATCTTGGTGATGTATAAGTGACGAACACGGTGAAAAGTTTTTATCAACAAATTATGACCATGTGTCTCAAAGAGTGTGAGATGAAGCAATGTTGGCAGACTACATATGGTGAAGGCAACGGATCTCAAAACCAGCTACAGACAGAGCAAGAACCGAAACTATTTTTAATTTTTTCTGATGTGCTTTGGTGTTGATGCCATCTGGTAATTTTATTGATCGGATCAAAAAAAAAATGCCGAAAAAATTAGCATATTTAGAAAATATGGGTTTTGGATTCATTCACTTAATTAATCGCCGATAACTGCGTCATTTTTTGGTAGATTTTGTTCTGGTCGGTGCTATTTTTTAGGTAAAAGTATAAGGTTTGCGTTACTACTAAGAGAAATCAGACGTTTTTCATGAATCTCTTTCGAGACCATAGCATCAGCTTACTCCTTTTTTTTCTAAATCTAGATTACTTATTTTCATCGATATCTTTTAAACCGCTTACCTAATTAAAGATTCCATGTATTTATTCATCATTCCAATGTCTTTTATTTGATACCAAGAACGACCAAATCGGACATATCTAGCTCCAGATATGGTTCTTAAACTGAAATAATATCACAAAAATGAAAAAAAAAAACACAATATGTCAAAAAGTGTCCCATAAAAAAATTAACCTTGATTTTCGAATTCAGCTGGAGAAAATGCATAAGCAAAATCGCCTCTCATCAAATATGCATGCATAAAAACTGTAATTGTAAACTAGTGTTATTTATTTTCTATAAATTGTGTTACAAAACAATATGACTGTTGGGAGACAACAATCATGCCGTTTTTAACAACTAACCTAAATAAATATATAAAAATCACGTGTTTTTCTGTCATTGAATAATATACTGTATTTTATTTATTCTTTTTTTGTAGTAAGTAGCCTCATGAAGATTTGATAGAACAAACTGAAGTCGGTTGCAGTCACAGTATAAGCAATATGGCCAATGGCTGACTCATCGGGTTCTCATTTTAAGCCTAATTTTACTTTCAACAACATTTTATTAGTTTTAAATTACCCCTGCAGTTGGGGTACGCTGATGGCATTGTCATCGTAGCTAGAGGGAAGTTCCCGGGCATGGTGGCGGGCATCATGCGTAATGCACACCCAAAAGGGTGGAGAATGGTGCCTTTCACAAGGACTCTCAGTTAATCCACAAAAACAAAGTTGGTTGTTTCTTACCAACATGAGGAAACTCAATGACCTAGGCGGCGTTAGACTGTTGGGGCAGGAGTTTATAATTAACCAAGGAAGTAAAGTCTGGTGTTACCTCGATGCGAAACTGAACTGGAAATATCACTTAGTCAAAACAACGACCAGGGCTACGCAACTATTCTGGCGCTGCAGGAGAGTTGCTGGCAAAACCTGGGGATTAAAGCCGAGGGTGATCCATTGGCTATATACTGCCGTGATAAGACCAGCAATAACATACGGGACAGCAGTCTGGTGGAGGAGGACAGAAGTGTCCTCCGCAGTGAAACTGCTAACCGCTGTCCAGAGACAAGCATTGCTGGGCATCACTGGTGCAATTAACAGCACAGGGACCGCCTCTTTGGAGACCATTGTGGGCTAGTCCTAAGCAAAGGATATCCATAAGCCTGGGGAAACATACAACGGTCATCCAGGGAGAGGTATCCGCTTTTGCAGCCTGTGCAGAAATGATTGCAAAAGGGTGCTACATGAGGAGGAAAATTAATATAATGACTGACAGCCAGGCTGTCATCAAGGCAGTCACGAACCCCGTAACTACACTGTTGAAAATATTACGGTGTTAGCGTTAATTTTGCGCTAGTCAAATATTTTAGTGTTGATTTTTCCAAACTTTGCCAGACGAGTTGACTACGCGTATTGAATAGAACAGAAATGACTAGAATTTCGTGGAATTCTTTCTTCAGATATGAGGATTGACTATTTTTCTAGACATTCAGAAGCGTCAACCAATCAGAATTTTTCCTCGATAAAAATATAGAAACCCCACCCTATTCGTAATACAGTATTGCATTATACGCACCCACCTGCATTGGCACGTGTATCTGTTTTCGTGTTTGATTCTTCCGTTTAACATATCCAAACAAACCACCAAATGTGACTGACTTGCAAAGTGTAACCTCGTGTTATTAAACGTTAATTCCAGTGGGCATAAAAAAATTCAACATCTAAAGATGTATTGGGAACATCTATTTACGCAATTAGTTTAGACTTGAATGAAATAGCATAAACATTCACTTAATTTATAATGGTCTCAAAAAACATTTTAAAATTGGTACGTTTAGTTGAAACCAAAACTTGTGAATGAGTGGTTTTGCATATTTATAATGAGAAAATGTCTTAAAGAGAGAATATTATAGCACTAAGAAATAGGAGTTGCATATTAAAAAGACGTTGTGTTTAGAAAATGGTGTTAAAACACCCAATAGATTCATTTAGTTAAACAGCTAGTAAATTTGTCTAGTCTAGGATCAAATAAAATGTTACTAGAAGTATTTTATAAATTCCACGTGTTCAGTTGGACAAAATAACCCTTAGCAATAGACAATACTTGACTATCTTTGCTCGTCAATTTAAACTTCTATAGTTCTCGACAAAATAACACGAAAGAGTGTGGACCTCTCCTGACTATTAAATTAGTCAAAAAAGTGTTAAAATTTTCAACAGTGTAGGTCAAAAATAGTTAGAAACTGCAAACAATCTCTCAATACACTGGCACGAGACTATACATGGTGTCTCTGATTTGGATGGCGAGACATGAGGATGTATAAAGGGCAATGTAATAGCTGACGAATTAGCCAAGAGGACTTCAAACGACACTTATGGGTCCAGAGCCCTAGTGGATTGCTAAGGATTCCGCAAGAAGGGAGATCTGGACCTGTTAGATAAAAAAAGCACAAAGAAATGGAGGTCGACTGAAGGTCAACTGTATACCAAAGCGCTGACTAGGGGATGGAGATGTTAGTTTCTCTGATAACCTACTCAGCGCAGTAAAAAGAAGTTAAACCATTACTGGTTGGTAACTGGACACTGTCCCCTGAAAAAGCATCTATACAACACAAGCCGGATAAGCGCCTGTGGTGAGAAGATGCAAATACAGGAGAAAACGAGTTTACATGTAATCGCACATGTGAGGAACTAAAGGTACCTCAGGCAGAAATATTCGGGAGAGGTCCTATGGAGCCCTTCGAAGGTCTCAATTCCCGCTGGGTAAGATACTGGGCTTTATAGAGAACACCAAGCTGCTCGAGTGGAAATAAGATAATTAATAGGGATGGTACAATGAGCACCTAGCTCAAGTGCCCACCCTAACTTTAATGAATGATGGAAATTAATGACCGTGCAGTTTTTAAAAACAAATGAATGAAACCATTATAAGGTTGCATCTGTAAATGGTAAGGTTAGTGGCCATAACATTTACATACTTCGTTATATAGTATATTGTTATGTTTGAGTGAAATAACGGTGAAAGAAGACGCCAATAGATGATGCCTATGCGTGTCACTTGATCATTCGCTCTTACGAGATAAAATCTGCTACTAAAGTTGGTCGCAGTTTCTTTGTATTTCCGAATGACTCTAATCAAATTTCAAGAGTCAGCAATTTCGAAACTACAACAGGACAAAAATTAAGAAAGTATATGGAATAAGAAGAATTACTATTGTTATCCAGAATTTCCTGGGTCATATTAAATCAATTTATTTGTTAGATACTCATTTTAAACCTTACCGCTATTTATCACAATAACTAATGTTCACTTTTTAAATTATGTGATTTTGGTTTGAACTGCATTACCTATACTAGTACAAATTTTAATCCTCACATTTCACATTTATTCACTTTATGACAACTAAATATTATTTAATCTACGTCTGAAACTCCTGTCCACTTGTGTACCCCCGGACATCATTGTTGACAAACTACTGCAGTGTCGGATGTTAGAAATGAATTAATCGAATAAACAGTCTTTGTATTACACAAAACGATATAGTCTTAGCTCATTAACCCTAATTACAAGTTAGTGTGTGTTCGTCTACAATAAAACCCTTCCACCGAAATCGTTATATTTTTGTTAATTTATTTGAGAAAGAACCACAACATATTTATTCCCGAAGAATATTTTACACTCTAAAATATATAAATAGAGATTTGGTTTCACAAAAACGAAAGAATATGAACTCAGTTATTCTAAAACACTCGCAAATATATGTAAAACTTAATCAAACATTATTTTACTAGAATCGTGTTTTTTATTGCTATAAGCTGTTCAGAAATATTTGCTAATAAAATTAGAATAAAAAACGCATAAATTTGTGGATTCTTCTAATGTATTTTCCTACTTCCTTTAAAATATAAATTACTCCACACGTTTGAAAATTTCCGGTAACAGCTTTACAAGATGGCAGCTAGGCTTCAAGGTCATTGAAAACGGACTATAAACGAACAAAGGATTTAGCGACGTCCTTACTGATTGTATACTCTGTTGCAGTCAAGGCTTAGGATAAATACTTTCCCACTAAAAAAGTGTTTAAAAGTTTAGTTTTCCTTCAACTCACCCATGGCTCTGTTGGTCGAAGTGGGGATGGATAAACATATTCTTAGTTTGACGTGCGTGTATGTATGTGGGTATAGTAAGGATTATAATTAAATGTTTTCATTATAACATTTGTGTTGTATTAAGTTTTGTGTTCACACCTCAATTCAGTAATGAAAAAAAATGCTGCATTTCACAACGGAATTAATTTAAAAAAGACTGCTGTACCATTGCTATTTTTACTAGACCAGCCCAAAAGTCGAACCTAGTTGTAATAAAAGTAGTAGCAAGTATTGACTATAATGGCTATCAAAAATGTTCAATTAATGGGATACATTTTCAGCATCTCCACTGTATGCAGAAAGACATAAAATGTTGAATAGCACGTGATTTGTTGTGCGAATACCTATAAGATGTATTCATCTGTCCTTAGAAACTTGTTTGGTAGCCGAAAGTCAGCCTGGTGAAGATATTTCCTTACCTAGTGTATCAATGCTTAGTTGGACAGAATCATCAAATGATAATATTGTTGAAGCAGGTAATGCAACATAAAACATAAATTACAACAATCAATTGCAATGTAGAACGTTACAGATACCGTTCCACTGGTTATAGACAACACTAACAACATTAAGGCGGGTTTCACTCCAAAGTAGCATGCTACATGTGACTTGTGCAACTTGGATATACATGTATAAAGTTGCAAGTAGCACGTAGCACGCTACTTTGGTGTGAAACCCGTCTAAAGGAATTGCTTACCCAAAAAACTTCAGATGTTTCTTCGCAAGCTGCAAGTGTAGTGTTTTAATTTAACTGTTATATTTTCGCAACCAAGTGCAATAATAGAAAACATGCAGTCGTATATTGTTGGCCATATTATTATAAACATTTTCAAAGAAATAAAAAACTGTATAATTTGTAAGATAAATTTAAGGAGTGATATTTCGCTACCGATTTATGAATTCTATAAAAAAACACTCATGCAACCAAACACATTTTTTTTTAAATAGTTCAGAAATATAACGATGCGTAGTAGATACGTACGCTACTATTATACAATATTTTTGTCTTGGAATGACATAAAATTTTATCTGTAAGTTTTCATGGTTAGTGAATCATTCTGTATATACAATAACAAATACTACTTCTAGAGGGCATATCTGTATACTTATTGTATGGATTAATGTGTTGTAAACCGATGAATTAAAAAAAAATCTTGTAATGTTTTATTTTATTTTAAAACCAACTGTATAGATATATTGATGTATGCAGTCGCAATTGAAATCACTACAGTTAACAAGATAAAGAAAAAGTTTTAGCGATTTAAATCATATATCTATCGTAATCAATGAACAAATTCCTGAGCAGTTACCGAGTTTGTATTGGAGGAGCTGCGCGCGCTTTTTCCCTCCACCACTAGCAGGAATACCGCCGGATTTTCTAGCGAGCGCAGTCGAATTTTAACCGTCGTGGGTTGGAGATTCGTTGGTGCTTTTAACGAAACACGTGCATTTCTTGGGCCGACCTGTCAAAAATTTACAACAAACCGCATATGATACATCAATGATATGCATTAAGTTTCTTGAACACAGCGAATTGTTTTTAGATTTTGGAGTATAGTTTGGCGATTTTATATTCTGTTTAGTTCACAAGGACGTAAATATTTGCCAGCAAATAACTGCTAACTTATTTTCACATATATTCGTATAGTTTCATTTGAAACTTCAGATCTTCCCGTTTTGATTTTGTGTTTGTGTTTACGTTTGTCGAGTAATTCTATTGAATTTGATATCTGCGTGTGTGTTGTGTTGTGCTTTTGTTTTCGTTGTTTTATTTTTACAAAGCGCAATGTGACAAACTGTCAGCCTTCGACAGGTCTTTCGTTGCTACAAAAGACAATGTCCCGCAGGAAGCAGAGCAATCCAAAACCGCTAAAAAGTAGGTGGCTCTATATTTTTGTTGCTTTTCATTGTTGTGATTGTTTCATTCCATTTTAGTAATATCATGCCGTGAATGCCATGTATAAATTCCGCATAATAATATTCTACGCTTTTAATGCAGTGGGAAAACTACGCTGCGATAAGATTATAAACACAGTCAGACAATCTAATCGTAACGATAAGATCTGAAAAAAAAATATCCTGTTTCCAGCAAACCATGTTTTTTCTGATTTTATCTGCTGAATCACAATGCCGGTATAGCTACGTTATAATGTGAACTTTTGATTATTATTACGTTATATGTTAGATTAATATTTATAGAAGACAGAAAAGTAAATCACATGAAGTTGTTTATACGCTTATTAAAGCGCTACCACAAGAACATCATTTGCTAAACTTATTATTTTATATGTATACATGTCAAGGTATATAGATAAGGTATCTAATTTAAGATTTGAATACCTGCGATTGCTTTATTGGATACCTATACCTATACCCTATACCTAATGTATTCTTATGAGTCCCCTTCATTCATTTGATTTGTTGGTGTAAATACAACAAATATATGTGTAACGGTGTAACTACGAAATGGTTATATAAAACATCCAATATTTATATATTTATACGTATTTCTTTTCTGTTCAAAATACTATCACAGTTTGGTATATTCTTCCCTGTTCGGATAACTATGTAGTATTATTTTAATTACATTATTATTATTATTCTAATAAATTCTTTAATTTTATTGTAAATATTTTACTAGAAACAATTAGTTTTATTTTTTTTTATTTTCTGTTTTATTTATATTTGCCGAATGTGGCAATTAAAGTTATAGAATCCGAATGATTATGTTTATTGCATGGATTTAGTTATTTTCTAAGAGTACGATGCATAGGCGGCGCAATCGCCTTTTATGTATAAATATAGTTTAATGATGGATTTTAAAAAAAAAATTTATGTCAGGTTATTTTCGACAATAATATATAGTATACTGAGGGGTGATTCTGTAAGGAATTGTGGTGTTGCTGTGCACAGCATTATGTCGAAATGTCAAATCTTCGATAGCACTTGTCTGATTCTGTAACTTCGCGACAGTCTTCACTTTTGATGCTAAGGTGATGTTGTTTTAAAAAAGTGATGTCGGTTTTTATGTTTCGAAGATCGTGTCCGTTCGTGTTGTGTATGTACCAGACAACTGAGTCTCCCACTTATCCGTTTGTGCCCGAGAAATTATAGACACACTAAGCATCAACAATACTTCATTTAAAAGCCTGTAAAATGTTAAGATCATAGATAAGTAATATTAAAGATATGCAACTCCCTATTCATATCCGAGCGCTGTATGGAGAGGCATTGTGGCGGTATATTCAAATTTAATATTATTTAAAAATATGCTATAATGTTGTAGAAATTAGTTATTTATGCGAAATTATCAGCAGTTTCTACTATACTACATGTCTGCAATAGTAAAAACTACGGATAATTTTGTATAAATACCTAATTTCCACAACAATAAAGCTAAAAAGTGTTAAAAGTGATTAAAATACAAGTTAGAAATGGCATTATATTGGTCTGATAATGTAATACGTGCTTGAAATAAACATTGATCATAATTATACATCTTAAGGAATATAAACAATTTAAATAAATGGTAAGATTTTCAACAAACCAATAATATTCATAATATACTTAAAGTATCAGTAAAAAAAAATATATATCTTGATAAGCAAACATTAATTATAAAGGCAATCTCAAAAATACTTTACATGTCTACATAGGTTTATTCACCTTTTTCGCCATATACCCTATTATATATACTTGAAAGGCTATTTTATATATTTTTAATATTATCATCTATATTTCTAGTATCTGGTACTCCCTTTAATATATTATTAACATTTTTAGTCCATGTATGTACACAGAAAACAGTAGGCAGACCTATAAAAATATCAAATAAATTATGTTGTGAACAATTAACATTGTGCGGTACATATTTATTTAATTTACCCATTACTATTTGCAGGATACTATTGTTTATGAAATATTTAGATATAAAATAATTTAAAACATCCATTCATTTATGAAAAAAGTATTTGGTGTTAATAATTTATTTGGACCGTACACCTTTTCTGCAATAAAGATACCATCTATATTTCACAATTCTTTAAATTTTCTTGGCTACAGACCCCACAACAAAAGCCTAAATTAGAACAACGCCAATCGAAGGTTCTGTTGAAACCCTGCAAATGCGGCACAGGCATTGCTTTCTATAATATTTGGGTCTGTATTGTATAGATATATTATTTTAATGAAGTAAAGCTCCATCGTTTTCATTTTCCTCGCAATTACTGCCAGGTAAAGCACTTGACATAAAATTTATTATTATTAACCTCTTATATACATGAATTTACAAATGTACCCATTGAAAGTGAAGTTCATGTTTCCAACTTCAGACTGCCACCAGATATTGCAGCCGATTCCTCTAATCTGTAGATCCAACGTCTTCTTCAGTGTTACCTAAGAAAATTTAAATATGATAAACTTCTGCAACAATTCATAACAAAAAAAAAACATCAGATACACCGTCTCTTCTAAGATTTGCTCTATTCTTAGTTGCAATAAACTTTATTCCATTGCTAAAGTGCGAGAAAAGAAGAAGAAGTGCACGATAGCTTGATCGCGTTTCATATTTGTCTGGCCTAGTATTAATCTGGTCCAAACTTCCAACATCCACATCTAATGGTAGAATCTGCATTACCGCTTCCGTACTTGTATTTCTACAACGCGGAACGTAACAATAAAACATCATGGTTTCGCAATCTAAATACAAACAAAGTGCAGGGCAGAACACTAACAAAAACAAAAGATGCGAAGTGTCTCAGGCCTATCCTGATTGGTTCAATACAATGTGACGTAAGGCGATTGCAGCGTTCGGTGTTCTTTGCCAACACTAAATATAAGAACCGCCAATAATAATATTGGCTAAGATTAATGTCGCAAGGTTCGTTTTAATGTGACAATGCATAAGCGACACGACAGCACATGCGGGACAGTTGAAAATATCTGGAAAATTATCGAATAACTCCCCTGCTTCTAAAATGCAAATACTTGCAATTTTGAAGTATAAAACTTTTAAGAGAGTCAAGGGGTAGACAACCATGAGTTACATAGGGGAAAAACTAAAGGAATTGTACAAAATAGCCATATGTTCAAAGATTAAATTTTGAATCATGCAAAAAATTGATTTATCTTTCAGTTTTACAGACTGTTAAGCATTTATATACAGTGACAGTTTATTTAGAGCAATAATAATAATAATAATAATAAGATAGCAAAATGTTTTAATAAACTTTTTGTGCGAGTAACTAATAATACGATATAAAATTTTAATGCCACAAAAATTAAATTCGATAAGAACAGCATTTATGTCGTTGCTGTGCTGCAATCTGAAGTCATACGCGTTGTTAGAAAACTTAAGTCATCAACTTCTGCTGGCCCTGACGAAATTAGTAACAATCTCTTGTTACAAGTATTGGACCTAGTAGTCAAATCTTATTAACAGATCATTGGATCGGATCTAAATGGGCATCATTTAAATCGCTGAAAAACACGTCCATTATATGGGGTGTAAAAAAAAACGTAATACAAAATTGTCAGCGAGTGTCGTTATTATCTATGTATATTATCATTTCTGGAGTACAAAAACACGATTTTCTGACGGGAAGATATACTTAGGTAAAATTAATATATTAGCGGCAACATGAACAACTGGATGGAATCGTATCTGACGAGTAGGCAACAAGTTGTGGAAATAAGTGGTGCGTTTTGCAGTATTCCCAGTAATGTTAGGAGGTACTACAAGGATTTGTCTTGGGCCCTTCATTACCTGTTGTTTCTTTAACGATTTGCTAAGTAGCGTTACAAATGGCGCGCTGGTTACGTATGTGGATGATACCTGTTTTGTAATGTCAACTTCGGCCCTAAATGCACCATTTATTAATACACGCTTAATACCTCGATGTGGTTGTTTGACATAATGTTATATTGATTGTCCAAAAAACTCTTTTCATTCGTTTGACATTTTGAAACAGTAAAATATATGCATCCAATTTTCTACTTATAAAATTGCAACAATAAGTCAGGTAATAAAACGAAATTTCTTGGATTACATATTAAGAATAATCTAATTTGACAATGTTATACAACTACTTTGAGTCGCAATTCTTTTCGGTGTGTTATGCAACATATTGCCTACGAAATCTATGGATGTTTTATTAACTTATTACGCTGCTTTTCGAACAAGGATAACCCATGCCAGTTTATTTTGGGATGCGTCAACATATAGGTATTTACAGAGTTCTTAAATTTCAAAAACTGGAGTTTAGAAAAATTATGAGGGGCCGATTTTTACACAGTTACAAATATTTAGTCCTTAATGTACACATTCTAGAGGTGGCACATTTTTATAAAGAGTAACGGTAAGGCTTTACCAGAAAATACCATAACTACACAATACTAGAATTAAGGATTATTTATGTATATGGGTATAAATATTTTCAATAAACTTCCTGAGGAAATAAAAATAGTACCAGATATACACTATTTAAGAAGTTTTTGTAAGAGAATATTTTCTACTCATTGTCAGTGGAAGACTTTTCTAATTGTAAACCAGATGTTTCTTAGTTTGCTTGATGCTGCTCTTTATTTACATAAGTTGGATTTAGATGTATAAGTACTTATTTTTTTGTGGTTTTACGGTAATAAATTTTGATGCCGATACCTTAAAAATTACAGTGTAAAATCACTGTTAAATTTCAATTTTACACATGAAAATTCAGGTTTTCTGTAATTTTCATGTCGCACTTAAAATTACGGTACGAGTAACCGTTAATTAGATTGCATGTCATCCGTATTTGAATTCCTTTCTGTAGTATACATATACATACCTTAAAATTGTGACGTAATTTTACAGCCATACAGTACCCAAGTAACAAAATTCAAATTTCCCACAATTATTTCTAGTTAGTTAATATAAAACTTAAAATAACTATGACGGTAATACAAAATTGGTAATTTCTTGTTTCTACGTTAACTTACTAAAAATAATTTGGAATTATTTTTAGTAATTAATTTAGTAAGGCTTTAGTAATTTAATAAAAATTTAAAAAGAAAATTTGAATTTTGTTACTTGGGTGGGTATGTTTCTAGCAATCAATTAATGCGCGAATATATGATGCAGGTAAGTAGAATGTAAATGTTGAAAATATTCGTAAATAAAGTGGTAAGCGAGACCTATGGACTGAGACACCCAGTATAAATATCGTTTAAAGTCTAACATATTTTACACCGTTATTTAAAAAATCCAAGGTAATCGAAATAATTATAGTTGCAACCGTTCCAACGGGTGTATATAAATTGCCTCCCAAGATAAAGAGCAACTGCTAACAATCGTTAAATTGCCTCCGACAATTTTTAGCTACCTGATATAATACATGTCTAAATTGGGTCTCCGTTGATAAATAATAAAACAATAATGGCTGGAGCTTACGATTCAAAAGGCCTGGGAGGCAGTTTACCTATTTATGAGACCAATTAAATCCGATCCTTTTTCCTACTACATGTTGGGAGGCAATATACATATACCCGTTCCAACACAGTTCCAATTTAAAAAATCTTAAGTTATGGATCAAGGCGAGCGCTAGGAAAAATATTTTTCCTATATGAAGCAATGTATATTGTAAGTTGCAATGAAGAAAAGGCAACTGAAATGAGCAACCAGTATACTATATGCCGCGTGCGCACACCAGCGTACGATAAAAAGCTATATAATCGGCAGTCATTCATTTCAACTCACAGTCTAGATTTAGACTACCCTAAATGCCGTTAAGCGCGATATGCATGCTTCTCAATACACACATATACATTGCATCTACATTACCTCTACGCATTATATACTACAATCGTTAAAATTTAATCATAGTATTAAGAAAGCAGAGAGTAAGAAAGAGCGCGCCGCTATGAAATAGAAACAGACATATAGTCGCGTCTCCCGCCACATGCCTAACGCAAGCATCGACGCGTATTGCAAAGTCATTTTATGCATAGCATAATACCCCTATACTAAAATAAAAAATTATCGACTACCTATACTCTCATACCATACATAGGTACACATTAATCTACAGTACACATCAAGATATTCATACGTGCATAATCTTTAGAAAGAATACGGTAAATATAATTATAAAAAATATCCACCATTTTATTGTAGTTATATATATTTACTGTAGTTATATATATATACTTATGATGTTTAGGTTAATTATGCAATACAAGTATTTACATTGATAGGTATGAGCATTTTAGGGGTATTTATTATGTAGATACGTGTATGTATTAGTGATGTAACGGATACGTGATTTTACACATTCGCGAATGCGAATGCGAATGCGAATACGAATCACGGTACAAATAATACGATATGCTCGTTTTTCAAATTCGTCAAGGCCGGTCAGATGACGTCATTAAGGAGTGTATCGAAAACAATAAAATAATGTATGGTAAATAGCAAAATGTTAAAATCCAAACTATTCACAACTACCAATTAATGTAATTCAAATGCAGCTTTGTTTTAAAAAAGCCCGTTTTAAGTTGAAATTTTTATTTATCTATCTTGTCGCCATATAGTAGCGGTCGTGTTTATTTCTACAACTGTAGTGAATTTCGTGTGTGTTTACAAAGTGTTTTCGTGCTTTTTCTAGAAAATTGAATCGTGAAAACATCTTAACGCTTTTAAAATATGTTCCGTAACCCGTAACGATTTTCTAAACTTACCTTTCGCATTAACAAAACCCTCACGGTCGAAATCGATTTTAATATAATAATAATTGTTTAATATAATAAAAATATGTGGCGTCATTTATGCTCCTATGTGACGTAACTTCCATATGCGCGTGAGCATACCGTATTAACTTTGCTAGCGCCATCTATTAGCTCTCAATTTTTACGAATTATACGAACACCTGCATTAAGCGCTTATGCGCACACGCAAAGAATTAAATTTCTCCATCACTGCAGCGAAGCTAGCCAAGTACAACCGAATCGTTTCGACTTTTTACGTCTTAATCTTGTCAATTCAAGTTTAGTTTTGAGGTTATTGATGGTTATTCTAATGTAATGTAATGCAAATTTGTGTTCAAAAGGTTGTTTTAGGATCTCAATGAATTTAAATATTAGTTTTTTTTTTCTCTAAATTATCTTCGAACTTTTTTATTCGCAATATTCGCAAATTTGTTGCGAATGCGAATACGAATCGAATATTCGTTACATCACTAGTATGTATATAAATGCATCTTAGCAAAAAAAAAAACGGAGCAAAACAAAATAAATAAATATGTATCTACTATTATTTTCACAATTCTTAGACACACCAAGACGATCAAGAGAGACGGTCTTCCAGTATGCATGTTTTAACACGACGATGAATATGCGCAGGTCCCTGTTGTACTTTTTTAAGTGGTGGGATAGTTCACATATATTCATACCGTAAATTCCTTTAATTTACTAATTTTTCACTATATTTTTCAATTAATAAGATAATATTCGGTATTCAGGAAAAAATATAACTGAATTTTCGAAAGATACATTAAATTATTGATTGTTGTGATATTTCATTTGACTATTAATGAATAACAGTAAATTTAGTAATTCATAGGAAAATGAGCATATGTACCTTAAATACTCATTATAACTAGAAAGTTAAGGTGTAATTTTTCTGTTATTTTTTCCAGTGCAGTAGATTCGTACCGCGGTAGTTCGGATAATGCGTTAATCCGAATTCGAATTAGAGTATTGTGTATTTTGCTATTCAAATCTGGGAATATTAGTAAATATCGAATTTGCCGTTAGATTTTTTCTGTCGTGTTGGATTTACTACAATTTTTAAAAGTAAGTAATAGGACGTGATTTAGTCGATTGGTGAATAATGAATGCAATTCATTGTCGTGGAATACTTGCGCCCTAACAAATACTAAATTTGCAATTTTGTTGAGTGTTAATTAGTGCTATTAATAGCACTCGATAACTAAGTACACTTGCTTTATGTTACAATTTTGTACTACGCATAGAAATTTTATCTTTGAAGTGTAAATTATTACAACTTCTAAACGAAATTTTTGTTTGATATTCAATATAAATTGAAGCAAAGAATAAGTGATATTAAGTATTGGGATACTCGACACATATTTCAAATGGTACAACAAAAATACCAAATATAATACAATCTGTCAATAATTTGGGCATTGTTAGTTCGGACCAGCCAAGTTGATTCGTTCTCATTGAGAAAATATTATTATATTAAGGGACAAAAAATTCCTATTTAATTTAAAAAGTGATGAAATCCAAAGTTTATGTGGAAAAGCAATAGTACCTATATTAAAATACTAATGTTACATGACGTTCGTTGTAATATGAGTATAAGTTTGAATGACACAATGTACGATTATTATAATAGTCATTGCAACACGTGTGCTTTATACTATCTTTTTTTTCTATTTTGCTTTGATTTACGTTTATTTATTATTTAAAATGGGATTTCTTATTAATGCCGGGAATTTCAATGTTTCCATGTTTGTGCCACAATTCTTGTGTCATGCGCAATTCCATGCAAGAGCATATATAAAAATATCAAATGTGAAATGTCAAACCACAAGTTGCACTACCAACCTCAAATAAAGTTAAAGTAACCAAAAATAATCTTTTTTAAAACTCTGGAGTTCGTCCATTGCAGCTTTTGTACCGTTTCTGATGAAAAAGTTGAAACAAAAATTAGATTTTTGAGCAAAATTAAATGATAATTAGTAACATTGAATGTTTGAAACATTATTACGACAATAACTCAATGAAATATGTGTACCTAATAAAATTTCTGAATTAAAAGTTGTCTGTGCGCATTATCTACATATTTTGCTTCCTTTCGTGTGATTTTTCAAGTAGGCGTCCCAAATTAATATACAAGCTTTATTAAGGATAATAATACCCTGAGCTATTTAAGCGGACAAAAGTTCGAAAACAATAACGACCGAACGCTCCCCCTGCGGAAGGAGTACAATTTTCAAACACGTGCTCATCCTGTTGTTAAGTAGAATTCGCTGTTGACATCTCCTTGATTTCCTGTAACCTCCGTATTACTTACCTTTCATTGTTGTTTGTAATATGTTAGGGGAATTCACCATTTCAAGGTATAGAATTAATATAGGGCGTAACACTTAGGCAGATATTACACTATAAAAGTTCTTTGACGTAGATCTCTGATAAGAGATATTTGACAAAGAACTTTTATAGTGTAATGGATTAACTTTTGTAAAAGATGTTTTTATTCTTCGTTCTATTATTATTGTTAGCCTTTTCATTGAATATTTCGTAAAAGATATTTGACATAACCATAAAGGTTATTCATTTTCCATATTTATGCTCCCGCACTTATTTCTGTCGATCTTTTTATCTACCGTGCAATCTTTAATTTGTAAACTGAAAATGATAACGTTTATTAAATACAATTTGCAACATATTCTGCTCTGTTTGTTTTTGAAATTATTTAATTTCAATGATTATGAAAACGACATAATCTGGTATTCCTTTTTACAAATTTACGTAAAAATGCTTAAATGTAATAATAAAAGAGGTAAGGCACATTTACGATATACAAGTGTTCGTTAATTCATTAACCGAATCCAGTCACGGCGAAATCAGCTTATTTCCAGTTGAAGACCAAAGAAAAAGTGGCTTGAGGATGTGAAAGCGGACTTAAGTGCAGTGGGCATAAAGAACTGGGAAGAAACAGCAAAAGACCAGATAAAGTGGAAACAAATAGTAATGAAAATAGAAACCAAGGATCTCCAATGCCCGTAGCGTTAACTAATATACAGTATCCGCCTAATATACACACGTTAAAAAAAAATAAATGTTTTTCTTCAACCACTGTTATGTCACTAAAAATTCTGAAAAAAAAAATACTACAACACGCATGGTTCAAATAAGCAGTTACGTCTTGTTAAATTCTCGGTATTTAAAACAATAAGATTGAAGTTCTAAATTTATTTGGTTAACGTAACATTATATAATGTTTATATCGATGGCTGGACAGTTAAGACCGCTACCTCACCGTCAATAACTTCGAAAATGCCGGTCACTGAAGTTGTTTTAAAAATGGCCTCCTTTTCCGTTTTACCAATAAAGTTTCCGTTTTCTATTATTGACTGTGTTTAATGATTTGTAATTATTCATCTTGCTTGGCGAACGATACAGCTTATACATTTTTTTTTCTTTAAAACTACCTTCTGATATCTATACAGTTGCTTCGCCAGTTAAAACAGTACTTGTTTGCTAAATCTGTACACTCAAAGAAATCGCTGTCAATTTACAAGGCTGTTTTACATCACCAGAGGCGTACCACTGTAGGTGATTGGTAATGTACACGAAGAAATACATGAATGTAAAAACGAATGTTTAATGCCATAATTTGCAAGTAATACGTAATTATTGTGTGTTGTATTTGCTTGATTGTAGATGTTAGGTTACATTGTAGTTATATTTTTTCGCATGAATTATAGAAATTGCAGAAACAGAATTAAAAAAAATCATAACGATTAATTTTTAAGAAAGAAGAAACCATAGAAATAATCTCATGCACACAAGCATCCATACATAGTATATATAAATATAAATACCTGTACTCTGATGAAGCCAAAGTGCGTGTTAAAACTAGAACCGGTGTCTACAGCGTGAAAAGTTGCAAGCTGTGGATTGCAATCTGGACCACTGGAAATGGGAAGGACTTTCAGCTGTAAGACTATCTACGAAGCCGCAGCACAGATTTATTAACGTTCGGTGAATCGTAACTCAGCCTAAGTAAAATAAGGATGATCTTTCTCGCTAGAGCTCACTGTTATATGGCTATTGATGATATGAGTAACCGATTAGTAACCAACTGTCTAAGCGAGCATTGTAAAGACGATGTACGAAGTTTGTAAAAGTAATATTAAATCCAATTACATTTGTATTATTAGTGAAAAGGGAAGTAATAAATAACAAGGCAATATTCATTTAATAACTAAAAAACGCAATAAGCTGCGATATGTAGGAATGATTTGTTTCTATCCATACTTATTTATACAAAAAAACTTAACTAGTACCAATTAGTTGGTAAATAGTATACCTATTATTGAAAAAATATTCATGTTCGGAATATTTATTAATCATTAATTCACAATACTCCATGCGATGGTAATAATCGTCGGGCAAAAGTTCTTGGGATATGCTAATTTTGTACTACTGAATTTTATTTCTATGTAAAAGGTATAAAACAGTTGTTGCACTAATATTACATTCGCGAGCAATTTGTCTAAGTGTCATACTAGGATTTAATTCCACTAATGCACAAACTTGAATTTTGATATCACTGTGACACTTTTTGCTAGGACGTTTTGTATTTTATTATTTATTAATACTAAACGGTTAGTCTGTGGATGTATTGAAGAGATTAATGAAAACGAACTAATTCATGTAGTAAGACATTTTGACAATATAATTGTGTTTTTAAATTGCTAAAAACTATTGATTAGGTACATATTGATTTTTATTATATAATTATGTTACGTTATTTTTATAGTTACCTTAATATTGTTCCATAGTTATAATTATTGAGTTACATTTTTTTTATTTTTAAAAAAATATGCTAAATAAGAGCATTCTTATTTTTGTTAAAATAAATACAAATTAAAATTAATTGTTGTAATGTTATGTTAAGGACTTAATTTTAAATTGTATTTATTTTGCTAAATAACAAGCTAGCATAATTTTTTGAAGGAATGAAAAAAAAACGTAACATAATTATTTAATAAAAACCAACATGTAGTCAATAGTGTTTAGCAATTGAAAAAGAGAAATATATTGTCGAAACGTTTTGCTATCTGAATTAGTTCTTTTTCATTAAGCCAGTACATCAACAAACTAATCGTTTAGTATATTGAAGATGGCTACAAACACCAATAATGTGAAATTATTTATTAATGTGAACATTGTTTTAAAGCATGGACTGCGCTAGGAATTAATCTTCCGGGATAATTTACTGAAAATAAATCGCGTGTAGCTGTTGAATTGCCACCGTAAAATTGTTTTGCTATAAGTAGCTTTTTCACGGGCGTATAATACTCAATTTTTTTTTTAAATAAAATTACTGTCCGCGATCAAAACTTATTAACTAACCGTTATAAAACTAAAGGATCGTACCCTAATATCCAACGACGCCTTATTAAGAAATGAATCGAACACCGGCTTTACTTGAACTGAATCACGCATGTCTAGCGATTCGTTCCCCTTACCTAGCAGTAGTAGAAAATAGCGGTGAGCGGTGAATGCTTGCCGTTAGACAGCGATAGCATACGGATTGGAGATGGTATATCGAATTGTGTATTTGACACACAATCGCCCAGCGGAATAGAATGCGTATTTTTCGACTTTGTTAACTAATAGAAGTCATAACAATGACAAAAATACTCCGAACTGTGGTACTGGAAATGCTGCAAACTTCTCCTAAACCCCTCACCACAAACTGCACTAATCTATGTTTATAATAGCCGTTTTCCATTTTCAACAAATTCTTAGCTCGCGATATAGATATAATTCTCAAACTTTCAATAACAGATGCAGTACCTATTCCACACATTTGTACTGAAGCAGCAACAAAAAAGAATTTTCGGAAGAATTGAGTTGTACCTGGATGTCGTCAGCCGTATATAGTAGTGTTTTAATCGAATCGGAAGGCCATGATATTCGGAATAATATTTCGATTCCATATTCCGTGAAACATACTCGGTTTAATGTTGTGTATACTCGGAAGATTTCAATAACCGGAATAACCGAATCGGAATAATATTCCGATTCCATATTCCACCAGACATACCTACTCGTATAAGTTGCACGCATTTGGATGATTTTAATAATCGGAATAATTCACACGGAGCGTTTATTATTATTTTATACGTCACTAAATCTCTATTAAACTTATTTACAACAAAAGCTTATTATTTTTCCTTAATAAAAAATTCTGCAGATTACTAATAGTGTGTGTCCCTGAGTGAATGTGACTATGTGATTTACGTGTGTGCAACGTCTATGAACAGCAAACACCGCCCGTCACTTCGGCAAACGAATTTGGGATGATCGAGTCAAAACCGGAAAGCTGAGAATTTCCAAAATCACACAATTTATATGAATACGTATGGTGGACACTAGCGGTGGGCGATTCGAATCTTCTTAGTGATTCGAATTCTAACGACTCTTAAAATTAAAGATGCGTGTAATATGATTCGTACCGAAAGACCGTAAAGGATTCGTACTATTCGTACCAGCGCTGGGCGATTAAAATCTTTTTAGTGATTCGAATCCTAACGACTCCTAAAATTAAAGGTTCGTATAATACAATTCGTATCAAAATATTGTAAAAGATTCATATAGATTTGTGATGATTCATAACTCTTTGTACTAACAACGGGTGATTAGGATTCTAATCACTCTTTGCACTTTATTCTAAGGATCTTGCAAAAACAAAAACAGTAAATCAATATTTTCGTAAAATAAAACAAAATGAAGCAATGATGGATTACTTTATTTTATTATTTGTTAATAACAAAAGGAAAACAACAAAATTTCAGCAAAGGTTAAACACAAAGTTGTCTTGATGAATACAAGCACATACATAGCTAATAAATAGATAGATATAAGATATTAGTAGAAATTCAATCTTTTATATTAAAATTAAGAAAAAGCAAATATGATACCGTCTTTGAATTTATTCTTGGTATAGATAATCTCTTTCTCATTAACTCAAATAATGTTGAATATATTGATTTTTTATTTTTCCACCAAAGCAAAGGATTTTCACTTCATCTTAAAAGAGGTTCATCTATGTTTCTATTTATCTCCACTTAGGTAACAGTATCTGAGCTTCGATTCTCTACTAAACAAGCTATGTAACTCTGACTCCGACTTTGACTCCGACTCCTTGTCTATACTAGTATACAAGAGTCGTACCGGATTTTTCGGATTATACGGTTTATACGGATTCGTATAAACCGAAATGATTCGTATCGGCTGATACGAATCCGTATAAATAGTAAAGATTCGTACCGTACGAATCATATATGGGAATCGAATATAGTGATGAATAATACGAATCCGACCCACCTCTAGTGGACACGTACCAAACGTTTCGGTAGATTCATTCGGTATAAAATCGTTATACAAATTTTACAAATTTGGAATCATCCGATTCAGAATCATTCGATTCCGAATCGGAATCATCCGAATATTTCAATAATCGGAATCAACGAATATTTTAATTCGGATACTCACAACACTAGTATACATATACTAACCACAATATACAAATTCTCTTGGGATGATTACGTTACAAATCATCTTTAGTTTTTAGTAAAATAATACTAATAATTGTGTCATTTTTTACTTATGCATTTAAATATGACTATCTGAACAGTCATACTTTTCTGACTAATGTTATTGGTTTCTTATATTACAATTTTGACAGTATTACTAAGAGTTTTAATTAATAAGCCTCAGCAATTAATAAAATCAAAGAGTAAATTAGATTGTACAATTTTTACAGCCTAATACCTAAAATATTCATGTTTAAATGCTCTGATGTACGTATATGCTCAATTTTTAATTGGTAGTGAAACATACGTTTGAAAACAAATTATATTTTCTACTACAAGTGTCGTGTCTTGCCTGCGTTCATTTTACCATTCCTTTTTTATCACGTATATTAATATAGTCTTACATTAGACCCATTATAGATAACGTAAAAACCACTTATCAGTCAGACGTATCATGCTTAAAATATTTCTCTTATGCATTTACAAAAATGATCGTTAAAATGAAACCTTTATCTTTTTCACTGTGAATTTAATGTTATGTGTTTTTAGTGGGCAGATATGTTTATGGTATTTTTGACTTTGTGTCATTGTTGATAAAGAGACTGTAGCGATAAGAAGCGACAAAACTGATAATCTGACTCCGTTGTAATCAGAAACCAGCATCCAGGAAGAAAGGCATACTCTATGTATAATAAACATATATAAATAGTCAAACTGAATAATGTGGTTGATTGGAAAAATTTCATTTAGATACCACCGTTATTAGCGATAAAATTTAATGCTTAAGCTGATGTACTTGGGTTGGACGTATGGAGAGTTAATGTATTTTGCTGTTATAAATTTAGTTCAGTGAATACACCATATGTAAGTAAATAGCATCAAACTTCGAAATATCTACTGTACTTACCTATCATGAAAATAATAGTATCCAATTTACATTAAATATACAAAATGAAAAAATTGTTTGCGTATATAATAGATACAAACGTACATTTAGATATACATATTTCATATATTGCTTATACTTATATGTCTGGTCTTGCAGTAATGGTTAAAAACAAGAATTTTTCTGTAATTATCAGGTGAGGTAAACTATTTCAAGACACTACATTCTTGCTTGATGAACTATTGAAAATTTGAAGTAAATTAAAATAATACATGAATTGTAATATGTAAGTAGTAAAAATAATACAAAATGCGACGAAGAGTAAAGATAATATGAATTAAGGAAAAGATAATAAACTTTCTTTGTTATCGTTAGTTAATGACGTCCTCTTTTAGGTGTAGCTAGGTTCACATGTAATCCATTAAGTTAATGTGCGTATTGAACATAACGTTTTGTTTAGATTTTCATAGCGATTTGAGTAAATTATTATCAGATATTTTAGGGTTTTAAATGTCTTTACAGTTTGGATTTTTCGATGATGGCTTGTAAATATTGTTAAGGCCTACTTGTAAAGCATTATATCAATTTATCGTGGTATATTGAAAAAATAAAAATTATTATTGTTAAAATGTTCATCCGTTAGGTAGGGTACGTATACGGTATAAACTGGTTGCGAATAAGCGTTGGTAAGTTACAACAATTGTTAACGTTGAGTAATTTAAATTAAAAAACAAAGTTCAATCCAATCTAGTGTTATTTATTTAGTATATTTTAAACGACATGTTTCGATGTAATGATCATCATCAGGTTGAATTTAATCAAAAATTTATGCTGTTACATAATGTTATAAATTGAATAAATTAAGTTATACTTTTAGAAACTTTAATGGAAGTTGAAGAAAGTCGGACAAAAAATTAAACCAGTAATAATTAAAAAGTTATAAACACTTTAAAATAATGGTAAATATCAACTTGTGACTGTGTGAGTAAGTTGTAGTAGGGAAATGAAAGTAAATGGTATAATTTCTCACAAATTGTTAAATCACGACTACCGGTTTCATCCACTAAGGGACATCTTCAGGTCAGAATTATAAAAGAGTTTTCAATTTAATCTTTATTATTTTATTTATGATTAAAACTGTTTTATAATTCTGACCTGAAGATGTCCCTTAGTGGATGAAACCGGTGGTCGTTGTTAAAGAATTTGTGAGAAATTGGACCATTTACTTTCATTTCCTTATTTACAAAACATATAATGAATTGTTGAAATTTTAGTACTTAAACAATTGACGTAAGACTCTAGTTATTATCAGGAGAGACACATACTGAACGCATAATTCAAAAAGTTGTCAGATTTCTTATGTACTGTAGTATTTAATATGGAAATAGCTAATTACAAATTCGATATTGATAAATGAAATATTTAATGAATGTACACAATATAAATGAAATTGAATTAATTAATATATTAATGAAGTAATTGAATATTAGATGTTAGGTTGTTATTATTAAGAAATGTAAAAATAGGTGATATATTATATTCTAATTGTTCATTCAATAATATCACCTCATCATCCCTCTTATACTTCTCCATTGCACATGCTTCAAATAATCAAATACAGTGGAACCGCGTGAAGCCGGATCTCCAAATGACCCGGATCAATTTTGACGGATACTTTTTCTTTTTAGAAATGCACATTGTATCAAATAGTTTTGTCCTTATTGTTTAAAATGAGTTTCAAAATATAATTGCTCTGTTTGTTTTGTGTGTATTTCTTTATCTACGAAATTAAGTCATTTTTCTTCACATACGTCTTATTTTATTTTTTTACCTTATTGTCCGTGTAACCCGGATTTTCGTTAACCTGAAGCGGCTCTGGTCCCAATTGATCCCAGTTAACGAGGTTCCACTGTACTTAATTTATGAGTTTTGTTGCAAGAATGCAGTAATAATAATAGTAATAATTTTATATTATTACTATTGTTATTGGTTTAGTGGCCAGTGTTTAACAAATGCTGATAAGGGTTTGATTTAAATAGTTTCCTGTGTTCATTAACCCTCATTCAACCAACGGTGCCGAATTAGGGTTAATTCTAGTTTCCAGTTTTCTACCTGTTTCTCCTATACGTATATTGCACTGCCATTTTCACATTTGATAACACATACATCATTCTTTTTTAATATATTTCTCTCTGTGTGTGTTTTTTTTTCTAAAATATTATGTAATTTCTATTTTGATTTAAAAGTAGGAATGATATTGTAAGGTTATAGATTTATGATTTTAATAGAAAGATTATTTATGTGTGAATTTTCTCTTTATTAAATGTTATTCTTGATAGTATTATTTAAAATTAAAGGTTCTTTCTTTATTTTATGTTTTGTTTATATTTGATAAATAATCTATCTAGAATTTGCGAGGAATATTCTATCTAGTAAGCTAATTGTTTTATTTTGTTTAATATGAGAGGAAGGGGAGTACTCTGGTACAACTTTAAGATCAAGTGTTGTCATTCACATCTTCTGCATTATTTTAAATTTAAATTAATCTCAGTGTTAATGCCGATTTTTTGTAAACCTTTTAACTTTTATAATGTCTTTTTATTTTAAATTGGACTGTCTTGTTAAGTATTGTTTGATGTTATTGCTACCATCTTACTATGATTGTAAGTAATCTCACTTTTTCATGGAGTTGTATCTATTAGCATGTATCCTTCTTGTAGTTGTTCTACTGATGATGAAATAAATTTATTTTGAAAGCTCTAGAGACAAAGAAAAGGAGTTTTTTGATTCTTGCTGGTATTAATCCCCGGAATATTGACACTTATCCACCGTGTCCCTTGGTTTGTTTAATATTACATAGTTTATCTATTTAAGTAATAATGAAAACCTGCAAGTTTTTGTGAATGGGATGGTAATAATTTAATGATATATTGCTGTTTGTTGTTTGTACTATTATTGTTAGTAATATCATTATATTTAGTAGTAATGAATCAATTAGTCATCAATGAAAATGTCTTACATTTAACCATTGCTTTCTTTTCTTTTAAAGAGATTTAACATTTAATTCCTGCATTTAACTATTGAATATTATTTCACATGAAACTTTTTGAAACCATTTTTTTACCCCATAGATTAATAACTTGGTTTTAGAGACTTTTTTATATTGTATGAACATTTAAATTAAAGAAAAAAACTATATATAAATAATCTAATGCATAAGATTAGTTATATAGTAGTAACAGCAAAGGGATATGTTTACAGCTTGGAAAAGGTGTAGAAAAATACTTCCCAATTATTAAATTCTATTTTTTATTTACTGTAGTTAATAATAAAGAGTCTTCTGCACTACCGGTTTCGGCTTTTTTACCTTCTTCAGGGGCGTGAATTAATTTAAATTAACTGTAAATACAAAATACCATAATTGAGTTCGCATTGAAATTTAACGGTTATTTTGATAAAATCCAATTTTAATCCAAATTACAACCTAAAAATGATTGTTAATTGTCAAACAAAGTTTATCACATTAATTTTATCCAAATTTTACCTATAATCTTTGGGTAATTTTTCTCCAACGACGATTTTCCTGACATATGTTCCTGTCTCGAGCCACCCTCCGTGTTTAGAAGTACTATGTACCAGAGCCCCCATAGATGCCTGTTCACACCTGCCAACTTTGATGTCCGAAGATTTCATCCCTTTCGAAGGTATTCCTCCTCAAATCTACCTAAAAATAAAGGTATTATTTTAATCCTAATCTAAATTTAAATATACTTATAAGAAATTTTATTTTATACGTTCGGCAAATTTTGAGGTTAGGAATTTTGTATAATCGCTGAACAGTTTGCAATCACTGGGGGAAAGTTTGTTTAAGTTGGTACTTTTCTATGTTAATATTATATGATATGTATTTACGGCACGAACCGAAATCCAGTAATTTTGCCATTAAGGTTGGACATTATGATTCACTCGTCTTTTAAGCATTCAGATTGAACGTTCAGAAAACGCTGGAATTTTGAAATTTAATTTTAAACGTATTTATGTTTTCCATGGCGAATTTATTTTGCAAAAAGTGAAATTACTAACAAGACGTAATTGTCATTGAATAAGTGAGATAAGAATAGCCTTATATTTATGCTGCTTGTACACGGTTTTACATTTCGAACTCTGTTATTAAATATAACCACTTTTGTTTATACTTAAATGTTTTCTTTGTCGGTCAAAGTTGATCATTATCGATGTGCAAGAGTCTCGTGCATATAATATCGTGGAAACTGGTCACTGTAAACACGCATATTGGAATAGAGAACATTTTGGCGGCAGTCTGCCATGGCATCTCCTCACGTACTGAAGTAATAAAAAAAGGGTTAACTAGTTATTCATAATTTTTTTGATGCCAGCGTGTTTCAATCGGAAATTCTCCACCTGCATGCCATCTGGCATTTGAGAGGGCTTACTTATGAATTAAAAAAGTAATGAATATAGATGATTCCATTTTTACAAATTTAATTAAAGTATTATTTTTAAAATTATTTTTTTTTATACCGGGTGTATGCTACTCTGTACTGTTACAATACATATACATACAGGTGGTATTACATGCCCACCTCGATCAATAAAATATGAATACACGAAGCTATTGCTACTGAACATATCATCTTACCAATTGGAGATTTGTCAGAAGAGGCTCAAGGGACAAAGAACAAAGACTAGGTTATTACTAAGTTCCGCTCCATATTTTACCTTTTTTAATAACAACGATAAAGGCAAGAAAGAATGGACGGACCCTGATGTTTTAAAAAAGTTAGAAGAACAAGACCATGACGACAAAGATGAATCTGATGTTTTTTTTTTAAATAAAATTGCACAGTACATAAAAAGAGAAATTATATTGCTTGCTAAAAAAACAACAAAATTTCATCACAACAATCTCTTTTTGAATAAAATAATTACTTTATACAATTTAACACTATGCAATGCGAGTCTAACTATAATAATGCAACATAATGCGATTTATCCTAGAATTTATAAATTAAGATATTTAATTTTTTTTCGAAAGTTTGTAATATTGAAATTTATAGTAGTTGGCTAATGTGAAATTGATTGAAAAGTTAGTAAAATTGATTACTAATTTATAGTTTTAGAATTATCGAACTACATAGTGAGGTGTACTTTTTATTAACATTAAGTAGGTATATGACATTTAAGGTAAATATACCAATTTCTGACCTTGTCCTAGTTACTGACACCTTCCCTGTATTTTTAGATTAATTAAGACTTCTACCTTACTTAGTATTATCCTGCAAAGTACACCTGTTGTGTAAGAATTAGGCAAAGATACAGTGTTGCATATAATTTCTTGTAATATCCGCACTTTAATGACTGTTTGTGTTCATTTCAATCGGTATTGACACTTAAAGTATTCGCTGTTAGTGTAGAACTTACAGTATAGGTCCAGGCACATTTTTTTCAACACATAAAGCGCCATTTATTATACTAACGCGAAGTTCCATTTGAGTGAGCTCGTTAATAAAATATATAAACCATAACGGGGCATAATTCGAGTAAATAAGTTCATTAGATAAATGGAAATTCCATGAAATGTAGTGGGATATAAATTGAACGTTATCCGTCATTGCGAAAATCCTACAGCTCAATACCCACCCAAATAAAATCACGAACACAACCGATGAACTTTCACTTCACTCGTAGTTATTTGTGCGAGGCCAAAGGGTACTAACAGATACACATGTTCATGTAAATATGTATTGTTATATTACGCACAATATCCTTTACGGTCCATATATGGCAATGACAGATTAGCAAGATTGCCGAAAACGTATTTTTTAATTAAGACCTAGACAATATTGGCATGCCTATGAAAAAGTATCTTTTGCTTGAAGTTACTACAAAATCAATTGCACATCGCATAAGTGAACCTGAATATGTGCTCAGATTTCACCTTACTACCATATAAACACACTTTTCTACAACTGATGTTATTACTTTATTTGTCATATTTTTTTTTTGGAAGTTTATTTTTTGATGCAGAATGCTATAATAGTATATTGAAAAACTAATTTACGATTTAAATCATGAATTCAAGTTTAAAAAACGAGTAACCATGAGTTTTTTTTAATAAGTGAGGGCTGTAAGTATTATGAAACGTGTTTTTTGTGCTATTGTAGGATTGTGGTTATTATTAAATCATTCCCTACATTTCCCTATGACAAAGTAAAATGATGAATATAAATTTACGAAAAAACGACGAAGACGAAATAAATGAAGATGTGGCAGCCGTATGGACGAATATCAGGAGGGCCGAGATGTGGGATCGGCAAGCCATGCGCATGGGCAGTAGTGGAGTAGACATAGACAGTAGACGTCCTTGTCTACTGATGAAAAGACGTATGACGTTTGCGGATGTAGTGTCAAAAGACGATATCACAGTATGATTACTATATTTATATACCGTAATTGTATTTTTTAAACTAAATAAACCTTTTATTGACTTTAGTAATAACCACAACCGCATACGCTATCTTTCGTAATTAGTGTTTTTAATGTTTCTTTTTAATAAAAGTCACTTTCGATAGTGAGAGGGAACCACAGCATTTACAATGTACTAGAACAGGATAGAAAGTCGGTAGATACCTTATAATCCAATTTTCGTAAACGCCTAATGTTTTTTGGGCCGACAAATCTTAATTTTGAATTGAAAATAGAAAAGAAATTTTGACACTAGGGAGTTGGCAGTACAAGTTGGCACACATGTTACATACTTTAGTATTTTGACGTTTCCGAGAATAAATCTTTTTCTTTTTTCTTTCTAGTTTAATATCTACTTATCAATAATAAGTGCAATGAAGACACCAGTTCACCTTAGCATGGCTCAACAGTAGCTTAATGACAATGTATTACACGTCTGTCATGTGGAATGTAGTGTGGCCAACCTTTAGTGACATTTTTGCCTGCCTAGGCAGGAAAACGGTAGTGCATGGCATAGTTCACATCTAACACGAAACAGTTCGTAATACAGTTAAATAGGAAGATTTATTAATATATAACTTTGGTAGTAAGTAACAATTTTAAAACGCGTATGCGAGTAACATGAATTCTGAATAAAGATATATGTATGCGTGCCTTACTAATATTCTCATCGTGTGGTGATAATACACGCTGCGAAATTTATGAAATATCTGTACCAGTTTTATCGGAATACAAGAAATCATATTATTTTGTAATGGAAGATTTAGATCTTAATTATCGGAGGAGAGTTCGAGGCCAAGAAAATATAAATAATTATCAATGTAATCATTCATATGATATGACAGTGATCGGACCTTAGTGGCGGTCGTTCAACTCAATTCATTAATTAATGGCATATAACTTCTAGATTGTCGTCTATACTGTCGATCGATCTAGATAAGAACATCCGTCAAAACGTTGCGTTATAATTATGTTTCACAGAATTAGAGCAACGGACGTGCTTTAAGTAAATTTGTGATCATTTTGAAAGTTTGTATATGTGTGTATGTATACATCCGATAATATAGAAATAAAATCCCTTTTCTTTTATAACTTCTTTATTAAAATGGAATAAATAAAAACACCGTATAATAGACAGGAATTTACAAAAAAAAAAACTTTGTGCAACAGATGATGCAACACTGTTACCATAATTTATAGAGAATATAAGTATGTGAGAACTAATTATATATATAAACAACTGTCAGATAGATAATAATTAGACTGCGAATTTTACACCATCTCTATCGTTTGACTAGTGAGACAGAGTTATACCTACGCCATACATTAGAGTGGAATGTATTGCGTTAGACTCTGTCTCACTCGTCCGCGATAGAGGGCGTTGTAAAATTGGTAGTTTAATAATAATGTAACAGTGCAGACTTTTGCTATATACCTAGTAGTGATGTAACGAATACGTGATTTTACACATTTATTGCGAATGCGAATACGAATGCGAACATTCAAAAACATGCGAATGCGAATATTCGTTACATCACTAATACCTAGTATTTTAGTGAAGTGATACCGTTATAAAATACATCGAACTACATTCTGTATGTATTATGCTATGTACATACTAACTGCGAGTAAAATTGTAAAATTTTCGTTAACATTACTCCTCTTTTTTGAGTAGTGGAATTAAATACTTTTTTCGACATTTGTTATGTTTTACAAACTTTGGTTTTTATTTGGCAGTAGATACTAATACATATTTCAATAAATCAAGACTGATTTTTATTAGATTGTGAGTTTGTAATTCAGAGATTTTTCTAATTAAAATTATCCCGCTATGTTATAATTTGTTTTGGTATTCCGTTTAATTATATTCTTAATCCGTATACACGGATAACATCCTGGTGATGCTTCATTAATTGCACATACAATTTTTTCATCCAAAAATATATAGAAGATAGAAATATATCGTAATAAACCCTGTTAGGTATATTTTCCCCCCATATTCGTCAGCAAGAGTGGAAGAACGACAGCCTCTATTAGTGGCCTGGCTATCATCAGCCTAGGCATAATGTCCAGCTGGTTGACGTATACCCATGACCTGTTCACAGTTTACCGTTCTTTTTCTACTTTTACCATTATTGATAAATATATTTGCAAACTAATATTTGCCGTATTTCTTCGACTGTTTGCTTTTCAGTATATAAACATATTTTAGTCGGTATAATTTAGGTGTAATAGTGAAGTCTTAAGTAGGTGACCTCGTCTACTCGAAAATAATTAAAATGTTTTTTACGGATTAAAAACGTTTCTCATTGCACCCTAAAAAGAAATGGAGTAAAATTACCCCAAAAATAGGAGGCAACTGGACTACCTTCTATTTTTGAAGTAAATTTACATCTATTATTTACATGTGCACATTAAATTTTCTTGACGGACTGGCAAATCAATCTAAAACTACTACAAATTTGGAAATATTACTTTAGGGGGGTAATTTTTTATTACAGAAGGATTATAAGAATTATAATGAAAGGTGCAAGAGTAAGTTCAAGGAAAAGTATTGTAAAAGCAATAGTTCTTGAGAAACCATACTGACCATTTATAAATGCACTCAAATGAACTTGGACTAGAAGAATTACAGCATCATCACACTGTATAATTTCTCCCTTTCTAGACAAGAAAAGTGAATAGAAAAAATATTAAATATAACATACGGTATATTTCATTTATAAGTAGATTCAGTAAATATTCATATTCATATAACCTTCATGCAGATATTTAGCAAAATTGAAAATCGAGCAGAATACCGCTTGTGCTGAAAAGACGTGCTTTTGTGTACGTTCCTTTTTCTCAAAAACCACTGGATGAATCCAACTGATTTTTTTTTATATAATTTAAGCGATAATAATGAATGAACTTTCTACCGGCAAGTTTTTGAAAAAACATAATCTAAAGCCGGAAAAAATAACTTGTATAAAAATTTGTAATTTTTTTTTCATGTCACAAAATATGATTAGTTATAAACTTTGAAAAATCTTTCCGGGTAACCGTCATCTAATCCTTTAGAATAAAACATAACGAAAATTATTCAAAAATATCCATTTGTTTCCGAGAAAAAGGAATATAAATGTAATATAATTACCTAGTTCAATTCAATACCTTTTTGCTAGGGACGAAGTATTTGTAATTAAATTGAAAAGTATCGGAATTGGGTTCGGGTCCTGCAACAAGTTATACAAAATCGACTTACTGAACTTCATTTTTGTGTTATACGACGACAAATGCCTAAAACAATTTAACATCTAGGTTTCGTATTTGTGATTAAAACCAATTCAAAAAATGATAAATTTCAAATTATGTCCTAGAACGTCACAACTTTTGTGGCCAATAAAAAATTGACGATTTTGCGTTCGCCCATCAGTGTCACATTGGATGATCCCTGGACATAAGCAGATAAGTCATTTTGACAAGTCATTATTTTATCACAAATAAGATATGCTATATTACAAAAATTGCCCTGTTTAAATAATAATTCTGAGGTGATATAACCAAACATGATTTATTTTATATTATACGCATGTTTATCATACTTGCTGTCATATACTTTAATTTTTCCTGAAAAATCACCAAAATGACTTATCTGCTTATTTCTAGCGATCATCCATTATGTCAGGGAAATTAGGGAAATAGTTTGTAAAAATGCGTTTTGTAAGAATTTTGTTGTTATAGGATTTATACAAATCAAATAGGTTATTTTACACAGACAACTTACATTAGATTCTGAATTTGAAATAGTTACTGATCAAAATTTACCATCTATTGATAATATTATGATTATAGACAATTTTTCCAATAAATCTAGATTTAAAAAACAAATAACACGGACTACACACATAATTCCAATCAAACTCAATGTCACGATTGAAAATTCTTACAGAGGAGACACAACGTGTGCAATAGGCGAACGTCAAATCACTAATTATTTTTTTATTGGTTCAAAATAGCATCTTTATTTTTTTATTGGGCGCAACAGTTATGACGTTGAACTAAATTTTTTAAGAAATATACATTTTCCAAACACTTTTTTTCCTTTAAAAATACTAATCTCTCAAACGACAAACTTGTAAATCCGTAGTACTTTTCTTTCGAAAAAAAAACATTAAGAAAATTGGTTCCCGACCCTATTATATTATTAGAATATAATAATATATAAATTTAGAACAATAATAATGCATTACAAACAATTTTTATGACTCATTGTGGATATGTAGTAATACACAATCCCCATACCACATTTCACGAATACAGATTTAATGTGCAAGAGCAGTTATAGTCCCTTAATTAATTGGAAACGATAAAGAAAAGCCAGGATTCTAAAAAGGTAATAACCATCACTATGTATGTCCTATCTCGTGCAAGAAACGTGTTCAACAAAATGACTCAAGCGGACACTAAACACATAACAATTTACCTACAAATTATTTCCAATCGACTTAAAAAGCAAGGAACATCAATTGACGGGAAAACAAAAATCCGAAACTCAAGTACAATCATTGCCGTGGAAGTGGACAAAAAATCTGTAAACACGCACACTTGGATACCTGAACCGTGTCGTGCTGCCGCCAGGACAACTTGTTGCCTGTCACACGTTAGTCCTATCTCTTTCCACGAATAGTCTTCCATCTCATTCCACCCCTGATTCGAACCGAATAACGACAAACGAGAATCGCAATACCCGTCTATAGACCTCTCGATTTAATAACATTTGCAAGTTCAATTTAAATGCCCGCTCACATAAACGGACCTTTTCGCTTGACTAAAATATTTATTATACCCGATCAAATAGCTCAAAAATCTATTATCCATCGTCTCAATGCCGAGACTATGTAACCGTTTCGTTTTCGGCATGTCTGCATTAGTAGAAGAAAAGTTATATGCCTAAGCTGTTTAATCCTGTGAACATTTTTTTATGATAACACCAACCATGAGATGCAACATTTCGTACAGCAAATATCATATTGAACATACATACTTGAACTAAATAAATTAAGATCAACACTAACAAACAGGTTTCTGTCATTTAAAGCAGTATAATTATACCGCATTGGCCCTTCCACATCTTTACATAGGAAAGCAATGTTAGTATAACTGCTTATGTGTAATGACGGCATACAACCCTTTATACTTAAGTTTGCGTCTCTATCGAAAGATGTTTGTGTTCAGAACCAGTGTATACTATTTTATATATGCTGTATATACGTACTTATATACTATATTTTACCTGCAGGAAATAATGGTTTTTTAATAAGTATTTTTTTTTTTTTCAAAACAAAAAAGTATTTCTTTATTGCCACCAAACTTTCAGCGCATGTTTTTTAAAATGAATTATATAATTACTTAAATTCATTAAAATTGTATAAACACACGATTCATACAAATAGATACACGAACAACAAATTAAAATTAAATGTAAAGTAAAAAAAAACCCACTGATAAATTTACTCTTCCAATATTATAAAAGGAACAAATCAGGAAATTCAAAAAGGAATTCAAGATAGTATTTAGAAATAAAACGAAAATGAAAAAGAATGTCTAAAATAAAATAAATAAATAATTGTACATTACTATTATAATAATTTTAAATTTTGACCTTAAAAACCATTTTAACTGCTTAAAATTGTAAGTATTTATTATCTTTTCAAGATCTTGTAACTTTATTTTCTCAATATCTAAATTCAATATTTAGTGTATCTACACATTTGAAACTGGATTTAATTGTTTAAGTTTGATTATTGCATTGCACCTACTTAGTTTTAGTTTGAGTATTCATATTCTTAATTTATAATTTATGTACGCTCATATATTTTTTTTATTGTAATTTTGATTAGTCTCTTTCTCTAAAAAAATGTACCTGCTTTTTTGTAACGTTCTCAGCTGATCTGATGATCGAGCCAGGTTGCCTATATATAATTAAAGAATCTGTGATGATTTAGACTTTTTATTTCACCCATCTTCGCCTCTACTAATAAATACTAATTTCTTGAAATGAAGGAAACCTTGTATTCTATTGAACAAACAACTGACAAGATTATGCAGATATCGCGCTAATATATTAGAGGATAATCTGTGGTGTCTTATGAAATATATAATTATTAGATACATAAATTGAAATTTTAATGAAATTATAAGTGTTTTTAATAAAGTTTAACAAATGTTTAACAGTACAATATAGATAGATACAAGAGTTCTTGTTAATTCAATTGTAGTAGAGCCCATTACGGACTCTTTTCAATTTTTTTTTTTAATTTCTGACTTAGTACTATTGCGCAACCGTCATCTATTATATTGCAATTTACTGGCGATTTTACTTATAGGAGGATCGAAAATTTACAATCACAATTAAAACTGATAAAAATGTTTTGTTATTAAACTTAAAATCATCAGTAAAATAACGACATGTTTTAGTTGATGTTACTATATTCAACAAATTATGGTTATGAATTATTATTTAAATATTAATATTTAAAACTTAAAGGTGTGTGTAAATGGTCGATGTCTGAAACATTTTGGTTAAATAAGTTAGTAGTCTGTATTATTTTTTTTTAAGATTTCGTGGTAAAAGCCCCGCAGTCGTTGTGGTATACGTTTTCTGTAGGTTGCTATATACCAGGTGAAAATTTGCGTGTCAATTGTATATACTTTTTCTCGCTTTATTTATGAAGTTTGTAAAAGTAATATAAAATCCAACATTACATTTGTATTAGGCAGTGAAAAGGAAAATAATAAGACACTATTTATTTGACAACTAAAATCTATTCATGCTTCTTTTCTAACCATGTCTATTTTTATATCGAAGCATCAGATAATGTAAATTATAAATTTCAGTGATAGAGCTCATATATAATATAAAAAGAAAAAAGAGGAATGAAAAGCAGTTTTAACACTTAATAATCAAATAAAATGACACACATACATTCTAAAAAACCTACCAATAGTAAATAAAGTACCTATTCGTCGCTAAATAGTATATTATTGAAAAAATATTCATGTTCATGAACATTTGTTAATCATTAATTCATAAAATTCCATGCGACAATAATAATCGTCGGGTAAAAGTTCTTGGAATGTACGATTCATATTTATTCTTATGTAAAAGTTTAAAACTTTTGCACCATTATTATATCCGCGAGGCTTTTGTTTAGATTTCATACTAGGATTTTATGCCACTAATGCACAATCTTATTTCAATATCACTGACATTTTTCGCTAGAACATTTTTATTTTCGTTATTTATTAATGTAAAATGTTTGTTTCAAAACGTCACACTGTACTATGAATAGTAATTGCGCTAAGAATTAATCTTTCGCGATAATTTACTACAAATAAATCGTATGTAATTTCTGCTGAATTGCCATTGTAAAATTGTTTCACAATAAAAAGTATAAAAATACGCCTTTTTAATATTCCTTTTTTTATAAAACCACTGACCGCGATCAAAACTTACAAACCGTTATGAAATTTGAGGACCGTAATATCAACCGACGCCTTATTAAGAAATGAGCGAAGTGAATCGAACGCTGGCCAAACTGAAAGTGAATTTACGCCTATGTTTACGCATGCCTAGCTAATCGTTCTCCAAGAAGAAGGGATGCGCTCCGTAGTAGTCGAAATGAGGACTATGTTGAATTGATTTAAATTGAAAAGATCGATGTGGGGATAACATTTTGTAAAATCGTAAATAAAACACAAAAGTCAAAAGAGTATAAAGTATGTTAAAATTGACCACTACAATATTGTTTCACCACACAGTGGCTTCATTAATTTTTATAGCATTTTGTAGTAGTTAGACAAGGGTAAAGAATAACGGTGAGTGCTTGCCATTAGACAGCGATAGCATATAAATTGGAGAGGGTAAATCGAAGCGTATATCTGACACACAATCGCCCGCCAGAATAGCATGCGTATTTCTCGAATTTGTTAACTAATAGAAATCATATTTTTCATTTTTCATTTATCATATTATGGCAATTGCAGGTCGAAAGTGCACTGTTGTTTCTAAATATCTGAGTAATACTAATTAAGTAACTAAAGCCTTATACACATCTGACCCTGAGCGCGAATGTAATTGTAAGCTAAGGCGAATGTAATGGGGGTGGGTTTAAGTTGGAATGTGTAAATAACAGCGAGCACTTTGTTTCGACAGTGCTGGACGAATCTTTATAGTCATATCATCATCTGACCAAAGCAATGTATATTCACATTGTATTTTCGGGTTCAATTAATCGGATCATGTATTAAATGAAGAGTATGTACTTCTACATTTAAATCTAATTAAAATAAACTAACCCATCTATCTAGGATGAATTCCGCCATTGCTAGCACCATCTGTGATCGCAGTTGATCGTCTAATTCAAACAGAGTCATAGAAATACATTAGTATGTAAGTAGAAACATTTACACTGTATTTACATTATTTTCGACTGTACCCTCCACCTCCTAAAAAGAATGCTGTATGGCGGAAAGTGATTTCTCATGTTACATTTACTTTACTTCTATGTTTTTCGTTCTTCCATTCATCCTTTTGACCGATACACGCCACAAGGAATCGTTCCTTGCGTTGAAAACCGACTGCTCGTGAGCACTAGCGAGCACTCGTTCCCTCTGGTTGCATTTGCCTTACATTACAATTACATTTATGTGGCGATCTATACAAGCATTAGGATTTCAAAATTTCTGTCAATCAATTGCGAAATAATAATAATAATGTGGTTATAACTGTTGGGCAATAAATTTATTATTATTATTATATTATTTATTTATTATTTATTGATACGTATCGGTTAATACCAGGATATTTTTGCATTTACATAATAAGAGCAGCGAATTACAAATCTATTGGTCGTACATTTTACGTATACCAATACTTTGAATGGAAGTATGTAGTTAAGTTGTAACGCTGTAAATTACCTGTTCCTGCCTTCTTTGTGTTAGTAAATTACTTGAAATTAATTACGGAATTGATCTACTTGAAGTGTTTAATTTTAGAAATTAGCTTTCCTAACATCCTGTACACTATTCGCAAATTGTATATTAAGTCCGTGGAATTTCCTGCATCGCTGACAGTTAACTAGGCGGGCGATTAGCAGCGGCTAATGAAACGTCACCAGAGGGATGGAATGCCCAGTACTCTTTCACAGATTCCTTTAGAAACCAGTTTAGGAGGATACGATCTAACGAGCTATTCATGCTTATTCTGTGTTCTACTAAATACCATTTGTATTTATAGTACGTATTATTTAGTTTATATACATTTTGATTCAGGTTTTTATTTTCAAATGATATACGTTACCCGATATTGTTTAAACTCTGCTATTTTTCTTTCAGTACACACCAAAAAATAATTACTTGGATCAACATAATTATTTTCGTTTCAGGTAACTTCGCATATGATATAAAATTATACTATTTTAAGATGTTGAGTGTTACGTTGGTGTAGCGTAAGTAGGTTTTTACTAAATATAATCTTAAATTATCATCTGCAAATGATATATATCTAAAATTATATTAACGTTATCTTGCATAAATCGAAAACTTAAACATAATATTGCCAGAAATATATTTTAGTTTTTGTATTTTATCGCGTTCCACCATCTGTTATTTCCGAAACGATCAATGTTGCGCTGCCTGCTTTCAATATCCGAGAAAACATTGTTTAAAGAAGCTGGTAAGATGGTTAACGAAACGTTGGTCACTACAAGCACCATATGACTAAACTTGGAAGAAGATTCTTCCAAAATTATGAATTAAATGTATAAATGTATGCACAATCAATCAATATCATTACTAGCAAACGCTGCGCTTCCTATTATCAAGGTTTAGGAGATATGATTGCTTGATTTTCAGATGTAAAAACTCTACTTTCTACACATAGAACAAGAATTATTTATTTGGCATTGGATTTTTTCAATAAAACATAAGTTTTTTTTCTAACTCCGAACATATAATGGTAGCATTTTGTGTAGACAATGGTACAATAAGCAATACAAAGCAATCTTTGATAAGAAAAAGTTGCGCCAGTTGTCAATTTTGACATTAATAAAGAAATAATGTTTAATATCAGTGTCCATTAATTTTTATCTCTAAAATGTACATTACAGAAGAAAAAATAAAATAATAAATAAAAATAAATTTAAACTAATACAAGCTTGCGCAGTAGTCGGGATTTGTTTTCTGTTAATACAAAAGTGCTCAGCAAGCACGTATAAGATACTCAAAAAACTGCCAACTCTATTTGAAAGAGCATTGTTTGTGCCTCCTTTTAAATCGTTCGTGCCTCAAAGAAAATTGGAAATAGGTACATTTGAATATGTAGAGAATACGAGAGAAAAATTTCGTTAATTTTTGACTTATTGCGAAACGGCCGACGCCATTCGAAAGAGCATCGTCTGTACCTGTTTGAACTTCTTTTTAAATCATTTATACTTTAACCAAACCGGAAGGTGGACATTTGAAAATATGTCGGAGAGAGAAATTTTGTTAATTTTTGAGATGTCGTCAAGCGGCTGACGCCATTCGAAAGAGCATCGTTTCTACCCGTTTGTACCCCTTTTTAGATCGTTTATACTTCAACCAAACCGGAAGTAGAGACATTTGAAAATATGTGGAGAGAGAAATTTCGCTAATTTTGAAGATATCGCAAAACGGCCAATGCCATTCGAAATAGAATCGTTTGTACCTGTTCCTATTCGTTTGTACCTCTTTTTAAGTCGTTTGTACTTCAACCAAATCGGAAGTAGACATTTGAAAATATGTCGAACAGAGAAATTTCACTAATTTTTGAGATATGGCAAAAGGCCTACTGCTGTTCGTTTGTACCTATCTGCTTGTACTTCTTTTTAAATCGCTGTCGTTTCTTCTGGTTTGGTTGCAGTACAAACGATTTGAAAATAGGTATAAACGGGCAGAAATGATGTTTTTCTAATGGCGTTGCCCGTTTTGCGATATCACGAAAATTGACGAAATTGCCGCCTATTCAACATATTCTTCGAATGCCTCTACTTCCGGTTTCCTTTCAGATACGAACGATTTAAAAGGAGTTACAAACGACGCTCTTTTCAAAGAGCGTTGGTGGTTTTTGAGTATCTTATACCTGCTTGGTCAGCATTTTTTTAACCCTTTCTATTTTTTTATCCTTTGAGGTGCAAACGAAACCGAAGGTGGCACAAACAGGTACCAACGAAGTACAATCGAACTGTATTACGTTTTCTTTTTTTTTGATCAAGTTGCTTGCCAAGTTCACACCGGTGATCATGTGATCTCGCTACGATGCATAGCACAGGTGTTTCAAATTTTTCAGAATTTAGAACTTTAAAAACATTCAAATACAAATCTTATCTTTATAATCAATCACTTTAAATGTTCATAATATAATAATCACTTCAGCAGTTGTTTCAGGAGGACAAAATAAAAAGAACTGAGTTTTGGAGTTTGTTGTGTTCGAGTTGCTCAATGAAATTGGAGGCATTTTACGAGCGTGTCATCATTTTCCTTGAACGGCATCGTAATTTAACAAAAATATCTCCTTCTTCCCAATACTTTCTCTAGGTCCAATTGATTTTCAATGGAACGCATTTATGTAAGTATACTCTATTCGAGTATAATAGTTTTAAAATATATGTTGAGTAACTTTGAATTTAGTTTTTGTTGTAAGTATATTGAATCGTTTCATTTAAGAATAGAATTTCTTGTGTGTACCGTAATATTATTTTCTTACTTAAAAATTATTTCTTAAGTATGCGGAGATTGCTGGATTCTGATGGCCTCTTAATCTTAGAGCAAAAAAACAAGTGTTCATTATCATATTGTAACTATCTATAGATATATATTTTTCTGTAAATAGTAGTATACAATAAGCGTACAAATAATAATGGTGAAATTTAGTAATAATAAGTGGATTTACTGTTTCTATTTCTAAAAAAGAAAAATTCTTATAAATTGTTATATCTGAAACTGTTTACGATTTTTATTGCTAATGTTTGTCTAAGATAGCGTAATCCTTTTAGCCAAAAGATGAATGAAACTTTAGAAGAGTTTCTATAGAAACAGTTTCTTACCCAAACCGTCAAAATATAACTAATGTAGCGTGTTCTATTAACTATATGCTACCTGGTTCTTTCTTCTCTCTTAGAGTTAAATTGTAAAAAGTAATGCTTATTTTTGGTATTGTTTTTCTCCTTTTACTTCCTATAGTTCCACTAGGAGCAAAGAGTATCATATAATATATATAATAAGACTGATTGGATTGCTAAATTTAGAAAAATGGTGATAAATTTGTACATTTTTACACGCCTGCCCGTGTAATGTGGTGTATAATGTACGGCACACTTTAAAACCAGTGGCGGCTGGTACTAAAGAGCACGAGGGCACATGCCCACCCAATCACCAATATAAACACAGAAAGAAATTCGCATGTAATACATTATTTTGTTTTAGTATTTTTACGTATTTTTATAACGATGGTATCAAAGTTTCCTTTCGCACTACACACACTAGCGCATATGCGAACGCTCAAAACTATGTTCCGGGGCACTATTTCCGATGTACTTGTTTCGAGTATGGATCGGACGGCTCCGTTTATCTTCGCCTTAGGCGCTTATACGGTCGCTTTGGGGCACGGGATTTCGTGTCTGCAGTTAACGTCTTGCATTCATTGCGACTGCATTGTTTTCAGCGCGTATCGCTCTGTGTGATTTCAAAGGTTTGAAGTGGCGTTTATTATTAATGATCGAGGTTAATTGTGTGCAAAAATCATTTAAAAAACCCGCTATCATTTCAGAAAAAACTTTAATTAAGAAAAAGGGAAGGGTTATTCCTGATCTTCAAATAAACTGCATTTCCCCAAGTAAAACTCGAACTTACAATAGAGTATTCAATAAAAATATATTTGAAAAATATGAGTGGATGTGCGCATGTTCACTAACAAATAAATTATTTTGCTTTATCTGCTTAATTTTTAAGAAAGAGGTTAGTGCGTGGAATAAACAAGGGTTGAATGATTTAAACTAAAGCATATCGCAGAGAGGGCAAAGAAACACGAAAATTCTGTTTCTCACATGAATGCATGCGTGGATTTTAGTGTTCTAGGCAAACTGGACATACGTGAACAGTTAGACAGTGCTTATTTGCGACATAAAGTTAAGTACAACGAAGATGTGGAAAAAATTGTCATATTTTACTAGTTTCGACATATGGAAGTAATTGTCTTCTTCAGGCCTCAGCGTGATCCTATAATAGTTAACTGTTGCGGCCGGGCATTTCTTTCCCGCGACGTTTGGGTCAGCGAATCATATAACTATAATCCAATTTTAATACACTGTTTGTTAGGTTTTTTAATCCGTTGACTGTTATGGGATCAAGCTGAGGCCTGAAGAAGACAATTACTACCATATGCAGAAATTAGTAGCCAAAACAATTTGATTCTATAGTATATTAATGAAAGAATTAGGAAATACATTTTCGAAAAACTCACGAGCCGCCACTATTTAAAACACCTTACCACAAACTTCACTCCACTGCAGAATTATTCCTTGCCCATCAAGGAATAATTCTTTATTCAAATGATTATTTGAATGAAATTTCAATCAATTATTCTTTGTTCGAACTGAATTATTCAGACATTATTTGAATAAGGAATTATTGAATGAAACGTTATTTAAATAAAGCATTACTGGAATAATTGTCTCACGAAATAAATCGTCATTCAAATATTGGAATAAACTTGGATGCAGGTACTTATATGCACATATATCTGTTCGCTTTTCGTTACCTTAACACCCGTATTTTTATATGTGCTTTAAAGAATAGAAGTTTTTTGCGCTTGAACGCGTCAGGGCTGGAATTAATATCATAATAGTTGTATCTGACCCTAAAAATATTTTTTCTACTATTGAAACTTATTGCAATAAGGAGATATATTGTCTACTTGATTGTCTAAGAAAGAAGTTAAGTACATAGTTTTTGATATATGTAAGTCACCCACATATAATAAAATATTTGAAAAGAATAACTTGCTTGTATTTTTCGGCGGCAATAGTTTTTAATTTCTGCTATTAACTGTAATAATTAGGAGGAATTTTAATTAATTTGTTCTCACTGTAAAAAGCTTGCAATCCTTCCATATTTGGACATATGTTCGGTTAAACGCTCAAATTTACATCTTCTCTTAGCTTAATTGGTAAAGCGCTTCTCCGGTAAACGGGAGGATGTAGATTCGTATCCTACGTGAGGAGAATCATTTTTCTTGGGAAAAAATCCTCCTAATTAGTACAGTTAATAGCAGAAATACATTAATTTGTTATTTGAAGAATTGTCTGTAAGGAACTGATTGAACTGATGGAATTGCTGAGACTGCTTGAACTGATTTAAAAATGTTTTTTTTTCTGTGAGTTAATTATATATGTATATAAATATTGAAAAACATATAAAGATATTATTTTGTTTAATGATTTCTCTTGGAAGATTGTGTTCTGTGTGACAAACTCTTAATAAATCTACCTACAACTGTTACTACGCGTACAAATCTTTGAATATCTTTTTTTTTTTTGTGTTTCAGGCATATCAGTTATAACTTTAATTTTGTCATCGTCAACAACCTTTTTTAGAAAATTTATGCACTAAGCATTTCACCTCTTTTAAACCAAATTTGGATTTCTTTAAATTAAACTTTATATTTAACTTCTACCCGCGCTTATTCCATCAGTGTCGTAAAAAAACCCTTCTTCAAAAAACTAATCTTATTTACAAAAAATCAGGGCGTCTCTTCCACCAACCCCCATTTTATGATATAAAAAAGATTATCCCTTTCGCTTACCGCCGTTACTAAAGAACAAATACGATTACTTTAAGAAATAAATATCTTCTACACCTATCCGCACTACCTGATATTGAAAAAAGAAGTATTCCTTTCTTTTTCCGATGCTGTTAAAAAATAATATTCAGAATTCGATAAGAACCAATGCGATTCACCAACCTACCACTAAATCACTAATATAGAAAAAAAATATCCGTATCCCTTCCCGCCGTTGCTAAAAAACAAATATCATTGGTTTAAGAAATAAATATATCCTCCCTATCAATCCCCACTCCCTGATATTGAAAAAAAAGTATCTCTCTCCCTTCCCGATGGCGTCAAAAAATACTTTTCAAGATTACTAACTAATGCATCTTCTGCATCAACTCCCCACCCGCTGATGTTGACAAAAATTATTCATACCGCTTCTTAACATTGCTGAAAAATATATTCCGTCATTCAAGAAAAAAAAAAACAATACGACCCTCGAACCAACCACTCAACCCTTGATATAGAAAAAATTATCCCTTTTCCTTCCCACCACTGCTAAAAATGCAAATATCATTGCTTTAAGAAATAAATACACTCTTCCTACCGAACCACAGACCCTGATATTAAAAAAGTCTCTCTGTCTCTTCCCGAACTTGCTAAAAACTAAATTCTATCGTTTACAAAAAACAGTGCGATTTCTTCACCAACCATCGCCTCCATCCCACTATTTTGCTGACAAAATTATGTCTCCCCATTCGGCAAAAAATTGATTGCATCGTGTAAAAGAATGAATGCGCACCCTGCCAATATGTTAACAAAAAGTTATCGCCTTGTCTTTCGGCGTTGCCTTTAGTTTTTAAATTTTCATTAGTTGAAAAATGTGATAAGCTCTCTTCACCAACCTAGCCTAGATGTTAAAAAGGTATCCCCTGTCGATGTTGCTAAAAGATAAATTCAAGGAAAGATTGACACTTTTGCTCTAAGGTACAAAATAAAACCCCTTCCTTCCCGTTGTTTAAAAAGAATTGTTGTCTCCCTGCACCAACCCCCGCTAACGCAAATCTGTTGAAATAAAACATAGTACGTCCATCTCCAATAATGTAGCTTTTAGGCTGCAATGTAAATGAAAGCAGTTATTTAAATGAAAACGATTATTCGAATAGGAATATTTATTAATTTAATTTTGTCCAACACTGCTGCACGCACATTTCGGAAGCTGATTGCTGGACGAGTGACAGATGGTGCGTGTTGTACTATACTACTATACAGTTGTACGGCAGGTTGTAGATCCGTTTAAGCTGTTCCTAAAACAACTTAAGCAACTCCTGCAACAGCTTAAACAGCTACATATATGAAGTATATAAAATTATTATTATTATTATTAAGTATGTATTCACAATTTTTATGAATATTCACTAAGGGATAATTAAATAAATATTTAGGAATTTCTAATTTTCAAATGGTAATTTTGCCCTTGAAAATCGCTCGCCGGCATAAAGAGCAATTTGTATTTTACATAATTCTATAAAGTCTACAGATCACTCAGGTTTTACTAAATTCTGGAAGTGTGAATTTAACTTGTGTTTCTATTAATTACAAAAACTAATTAGCTTGAAAACGCTACATCTTCTATAGCTTGACTTATTTCTTCGTAAATCTGTGATAACAGAGACAATAATGGTGTACATACTTAATATGAATCAGCTTGTATATTTACGCGTCCACAGCGTTACACCTTTCTGATTTGTATAGTGATTGGATTTCGAAAGTGTGATTTACTGCTTGTAGTACACCACCAACTGTATACTGGGCGTGGTTTTTGTCGAAATTAAATAAATTATAATTAAACACGTAACGCTTTTAACAAGATTTATTTGACACCTCTTTATACTAAGCAAGTGATACCGTCACTGAAGAGTTTGTTTCATCCAGTATCGATACCGCTATAACGGTGCTGATTCATCTGAATACATTACCGATACTTTCAATTCAATTAACTGTTAAGAATCTTTATTCTTCAGTAAGGAGGTCGAGAAAATAGTAGTACAATGGTATTTTGTTTAATGATTTTACCAGTGCCTATGTGATTTTTATATTGTAAGTTGATGCAAAATTATACGAATGTCTTTTTTAGTATAATTTACTTGCTGAGACATCTTCAGAATGGTTTGTAAGTTGTCCTGTCCTGATGCGCGTTTTGAGCGTATTTTGCAGTGATGCAAACGCACGCCCAAATTGATGTTCCTGTTGTGTTCTGAAATCCTATCAAGTTTGCTTATAATGTCTTTAGTGGTGTGTTGTGGATGAATGATTGGCAATGCAGATACTTCAGTATATACAAATAATAAATTAGTAAATTTCGTTAGATTATCCTATCTAAAGAAACAGAATTAAATCTTGTTTGCTTTATTTTCTTTTTTTTTGTTTTAGGATCGTTTGGAATGATATGTAGCGATCTAATTTCTACTATTTTTGTAAAGACTGTGAGATTGTGAGATGCTTAATGGTAGGGATAACTAACTTTGTAAAGGATATGTTAATATTGCTTCATACATATATAGACGATTTTCAGAGTCACTGCGAGGGCAAGAGTATCTGTGAACGCCAGCATGAAGATTATATGTATTTCTATCATAACTAGAGTGGTCAGACGTGTGTGCTCACACGGGCCGCCTCGCTTCGCGCTATGCAGAACGTTTAGCTATAGTATATCTTCTAGGCAGTAAAATCACTCCCTCCAATTCGTGTGTCTAGTATCTAGTATCAGCGTTAGTCGAGTCTTGATGCGAGACAGTACAATTCTTCGTTAACGTTTTACGCATAGTAAATGTAATACAATGTCGGGCGTAGAAAATCCCAGAAAACTACAATTGTTTCATAACGTACTATCTGTCTAACAAATTAATGAATTTCTGCTTTTTACTGTAATAATTAGGAGAAATTTTTTTCTCCTCACGCAGGATTCGAACCTACATTCCCTCGTTTGCCGGACGAGGGCTTTACCAATTAAGCTAGTAGAGAATGAAAATTCGAGCGTTTAACCGAACATACGTCGATATTAGATCTTGAAAAGGCCGGCAGGACGGCAATTATGCAAATATTGCAAGCTCTTTACAGTAAGAAATCAACAAATTAATGAATTTCTGCTTTTAACTGTAATAATTAGGAGGATTTTTTCCCAAGAAATTTTTTTCTCCTCACACATGATTCGAACCTACATCCCCTCGTTTGCCGGACGTGGGCTTTACCAAATAAGCTAGTAGAAGATGAAAATTCGAGCGTTTAACCGAACATACGTGGATATTAGATCTTGAAAAGGCCGGCACGACGGCAATTATGCAAATATTGCAAGCTTTTTACAGTAAGAAATAAACAAATTAATGAATTTCTGCTTTTAACTGTAATAATTAGGAGATTTTTCCCAAGAAATTTTTTCTCCTCACAGATGATTTGAACCTCATCCCTCGTTTGCCGGACGAGGCTTTACCAATAAGCTAGTAGAAGATGAAATTCGAGCGTTTAACCGAACATACGTCGATATGAGATCTTGAAAAGGCCGGCAGGACGGCAATTATGCAAATATTGCAAACTTTTTACAGTAAGAAATCAACAAATTAATGAATTTCTGCTTTTAACTGTAATAATAGGAGGATTTTTTCCCAAGAAATTTTTTTCTCCTCACACATGATTCGAACCTACATCCCCTCGTTTGCCGGACGAGGGCTTTACCAAATAAGCTAGTAGAAGATGAAAATTCGAGCGTTTAACCGAATATACGTCGATATTAGATCTTGAAAAGGCCGGCAGGACGGCAATTATGCAAATATTGCAAGCTTTACAGTAAGAAATCAACAAATTAATGAATTTCTGCTTTTAACTGTAATAATTAGGAGGATTTTTTTCCCAAGAATTTTTTTTCTCCTCACACATGATTCGAACCTACATCCCCTCGTTTGCCGGACGAGGGCTTTACCAAATAAGCCAGTAGAAGATGAAAATTCGAGCGTTTAACCAAACATACGTGGATATTAGATCTTGAAAAGGCCGGCACGACGGCAATTATGCAAATATTGCAAGCTTTTTACAGTAAGAAATCAACAAATTAATGAATTTCTGCTTTTAACTGTATAATAATAGGAGGATTTTTTCCCAAGAAATTTTTTTCTCCTCACACATGATTCGAACCTACATCCCCTCGTTTGCCGGACGAGGGCTTTACCAAATAAGCTAGTAGAAGATGAAAATTCGAGCGTTTAACCGAACATACGTCGATATTAGATCTTGAAAAGGCCGGCAGGACGGCAATTATGCAAATATTGCAAGCTTTTTACAGTAAGAAATCAACAAATTAATGAATTTCTGCTTTTAACTGTAATAATTAGGAGGATTTTTTTCCCAAGAATTTTTTTCTCCTCACACATGATTCGAACCTACATCCCCTCGTTTGCCGGACGAGGGTTTTACCAAATAAGCTAGTAGAAGATGAAAATTCGAGCGTTTAACCGAACATACGTGGATATTAGATCTTGAAAAGGCCGGCACGACGGCAATTATGCAAATATTGCAAGCTTTTTACAGTAAGAAATCAACAAATTAATGAATTTCTGCTTTTAACTGTAATAATTTGAGGATTTTTTCCCAGAATTTTTTTTCTCCTCACACATGATTCGAACCTACATCCCCTCGTTTGCCGGACGAGGGTTTTACCAAATAAGCTAGTAGAAGATGAAAATTCGAGCGTTTAACCGAACATACGTGGATATTAGATCTTGAAAAGGCCGGCACGACGGCAATTATGCAAATATTGCAAGCTCTTTACAGTAAGAAATCAACAAATTAATGAATTTCTGCTTTTAACTGTAATAATTAGGAGGTTTTTTCCAAGAAATTTTTTTCTCCTCACACATGATTCGAACCTACATCCCCTCGTTTGCCGGACGTGGGTTTTACCAAATAAGCTAGTAGAAGATGAAAATTCGAGCGTTTAACCGAACATACGTGGATATTAGATCTTGAAAAGGCCGGCACGACGGCAATTATGCAAATATTGCAAGCTTTTTACAGTAAGAAATAAACAAATTAATGAATTTCTGCTTTTAACTGTAATAATTAGGAGGATTTTTTCCCAAGAAATTTTTTTCTCCTCACAGATGATTTGAACCTACATCCCCTCGTTTGCCGGACGAGGGCTTTACCAAATAAGCTAGTAGAAGATGAAAATTCGAGCGTTTAACCGAACATACGTCGATATGAGATCTTGAAAAGGCCGGCAGGACGGCAATTATGCAAATATTGCAAACTTTTTACAGTAAGAAATCAACAAATTAATGAATTCTGCTTTTAACTGTAATAATTAGGAGATTTTTCCCAAAATTTTTTTCTCCTCACACATGATTCGAACCTACATCCCCCTCGTTTGCCGGACGAGGGTTTTACCAAATAAGCTAGTAGAAGATGAAAATTCGAGCGTTTAACCGAACATACGTCGATATTAGATCTTGAAAAGGCCGGCAGGACGGCAATTATGCAAATATTGCAAGCTTTTTACAGTAAGAAATCAACAAATTAATGATTTCTGCTTTTAAACTGTAAATAATTAGGAGATTTTCCCAAGAAATTTTTTCTCCTCACACATATTCGAACCTACATTCCCCTCGTTTGCCGGACGAGGCTTTACCAAATAAGTAGTAGGAAGATGAAAATTTGAGCGTTTAACCGAACATACGTCGATATTAGATCCTGAAAAGGTCGGCAGGACTGCAATTATGTAAAGATTGCCGACATCAACTGCTAGCAAAATCATTTGAAGAATACCTATCCCATATTAATATATTTTTAACAAATTGCGATATCTCTATTATGAGTTTCAACGAGGCACGTTTGGAAACAATCTATTGTTAGGAAATACAGTGGCGAGCAAATGTTATAGGCACCTTTGACAAAATTAATGGGTTTCATGTTTCTTGCATTTTTTTGTGACAGATATTTCAACGTTTATATAGTCGTCTTTATGGTCTATATATATACTTTTAGTCTTTATATATACCTTTTGTAAATGTATTATTATTATTTATATATTTTCAAGTCTTCGAGATGTCACTTTTCCCCTCCCATCTAAAAAGTATTCTAGCTGTATTAAAAACACTCTAATATGCAACAAATTAATAAGATCCCTTAAAACACTACATATTTATAATGTATTACCTACAAGTTTTTATTTTCTCATTTTTTACTGTGATATTCGCCCAAAATTTGGGTCGCTTATACATTTGTTCGGCGATTATATGATGTTCTGTTAATACATCTACTTAATCCAATTACGCATACTGAAAATTTAAATAACAAGGGGCATATTCGAACACGTAATTATGGCGAATACTGCTGTTTGAAAACGAAGGTTCCCAGTTTTGGCAAATGGTGCCGGATTACAAATGCGAACTATTTAGTGCATTGATTGATGACCGTTCTGTGCACGAATAGAAGTGTGTGGTAACATAATATATGCTACTGCCACTGTTCAATTTTACCTTATACCATACACCAATAAATACATGAGCTAAAAGAAATGCTTTATTTTGTATTTGCTAAATATCTTTCTTTTGTTGCTCTTCTATTTGTAATTTGTTGAATGGTTTCCATTTTGAAGATATTTTTAATTTGTTCTTCATTTAAGCATATTTAAATGGCAAATGTGTCAAGTGATGTTAATACCAGTCGGTAGAATTTCTGTTTCTAATGTATAATAATAAAAATTTAACACAATAACAAAATTTACTTATGAATCCTTAATAAAAGATAGAAATGTAATAAAATACCTTTTTTCGCAGAATTATATTATTTATGTTGTAAGTGATTCAAAATTCCAATTAATCATAAAACAGAATATTCACCATGTCCATTTCTCCTTGAACCACACATCGTTCAAATCCACATCATCCAATTCAGGCCACGAAATCTGACTTATCATGTCACGACAACAGTTTCTTTTTCAATTAATTATCTGTTTCTTCTTTAGAACTTGAGGATTCATTTGAATTTTTGTCGTCTCTCGTAGATGTCTTGTTTTGGCTTAATACGAGGTCTTTTTACAGGATGATATGAAGAAGCAGGATTTTGCAGTTTTCTTTTTTTATATTCCAAACAGTCTGTCGACTTACACCAAGTGCTTCGTTTATTTTCTGCAACAATACATACTTTATAAACATAATTATGAGTGTGTTAGAATATCTACCTCATAAGCAGCACTTAAAGGTAATAAAGCGCCGCCATTTTCTTTTTCTCTCTCAAAATATGCCAGAGCATTAAGCATAAGCTCCTGTGGCTTAGAATTCAACCGCTTTCCAAACATTTCTGTGAAATAACATTAGTTATTGTTTAAGATATTTTCTTTATTTTAAAAAGAACAAGCTTTTCTTGCAAAATATAGAAAGAAAGCCCAAAAACGGACGAGAAATAACTAATAATAAACCAAATACGCACACTAACGACGCTATAGGCACGGTTAGATTTGATAACTGACAGGTGCCATAATAGTAACCGGAAACGGTGCACTATTTTAAGTATTGTACTTAAACAAAGCAGTAATAGGGCTATCTCTATCATGATCTATCTCATGGAATTAATCCTTGTATCTTTTTCTGTGAGACAAGCGGAAACTTTGCTTCTTTTTTCAATAGCAATACTTGAGGAAAATAGTCAAATCAGAAGAGTGTCTTTACTTGTATAATACATCAATGACGTTGGTTAAAAACAAAAAAAATGTTGTACTGGCACAAATCGGACTACACATTGGTGGTTGTGCATCTGATCCGTTATCTACCTATAAAGATTATTTTAATTATGCGTGTGTTACATCCGTAGATGTTGAACGGCCTTTTTCAAAATATAAGCATGTTTTATCATCGCGAGTAAAGCAGTTTAGTGAGAAAAATCTTCAAATACTTATTGCTACAAACTTATCAGCAATACTATACCATTTCTGCTACTTAAATAAGGTAAGGGGCTTATATATAATATTTATAGTTAAATAAATAAATAATTTTGCTCTTTACCGACGCTGTACTGTATACTTGTGTTAAACGTTAATGTTACAGATATGAAACTTAGTACTGACCTGGCGCGCAGGCGAAAGTTGACCACTATAATCATAACTACAGCTCGCTACATATTACATCTAGTTATATGTTTTGTGTATGTCCATAGTTCTAGGAAGGTAAATTTAGTATGTGCACACATACTCTCTAGCAATAATAAAAAAAATGCTTCAAGTGGGTGTTTTTTTGTGATTCGAGTTTTGGTTTTGAGTGTGTTCAAGCACAGTTTTCTTATTCGTGAACGTAATAGGTGCAGGCTAAACGTTTGTTTTTATCACGAAATCAAAGATATTGATTTGAGGACATCTGCTTTCAACAAGGCGGTGCAACTTGCCACACAGCGCGTGCAACGTTAAATGTTTTGCGTCAAAAGTTTAGAGATCGCTTTATTCCACGTAGCGGTGATGCTAACTGGCCACCAGATCATGAATTCTAACAACATTGCATTCTTTTTGTGTTTTTTTTTGAAAAGTTAAGTCTACGCCAAGAAACCTTCAACGCCCTACCTATGAAATAATATCCAGAATATTAACATAATCTTCGAAAAGATACACATCGAAAATCATTGCCAGAAGTTAACTGTTACAGAATGTCCAAAAGCCTGTCCGTTTGCCTGACATAATTTCCCATAATTGATGAATAATAAACTGGAATTAGATCACCCTTCATAGAATTCAAATCATTAACATTTTTCATAACTATTAAACTTTTCGTTATCAAAATGGGATATTGTGGTAATTATATTTGACTTTCTATAGTAATGTGCTCTTAGGCTTGATCCAAATAAGGCAAAAATATTAATTAATGCTTTAATAAATATATTTTTTGTATGTTGTGGTATAGCACTGTTCCTTTTTTATACCATATTAATATATTTAATAAACATCCAACCAACAAATAGAAATCCCAAATGAATACAATTTGTGCGATACTGTAATGTAAAAATGACTTTTTCAAGGTGTCTTATTGAGGTAAGTAATCATTATTTTCTAATTCTAGAAATGACATTTTCATTAGAGCTACTATACATTAATACATACTCCAAATCTCAACCTTTTATACTGGTCCTATTTACGACGTTGGAAGTGACATAAAATGACGAAATTTTAACGTTTCGAGCCTCGATTCTCCTCTAGTTTTGTTCTAAATTCTATTTTACCAGTACAAATATGTTCTAATTGTATTGTATTCTTTATCGCCATGCATATAAAATAATTTGTTCAGTAGCGTCTTTAACTTTGCTTAAAACTGTACCCAACACCCTTAACAGAGTTTTAGAGAGTATTAGATACAGTAAAGCGTAATGGCGATAATGGTGCAAATTAAAGCTAATAAAACATCTATATTTTCCGATATGTGTACATGATTAGCACGTTATGCACTTGTACATGTGCTTTTGACCGTAACGAAATTATAGACTATTGGATCTAGGAGCATAGCATATTGGAATGTAAAACGTGCGACAAAGTAGTGTCGACGAACTACAAAAAATTACACTATAATTATAAGTATTCAGAAATATAGGTACATACGTGTATGTAAATACCTATAAGGAGAAATTAACTTCATTTATCAATTTTCACATACAATTAAAACTGTGTTCTGCAAGTACACGAAAATCAAATGTTTTGGAAGCTAAATTGTTTGATATGATTACGTTTTTTGCTTTAAATATGTCAAAACTTTCAGAAGTTTCCTAGATTTTTCATAATTTGGTAATTTTGCAAAATTTCGGAATAACCTACAATTTTTATTGTTCAAGCTACTTTATAAATTAAAGATTGCACCACAGATAAAAAAAAAACGGAAAACATAAGTACCAGAGCATAAATAGTGTACATTCAAATTTTCAAAAGTATATCAAATATATTTTATAAAACATTGAATGAAAATGCTAAATATCATGAAAGGATTTTAATAAAAAGATAATATTTCCAAAAGTTAATTTATTACGCTATAAAAGTTCTTTGTCAAAGATATTTATCAATTATTATAATTATTGATAAAGAACATTTACCGTTAATGTCTTTGCGAATGGCTCATATACAAGCTGATTTATTTAGGTAGATTTAAATTTGGCAAAGTTGTTAAATTTTGCTTTCTCATATAAAATTGGCAATATTTTAAGACCATACTTTCAGGTGTTTTTCAGGCTGATTAGTAGTTGTAAGTAATTTGAATTTTTAAAAAACTTTTACTTTTATTTACATTTTATTTATTGATGAATTATGTATAGATTACTTACTTAATTATTTTTATAATATTCATTTAGTCATTTTAATTTTAGTATCTACTATATTTTATCCCTTGGGATGTTCTTCCACTGACCTGAAGATGTCCGTATAATCGGACGAAACCGGTCGCCTTTATTAAAGAATTATGTTAGAAAGTGGACCTGTTTTTCAATCATTTACTTCCTAACCATTTAATTATCGCCTTTTATCAGATTTTATTGTTTCATTTTGTTTTCTCGTCATATTCTCATTTACAGGGCCGGCCGTAGTTGTTTTAGGGGCCTATATGCGTATGAAATGTTGTCACCCCATTAAATTAACTATTAGACTCTAGTTTAAATGGAAATGTGGAGACTAAATGTTTGTTATAATAGGAACAAATATGCGGATTAGGAAAATTGTTGTATTTAGAAAGTTGTTTTCAAAGTAAATGTACGAAATTAATTTTTTCTTCAGCAAATTTGCCGCATCCCAAAGACTGGCGCTCTAGGCGATCGCCTAGTTCGCCTATATGAATATTGCTCATTTAAAATATTTTTTTCTACTCGTATTGTATAATAGGCAACTTGAAGCACATAAAAGCGCGATTAAAGTAGGATTTTATGCATTAGTGCGGAAAGTAAAATTAATACTTAAGGAACCAGGTACGTATGTACACGCAAATGCATTGATATTTCTGGTGACATTTAAGTAAAGTAACTAAACTGTCAAACGTTGTAATATACATAAATGTGAGGGCTATCTTTGACTGTACTAGTAGGCAGAATCCTAGCACTCTGTATATTATTTGCACATATGATTTGTCTAATTATTCTCTGTGAATAAGTTAGTTATCGCGTTGTATATATATAATATAATATAGGTCAATAATCTTTTGTATCACTGTGTATTATTCATTTTTCAATCATTTGTACAGCCCTACAAATTATAAAGTACCGACTACATTTCAACCTTGTAACTGAAGCATCATAATTCGTTAAAATATTTTCATACACTAAAATTGCTTTTAATTTTTAAAGGTAAAGAGGTAAACCGAGTTCGGTGTCTAGAACCTTTACTATCCCTACAAAAACTAAACTTAATTTGTGCTTATAACCTAAATTAAAATTTACCTATTGTGATGCAGGAATTGCATCAAGGATATTGTGTGTACTTGTTCTAAGTAAAAATGAATGTTTGTCGCGAATAGTAATACAATTAGAAAGCCTCAACATTGTCCGTAACATCTACAAAGTCGTATTACATCGAAGTGTATGTTGCAAATAATGTTTAGAACGTGGGCGAAGGCGAGTTGAATTTGGAACTAATGGTAACTTATAAGGGAAGCAAATAATTGAACGTGTTGTAACAATCTTTAACAGGACTATGACCAGAATTCAGAAAAGACATTTTTAATTTAGGAATATATAATTCACTACTTATTTAATTCAAATTATATTAAAGTTGTTTCTTCTGTTAATTATGTGTCTGAACTTTTCGGTTATTATCTAAACTAGGATCTTTCCTATTAAACCTAATGCCACTTAGTACTACATTTACCTTAAATTAGGCTGTTTGGAATAAAGTTATATTTTCAAAAATACAGATTCTTGAACGGAATTATGTTTGTCGGTTTGTGAGCCGGTTTTGTGAAATCATTTCGACCAGCAGACGATAGAATGAGATCCCATGAATTATTTAGACTCTATCAGATAAGTTAATTTAGATGCAGGGATTTGCCGTGATAAGGTTACATGCGCATATATAAGATGTCATATATTAATGCCCACGACTTGCGATTATATACATTTATTTAGATACATACTACGTATATAATGAACGTTATGTGTACAGGGTGGATCATACTGTATGCTATACTTTCGCGAAATAAAATCATTGATGAAATCAAATTTTAAATTTATATTACCGTTTCCACGATTTCTTATTATTTCATATTTTAAAAAAAATGTTTAGATATTTTTTATGCAGCTTTTTATTTGGGATATGGATATGAAATCTACTTTTTAATAATTTTTCAAAATGTTAGGTATGACGTCATATTATGTTTTCTTAAATATAAACCATAGTAGGCTATGTTACAATTAAATAAACAAATTTTCATAGCTTATATTCATTCTAAATATTAAGTAAGATATTGCATTTTTAAATTTCGAATAGATTGTGTTAGCAATCTATTCATGGATACGGCAGTTCTATGGAAAAACTCGGCAGAGTGCTACGACAGCCAAATAATAAACAATAAATAATAATAATAATAATGACATGTTATAGGTACTTATTATGCGTTGTTTTTTATCTGTCGAACTATGAGTGCATCGGTGTTAGTTACATTATTTTATCCAACATAGTTCTGTTATCATTACAATATAAGGCGAAACTACCTTACATTGTTATTGCATTGTTGTTTTTAAAAAATGATTGAGTTCGCCAATCGTGAAAAATATGACATGTTGCAAGCATATATTGAAAGTGGAAAGAACGCTATGAGAGTTTTAAATCTGTATTTTCCGAGATATCTCGAACGGAATTTACTAAATGCTCGTATTTTCAAAAGGCTGGAGAATAATTTAAAAAATCATTGATAGTTTAGAAAAATTCGATCCAAAAAATATATGAAAGCTAATAAGGGCAAGAGGAGATATCTGTTTTCAGAATATTCCGACAGAATTAGGATTAATCATTTTCTTGATCCCAACGATTATAAAAGAAGGATCAATTTTTGTCGGTGGTATATACGAATGTGACAATAAAATCCTTATTTTAAAAATATGTGCATATTTAATAGGAATAATAACCACTACTGGAGTGACACAAATTCCCATATGTATAAGTGTACCCATGCGGATAAGCTTTTTAAAAGGTTGCAGATTTTATTATTTTATATATGATGGTAACTTGATAGCTAATAGGCGATATATTGGTTACATGCTCATTTGATAGAATTTCTAGATAACGTTGCATATGGTAAACGGATTAAAATTTATTTTCAATTAGGTGGTGCTCCTGCACACAATTCTATAGATACCAGAAATTATTTAGATCATTTAAAAACGCAATATCTTGCTTGATATTTAGCATAAACATAGAATGTTATATGTTTTTGTAAAAGCCGCAATGGTTTTCATTTTAGGAGAATAATATGACATGATAACCAAAAATTTTAACAATTAAAAAAGTATATTTCATATCCAAATCCCAAATAATAAGTTGTATGAAAAATGCCTAAACAATTTTTTTAAATTTTAAGTAATAAGGAAGTTATATCGCATACTCGACTTGCTTAGTTGAAAATGTTTTCCAATGGTTCTTTCCCTTTACATTGCTAATACTGGCACCGAGAAGACAGAACTGGCTTCTTCTGGGGCGTGCAAGATTGTGCAGATATTTGCGCCGATGAAGAAAACTCTGGTATCTCCGCTACTTTTTGCTATCTTGTGCCAGTAAATACGGCTTCCCTTTTCTAAAAAAATGTGTATACTATGAAGCATGAAACTGACGAATGATTGAAGAATTTCTACACCATGGAATATTTTGAGGGTAATTGATTAAAGCCAATATTGTTTACACTAAGGCGATGGTTATCAAATAAAAAAGGTTTTTATAATAAAACAGTATTCCCTGCAATTTTAAACAATAGCGGAGGATTTATCGATTTGAGTGGAAGTTGATCCGAAACGTTAATACATATGAGCGGGAACTATGGTCCTCTTCAGAAAATTTGGTTTTTTTTTCAACTTATCGCTAAAATCATGATGGAATTTGTTGCTTAGATAATTTTAATTATGCACAAGTAGAAGAAGATCGTTTAATTTGGTCTGCCACCTGAATTGAACCAGTATCCTACTTTTGTTACTGTTTAAAATTTGCGCCATCTTACAATCATTTGGTGCACAACACGAATGGAGGCGACAACGTTAACTGCAATTGTCGCGTATGCAAGTAGTTTTCTGTTTCATGTTAGTCTGTGATTCTGCGGATGTTGATGTAAGTTAGCGGTGAAGGAACCGAAAGAATATTTGCAAAACGGTAAGAAATATGTTAAATGTTTTGTACCATGCCTGAAGGGTAGAGTCTTTACAGGTAGCTTTTTTTCTTTGCCATTATCTGTAAATTTAATAGACGAAAAGGTTTGTGAATTTTTGAAATTATCACTTTTCTAAATTGAACCGCACGCAGTTTCTTCAATTGAATTGGTTCAAATTAGGATACGCTATTTCAGAATCATGGCAAGTCAGGGGAAGTACTGTAAAGGGTGCAAAGCCCAATTGGAGAACGCACCTTGCAGCTTTGCAGAAGAATAAACCCGGGTTAAATGCTGCTACATTAAAACGACTCTTCAACGAAACAAATAAATACGCGAACGGAGTCATGAGGAAACTAGAGCGTAGCTCTGATCTCCCTCGCGAAATAAAAGAAGAAATAGTTAATAACGTTCTTGCATTAGAAACATCATTATTTGCAGTTAACCGAAGCGATCTCAAAAAAGTAGCCTAATGTGGCTCAAGCAAATGGTATTTCCAATAGTTTCAGGAATGGACGAGCTTGGAAGAAATGGTATTATGGCATATAGTCTTTTATGTCCCGACTCAAATAGCTGTGACTGTGACTTCAACAACCTGAAGCCACTTCTGCAGCAAGAGCTCTGGAATTTTCTAATGAAGAGAGTGATGCTTTGTTTCCATTGCCCTACCAAAGTTTATGATGAGTACAATTTTGATTCTACTAACATCTACAATGCAGATGAAACTGACTTATCAACAGCAGGTACAGAAAAGATAATTAGTCAGAGAGGAAAATACCAAATTGAAGCAATAACAAGCGGTGAGAGGGCAACAACACAACCTGCGTATTTTGTATAAGCGCTGCTGGCGTGTATGTTCCTCCGATGTTAATATTCAAACGCCAGCAATTTAAGAATGAATTGAAAGCAGGTGCACCTCTTGGAAATATATCTGCATGCTCAGAATCAGGATGGTTACGTCCGAATTATTTGTTAAATGGAAGGAACTTTCATTGCATTCGTCGAATCAAGTGTAGATAAGAAAAAATTGATCCTTTTAGACGGTCATGCGACACAACACACATAAAGAACTTAAAGGTATTTAATTTGGTTCGAGCTGATGGAATAATTCTTCTTTTATTGCCTGAACACACGACACATCGTTTGCAGTTATACGATTTGTTGGTTTTCAAACAGCTTAATACTTATTACAATCAAGAAACGGATAAGTGGCTTAGATCTCACCCAAATCAAAATATTCCCTGCGGGAAAGTGGGAAATCGCTGCAAAGTAAATGGATTTATTAAATGTGGAATGTACCCTCTGGATATGAATGTATTCCAAGACTCGGACTTCAACTATGAAACAAACAAATCAAGATGGTATGCAAAATCAAGCAGATTTGAATAGTCTGGAGAACGTAGCTCGCGGTTCGTTATCTCCTGAATCTTTCCCGGTTGCATCTATATCAAGAGACCAGGATAGAAGTATACCACTGTTACAGAGAAGAAGGCGTGCTGGTATTTTCAAATCTACAATGGTCATTACTGAAAGTACGTAGAAAAATGATTTGGAAGAGAAACAACGAAACAAAAAGAGCTGTTCCAAAGAGATTTGTTCGCACATTAAACATTTCCCAATGAATTCATGAGAATGTAGGGATCAAGGAGAAGAAACTCCGTTTTGACGAAACCAAGCGAACTAAAAGAGAATCTAGCGAGTCAGAGGACGATGAGGACTCTTTGTATCTTGTTTATTTCAAATCACTCCCCTAATCCAAACCAGGAGAAGGATGGATGCAATGCCTAAGTGTGAGAAGTGGGCCCACGAAAAATGTATAGAAGGCAATGTTGGTTGTTACGTGTGTCTGCACTGCGACAGTGACGACGCCGAAAAATACGATTAGAAACATATATTAATAATTATAATAAATTTCAATGTTTAAGTTGCCGAAGAACTGTGTTTTGTGTTACTGATTTGATTTTATATGTTATAATAACGAGTTTCTGTTCAACAATTTCTTTATGAACATGATTGAAAAACAAATAATTCTTGCTTAATTCCACTTAGAAACATTCAGTCTAATTTAGGGATTCCTGAGTCTAATTTAAGAGCTGAGGTTTCTAAATTGAATCAATGATTAATAAAACAAAAATCTCATTTTAACGCAAAGAACAAATTGTTTCTAACATCGTTGGTTTTCCTTTGATTTGTAACACTATTCGGGATTAGCATTTGCATTTGTAACAATACGTTGATGTTTATTGATAAGAAAATCCTTGCTTCTCCTTAAGGCGTCCAAATTAGGGGACCTTCCCCAATGTAACCGACATTGTTTAGATTACTATTAACTTTGAAACAGCTCAAATCTAAAAGACAGCTTGTGGGAATGAGAACTATCCACTGTAGCTTTTCTTCATTAGTTCGCAATCAGATGGGATTACTAATAATAATACTTTTGTCGAATATTCTTCGAAAAATAATGATAAAATTTGTGGTATCGCTCGACAAACTAAATAAATAATGACCGCAGTAACCGATATCGACCAGAGAAAAAAAGAGGATAAAACACAATCGGATATCGAGAAACAATTTATTCGTCGACCTCGATTCGGAATCAGTGTGTAAAAGTTAATGGGTATATAGACTTACCAATAAATCAAAAAGTTAACAAGACGCACGTTCGTGGCTGTCTTCGTGAGATCTCTCGAGATTCACGCCCATCGAGCACGACTTTCGTACCATTTCCCGCCTTTTCGCATCATATGGGATAACACTGATCGGACGATGATACTGCGCACCACTGGAACAATAAAAATATTTGCTTAGCAATAATTACTATCTGTTATAGAAAACATACGGTACGTAGAGGTATCTCAATTGGAATCTTTATTGCTTTAACAAGACATGCAAGATATGAACATACGGGAGAACTTTAGGGATAGTATGAAGAAAAAGTTAATACTTGTGTAATCCGACAATGATGCGATGTGTATAATGTATATATTATGTATAGTTAGAAGTTAATTATCAGTAGTACCATATAATTTATAGCGTATTAGGAATAAATATACACATACGAATAAAAGATTGTTTTTAACACATAAATTCATCTTGCATATAGCGTATGATTTATAATATTCGAGTTGTTACCTGTAGGTTACATAGATAAACTGGATTTTTGTTAAATGTACGGTGCTGTTAGTAAAATATATTGTAGGATAATTGAATACCACATGGAAAAGATGAACCAATTTCTCAGTTTTTTTTTATTAGTTTCTACAATTCCACAAAATATAGTGAATGATGTTCTATAAACCGAACTCACTAAAGTGGGAAATATTTATAGATAATACTGCGAGTCTTATACCTGCTTACTACTGCACAGAAAAAATGTGGGAGAGTAATGTGGTTTCCGTTTTGAATACATTTGGTGCCAGAAAGGAAATACATTAGTCTAAAACAGAAATTATTTTCTCACTCAAAACACAGATATTGAATTTACCCCTAGTTGCACCACTATTCTTAAGAAAGACAACATCAAAAGAATCTAAAAGTTCCTTACATCTAGCGATATACCTGCAGTCCATTTCAAGAATTAAGAATATCACTTTTAATCACTTTTAAAGTCTGTAAGGGTTTTATTGCACTTTTTATGGCGATAATTACTTGTCCCCTAATTTAAATTCTGTGGTTTACCTGTGCTTACAGCATATGAATCCAGGGATCGTATTGACTGTAAATTACGGCCATATAAGATATTAGCAAAACGTAATTTTAATTTTGTTTGTTGTACAATACATGATAGTTTGGTTTAGTTAATCAGATGGCATTAATAATTTTGAAATCAATAATTTTGATGTGCCATTTATGGATTATTAAAGTTGACAGCTTGATTAACAAACCGGTCAGCTCAATATGCTTAAATTTAAGAAATTATGCTTGGGAGGGTGGGTATATATAGTATTTTTCTTATTTTTTCTTTACATTTACTGCGCTATACATCTACGCTTTTTCTCACTTTCCTATCTCTACTTACAGTCGGTGCTTTTTTGTTGCTCTTTTGCCTTTGGCCAGTATACGTGCATAACGATTGCAAAAAATTAATAATACACGCACATTAAATGTAACTAGGATAGCAATATATCGCATAATAAGTTAAATCTAGAATTTCCAATTTTACGTATGGTGCATTTGTATAACATATACTTCTGATATTTTATTTATACAGAGTGTGCTGATTTTGAGAGAGCCGATAGAGGACGTCATTATGATTGCAAAAGTCTATATACCCTTTTAACTTTTTTTTACTTTTACTTTTTTCTTGGTGATTTCTCGGATGGAGTATGTTATCCGAGTTCTAGGCGCCATAAAACAATTGTTATCATTCATGTCTACAAACTAAACAAATTTTAGTAAAATTCCTGTACGATTTTGTGCCCCTAAAAACGTGCAGTATTAGTCATTCTCTGTAGAAGCCAATTATTTTCATGGATGCAATAACTTTTTGTTTTCTTGATGTGAATAAAGAGCTTTTTGTTTGAATGTCTGGGTGAGTTTTAAACAGAAAATGCTGAATTAATTCCAACGTGCATGCAATTTGTTTCGGATACTCCATATTCAAATTGTAGCAGAGTGCCTAACAGTCTTTAAAACATTAAAAGAACAACAAATAGATTTTCCAATATGAATTAATACCACCTACTAATAATCACTATAATGGTTCAAAATAATAGGAAAACAGAACCACGTGTGATCGAACACCATGTCATTTCTGCCTACGTCTGACTTGAACCAGAATATACTATAGAAACAAAGTTCCCATATGCGCGCCTTGTATTTCCCTATCACTTCATATTTATGATTTTCCAAATTGTAAAAGAAGTTTTTCCTGAGAGAATGTTGGAGATTTTTTTCTAAGAAACAGAAATTTCTCCACTAATACTCACTTATAAAAAGCTTGTATTACGGGAAAATTTCTAACGTTTTGAAATTTTTCTTAAGTTTCCGTACATTTACCCCCATTCAGCGCGGAAAATTATCAAAAACGTGATTTTTATCAAGAAAAGTTACCTATTTTTTTACGTGTAGATCGACACTGTCCAGCGCTCCTTATTGTTCATCCCTTCCATACTTTCACCAGTCCCTACAGTTAGCGAGTACTACTGTCGCTAACAAATTGTATAGCCATAACTTTCAATTCTTATTTCAACCTAGATGAATTATAGCAACAACATATATAGTAATAACATTAACCCATTGATTACAATCATGCTAGTAATGCAAAATTAAATTCGTGAAATTGCTAATAACGCTATTGTTATATCTTATAAGCAGAGACAAATTTTATAAAATAAAAAGATTTATTGAAATAGATACAAAAAATTCCTATATGTTTCAGCAATGGATGCTTAAAATAATAACAACCTATATCTAATGTAGAAACTGAACTAAAGCAAGTTTGAAAAGACAAAACAAATGTCATTAATTTATCACACCAAACACATTTTCAACTTGTTTATTAGTTGCTGTGAGAAACGTCGATTTTGCTCATTTACAAGCACCAAAATTTCTATTTGACCTAATATGAATCACACAAAACTAGGACACGATTTAAAGTTGCTGGTGTAACTAAACAACAAAATAGATACTATGGACTTAGATTAAAGCTCTACTTATATTTTAGGTGATTTAACCTCTTAGCGATGATTATTTTACGGGGTAAATGCCTCAAAATTGAAAATTTTATGTTTTGAGTCCGTTTATTACTGGAATTACTACCAGTAGTCCATTACAGTTGGCCCCTATTTTTGGTGAGTTTTTTTTTATCTTGAGACAACGGAGTATCTCTAAAACACTGCATCAAATCAAAAAAAGATCTTAATAAGATTTGTTATAATGTAGGGGGCTGACTAAATGGTGTCGAATTCGATCCTCCACCTTACCCTCCCTGAGTGGGAGGGAGGACATCTTTGTAATCTTAAATGGGAACCCCTATTTTGTATCGCAGATTCAGATTCTACACCATCAAGTATTTTGTTTTTGTTTGAAACTTTTTTTCGATTCGTAACAGATTGCGCTGTAATCGCAAAAAAACATGATGTGAACGTCTAGAAAAAATACAAAAAAAAGAAAGCAAGCAAAATGATTTTGTGTTTTTTTTTTATTTTAACATAAACTACATTTCAAAAGCCATGTGTTCGAACTGTGCCCCTTCACTTCGATACATTTATTTATTCGCATTGAAATGCTATTCAACACGATACAAAACCGTACTTTATTCAGTACTTGACAAGCTGTGAATACTTAACATGTTCCGATCCCCATTTAGATTATTAATTATTAATCCAATACAAATTAGTTAGTGTTGAATATTTGAACAGTAATGGAGGCTATAACTTTACGCAATATAAATTACCGTAACGGCTTTTTGAAATGTTGTGTAAGGGGTTACGTACTCGGTGAGATCGGCCATAATTATTTAAAGCGTTAAATTGCTTCAAGTTGAAGTATCTGAACAAAGTAAATTGTATGGCTTATCAAAAAACTGCTCCTATGTAGATACCCAAGGAGGAGGACATTGTTGTTTAACATACATTTCATGACTTTTATTTCCATTTATAATCAAAGTTCAAGCATAGATAAAGAAGGAACGAAGTAAAATATGCGAACCTATATCAGATAATAGGTATTCTGAGTGTTTTATGTACAGTATACATATCTGTTCCTTTGCTTGTCTTTGTTGTATCTTCAAACCGCGCGTTATCAAATGTATCTCAGGTTGGATAGACCTGGAATCCACCTACATGTAATATCGTGCATATATTACAAGGCACGTTACTTCTACGTTTCGTATGGAAAGAAAAAGACATTGCCATGGTTGATAAAAAAATCGTTACATTTGTGTTTATGCACTTTAACGTTTATTCTTACACTGACAATGCGAAGAAAGCAATACATTACCCAATTCTTAAGTGTTAAATAGTCCGTAAAAATGATAAGCTAAGTTTTATAAAACTGTTGTTGTCATAGGATTTACACAAATCAAGTAGGTCATTTTACACCGACAACTTACATTATAGATCCTGAATTTTTAATAATTACTAACCAAAATTATCATCTATTGATGACATTAGGATTATAGAATATTTTTCCAACAAAATCTAGAGATAATGTTTTTACGGACTATAAAATAAATTCCATTCAAACAAAATGTCACAATTGAAAATTTGACACATTAACTGGACAGCGCAGGTCAGCGCAGGCTGAGAGGTATAGATTGCGTAATCTACGAACGCCAAACCGCTAATTCTTTATTGGCCCAAAGCACAATTTCTATTTTTTTATTGAACGGAACAGTTGTGTAGAACTAAAATTTAAAGAAAAATATACATTTAATAATCACATTAACAACAAACCTGTAAATCCGCAGTAATTTGTAATTTTATTTCAAATGAAAAATAGTTCTCAACTTTATTTCATACATATCTATGAAGTTTCTCTCAAGTAAAGAATTGTTTGAATATGTTGTGAGTTAAAGGTAAGTGCACGTAATTAGTACTTAAACAGGTTTCCTTCCATATCACGCACTGGTTCGTAAGTTCATGTTGACCACACAATCGGTTGTTGAATATAAAACTATAAACAACTTACCATCTAATGGTCTACGATCATCACTCAATCACTTCAGACGTACATCTTGCACCTCTTAGCGAGTTTTAGCATACTGCAATATGCAGAAGGAACACTAAAAATATCTAGAATGCCATATTACTAAAAACAAATTAAATTAGTTCCTATTTGACAGCTACTTCTAAATGTATTACAAGTTGATTAGCATTTAAGTTGTTCGATTTGTTCTAATAGCTTCTTAACTAACAAAATTAACATTTTGTGTTTACTAAAAAGTGAATTTCATGTGTTTCTTACGAATATAAATCGTCACAAACACTTAAACTATGCGAAGTTCGGCTAAGAAATGTATTTGGCCCCATTATTTACGAGATGAGTACGTGTCTACTAAAGAAGGTTGATATGTCCGATGTTACTGCTTATGTAATAAACTCTTGTTTTCAGTATAGTCAGTTTCTGAAAATGTTGGAATATCGCGGATGCAATATTACATATTCGTGGCCTTTCAAAAATCACAGATTGTAAGTGGGATATTTTGTGATGTCACTAAGGCTTTTGATTGATGACATTTTTTGAGAAAGTTGAAGCATTATAGCATTCGTCACTAATTTTCTTTGCTCCTCTTAAAAAACGCGTATAGCATGAACATCAGTCTTTAGAAAATTTTTGTAAGGAGCTGATAGTACAATTAGCGAAACGTTAATCCATAAAGCAACGACGCAACAACGCCTATTTTTTATGGATTACGGTGAAAGCTTACATTTAATCTTGTATATTTATAAATAATTTTGAAAAATGCGGAGATATTTTTGATACTAAATTTTGCTGACAGACTAGTGACACATCCGATATATTCTAAATATTTAAAACTATATTGATTGATCTAGGAAGTACTGTATTCATACGTGCAAGTAGCTGAAGTAACATAATGAAAGTTGAACAACTGCTCAATGGTTTATAAGTTGTATAATCTTCAATCTAAGTATCCTGTTATATTATTATGTACTTAACAATATTGGTATATGGCAAATTGTATTTTAACGTTTTATTTCGCGGGCATTTTAGCTTTTATTATACTAGATATAAACCGAGATTAATCGTTTACTATGCAGATATTCTACCGTTTATCATACGATATAAAATGATGCTTGATGGAATGAACTAGTGATGAATAGCGATCAAGTAAAAGTCTTGTTTCAAATGAATACTTTTTATATTGGAGAATGCTATATTTAATAGAAACCAGTTATGATATCTCGAAATGGCGTAATAATCGAGTAAAAGTTTAAAATTCAAACGTAAACCTATATATTTGAAAACTTTACAGTAGACGAACGCTATTGCTTACAGATCGAGAAGTATTAATCAAACATTGGAATTGATATAATATTTATATTGATTTGCTACTTCGTAAACGCAGAATGTTTGTTCCAATAGACGGCCATTATTTATAGATATTTTTTGAATAAAATTAGACAAGTGTTATTTACTGTAAATTTATACTGTAAACCTATGTTATAATTTTATATTTTTATTATAATTTTATGTCGCTTTCGTTTTTTTTCGGAAATATAATCGTATTTAAAAGTTTAAATATAACGTTCTGTATATTTTGGTAGATTCCACGTAAATTTTTTGAATCTGGAAACATATGACTTCTCAGTTTTAATTTCCTCGATTACCAAAACTATTTATTTTTAAATCTACTGTGCCTCAAATACGTTAAACAATTTTCTAACTATCAACATACACCAAGAAATTACAAATGTTACAATCGTTTTATACGCCTACTAGGTCACAACAAATTACACTTTGCCAGTTCCAATGATACCAACTACTTGATATTAGCAAACAGTTTTTTTTTTAGATTAAAAATGCTGAATATATCCATAAAGCTAAAAAATTATATTTTCAAAACTTACAACTGAACTGAAAAAAATTGAGGTAATTCTTGAAGCCACGAAAACGGATACCTACGTGTGCGTGAATAGGTCTCTGATTGGCCAAAAAAAAAGAAAATAAAAACTATATTTTTGAACGGCGAAAGAAAATGAATTTAATCGTGTATATACGTAATTGACATCATTATATTGATTAAAAATGTAAAACTAGCAACATTTAGCTGTAATAAACTGAAAAAATTCTGGCATAAACTTCCGGCCCGTCTGTTTGGTACTAGCATTTTATTGATGTTATATGAGTGCAGCTACAACAGTACAAATGGAGTTTATGTGGTAAATTTTTCAGTTTATTACAGCTAAATGTTGCTCGGTTTATATTTTTTATCAATATAATGATGTAAATTACGAATTTAATATTTCTTTTTTGGACCAATCAGATTCACAAAAACTCACACATACGTATGCGTTTTTTTTTTGGCTTCAAGAATCATCTCAATTTTTTTCAGATCGATCGGCGATATGTTGAACGGGCAGTCCCTTTGTTAGTGTAGTGTTGATATTTTGATATCAATGCTTGCAACTCTTCTATTTGTATATTTTATGATGATGATTTCTTTATTGTGTAATTTAAAGTAAATAAATTCATTTATTTACTTTAAATCATAGATTTTTACAGACTCTATGAAATATATGTCAAAGCTACTGCTAATGAGGCAGAATCCACTTTATTCCCTACATTATTCGGTATTAAAATTGATATAAATTTAAACCCTACCCTCTTTGCTGTAGCAACGGCTTACTGCACAGAAATATAATTATAACGCGTAGATATTTCTCTAATTTTCTAAATAAATATCTATCTACAAAGAAATAACTTTTAGTTCGAACACCAAGTACTCTGGAATCAAAAAAAAAACTGTCGGCGTACTTTATTGCGCCCTGTTAGGTGTATAAAACAAAACGAACATTAGCAGTTTCTTGGTGTTATGTAGACAGTTAGGAAGATATTTAGCTTATTCGCGGCATTATAGTTTAAAAAATAAGAATTTATTGTAACCAAAGTAATCAGAACTAACAACCCCTAAGTAATGTATGTCTAAATGACATATACGGGTCATTCCATATCAACCGGAACACCTAAAAAATTTGATGTCTTGGATTCTTTTTATATTTTAATTTGAAAGTTTGCCTAAATTAGAAGATCCGTATTTTTTCCTAAAGCTCTACAGTATCTATTTACAAAGAGATTTGCGAACAAAGTTTGCAAAATCGATAAAATAATCGCAGAAGTAATATTGTTTGGTTATGCATAAATTAAAGCAAAATGCATATAAATCATGGTGTATTCTAAAGTTCAAACTACACAGTTTCATTTAATAATGCCTAAATTAGATTGTACTTCATTATGACCCCCTTTTTCTCCTGTTTAATAAAATAACGTCTTTTTCTTTATGTTTACCGCGAAATTAAATTTTTGGAAAAAATATCATAATATTATTTTAAGCTATGTTCTACAAGAATAGAAGTATTTGAAAATGGAGAACCACAGGGTATTCTATAAAAAAAATAAATTCATACAGTACTATACGTTACATTACGAATATATACATATAACGTAGAGTAGTGGCAGGTTTCCCATTTTCAAATACTTCTATTCTGGGAACATAGCTTAAAGGATATTATGATATTTTTCAAAAATTAATTTCGCGGGTAAACATAGAGAAAAAAGACATTATTTTATTAAACAGGAGAAAAAGGGGGTCATAATGAGTACAATCTAATTTAGGCATTATTAAATGAAACTGTGTAATTTGAACTTTAGAATACACATGATTTATTGCATTTTGCTTAATGTTTTAATTTATGCGTAACAACAATATTACTTCTGCGATTATTTTATCGATTTTGGCAAACTTTGTTCGCAAATATCTTTGTAAATAGATACTGTAGAGCTTTAGGAAAAAATACGGGTCTTCTAATTTTAAGGCAAGACTTCAATTTAAAATATAAAAAGAATCCAAGACATCAAATTTTTTAGGTGTTTCGGTTGATATGGAATGACCCAAACATTTGCTATTACATCATAATATCTTTTGTGTCCGTACGGAACAATTCGTCGTTTTAACAGATGAATGAGTTAACACATAATTTTAGGCACAATGTTCTTTTATCCAGTTTATTTATCGCTAGCTGTATCGTACTCGATATCTGGTAATCTCCATTGTTTTGGTGGAGGCGCCGGCTGAATTCAATTTATTCTATTTTTAATATACGGCTTGGGCATATACTTTTAATCAATAATTGCTATTATTATGATTGTTAAAATGTATACATAGGACTGCGTACTGCAAAAGCTTTTATTAGATATAGTTTATACCTTAAATTCGGTTTTCGAAATTCTATCTTGGGTATCTGCACATTATAGCACAATATTAGTATCATTTATTTGAGCAGCAACTACTTTTTTTTACATAAACATATTTTATAGTCTTCATTATCAATCCAGTTTTTCTTAAGATTTATATTAACGTTGCACAAAATCCAACTTTGCTGAAAATATTTCGTTTACTGAAAAATCACGGAGCATTGGAACCATCGTTGAGCTAACGGGCACCTAATCTTACACCCCTTGAACTACGTCGAGTTGTGTACGCTAAGTAAAACTCCTGAGGGCGAAATTGTATGATTTGCGTTCTGTGTATTTCGTTTCGTTACGGTATTTGAATACTATGTCGTAAATGAGTTGCGTTCTTCCCAACATTGTGCGATTTCGATCCAATATAGCGTTCTCGAGTATATTAAAATACTCGTTTGAGTCGGAATCTTTTTCTTGGTTTATATCCATCGCTAATTTCAAATACTGAACTCAAATAATTACAGTGCAGACAATTACATAAAGAGCCACTCTCATAGGTGATAAGTCTAATTAAGGAATGGTTAATAATAATGGTTTTCAAATGTTTACTTTTGTATGCTATGTATCTCCCTCAGTAATATATGACACCTATTCCACCACTTTGTCTTTGTTAGATGTAAATATTAATTTATGTAGTAATGTAGCTATGGTAGGTAACTGTAATATTCCAACGAACAACATAGACTGTAACGAAGGAAACGTATGATGATGAGTAACTTTTGCAAATTATTTCAGCTTAATAATATAGTTTTAGACCTGTATTCTTGAATCTTTCATAGCATCCTTCTAGAGAGTTATATGAAATTTCAAATTAGCAATCAGCATAAACATAAGTGAGTAGAAGTGTCGTAACGCCAATTGTTAAAAAATATAAACACTTACCTGCAAAACTGAAGGGCTTAAACTTTACCACGTTTAAGAAAACAGTTCGCCATGAGATAACGAAGAAAGTCACATACATACTTGACGATTATTTTGAAAATCCTGCCTGGATTATTTAGTTCATCACGACTTTACCTCTTTCTAACTACGCTTTTGCTTTCTTTTCTGTTTGACTAACCTGTATTTTATATCTGTTTTACATCATGTATGTATTACTATACTGTAATACTGAATTATGCAATCCATTATGTGTCTTACAATTTCAAGAAAGCAAATTTATTTTCATTTCTTTGATTTAAAGAAACCTTTTTTTCTGAACACCAATATTTGTTGAAAACATTAAACGTCATATACTTTACAATGCACGCAAAAAGTTTTAACACTACGGAACTGTATTTCATTATAAACAATTTAAAACTGTGGCACTTTGTCAATGCTAGTCGAAGTTATACTAGAATACCAGGTGTTATGCAATATAATGACATTTGCTTTATCATTTTAATAATGTTTACACACAGTTGCGGTAATCACTTTTCCTTCACCAGTGTAACACCCTTTATTGTTGATATACCATCTATCGCAGAGGATAAAATACTGATATTTAAAGAATTCTAAGAATGATGATTTATGAAAAGGCATGTGCACGCTAGAAAAATTAATACTCGTCAACAGCTAATCGAGCGGATTCGTTGAGTTGCCGAAGTAAATAATTTACAAACATTCAATATGTCTGATGGTATAACAAGGCGTCTCCAGTTATGTTTACTTCAAAATGGTGGACACATAGAAATTTTTCATAAATTTCCATTTTGTTTAATTGTAATCCTTGTCCAGCGATAAAACAATTAAGTATGTCTAGTTCATTAAAAAATTCTGAAAACATTTTGTTGTTTGATTTATAATTCAGAAGTGTAGGTAATTTATTTTTTTACACAATTGTCTATACATTTAAGATATTGCCTGACGTTGAGGTACTTGTAGACAGTGATAAAATCGACTAAATGTAGGAAAAAATGCCCATGAACAGTAAAAACTTATTGTTATCCGGTTATTGTGAAGGTAGCGTGAAAGAAAAAAAAATAAGAAAAAAATATTGCTATCATACTTAGTGTAGAGAATATAGCAGAAACGTAAGACGATATACAGGGCCGTATTCAAAAAAGTAAAGTTAATCATGGTTTTTCAGAGCCGAAACATTTTCAAAATTCAAGGCACTGTGTCAAAAATCCTAAAACGTCCGCTTTTCGCGTTGTTTCGTATATTCTTGGAAGCGTTTGGAATTACTTTTTCTTTTGAATGCATTTTATTGGTCTCTAAAATGAGCAAGTTTTTCTCCATCTAAGCGACTCTGTATTCCTATATTTTTCGAGATAGCAATAGTGTCCTTATCAAAGCCAAAGTGTAAAACGAGACGAGTCATTTGCGGATCAAGGAACATTAAGATATTTTATTCAGATTTATGTCACTTACTTCTGCCATAAGTTTAGCCATTTAACTGCGGGACATTGGTGTGTGTATTCCTTGTGTACGCTGTTAATTTTAAAATTACATATATGTAAGTAGCACATTTTGAATTTAGATTGAAATAGTTGAAATAACTTAATAATAATGTAATAATAATTGTAGTTGCTGATTAGAGAGCGTCGTATACGAGAAAAGGAATTACAGTAAATCTGAAAAAGTTGCTGTGAAGCAGGTCTTGGCCACCACCAAATATATGTATATATCTTTCTTTGAGCGTGAATGACGTCTTTTCTGCATGGTTTTTCATTCGCTTCTTTGTATAGTGTTCATTTTTCAGTCACGTCCTCTGCTTTCATATCTATTTACAAATCTAGGATCATCAAAAGCTGCCGTTTGCACATATCACTTGCTGTAAAACTTGCGCGCCCTGTATATGTAAATACATACAGAAAATGTAAAGAGTCGGTTTTCTTTGCTTTTATGCTTTGTATTTAGGATGCAAGTATGTGGCTAGAGGCCCAATATCTTAGATATCAGCATAAAGTGTATGTATAGGTACCTCTCTCTGAACTCTTCTATCTCCGTTGGCTGGAAAAAACGTTAACGATATACATATATCCAGCTAAACACCTGCTAACTGATTTGGCTGCCTCTCGATTTGTTTTCGCTGTCTCTGTTGTATTTATCACCGGTGCAAGGAAGATTTGTGTATTCGGAACGTATACCACATGGTCGTTGCATGTATGTGGAAACGTGGCGACTGATGCGACGATGGAGGTGGTAAAGAATGGAGGAGGGAAAATGTGCGAGTGTACACTGCTGGCTAAGCGATATCAGCGTTCCGATGTTGGATTTATAGTTTGACTTTGTACCCTCCTGGTTGGTCGCATCGACACGACCGTTCGAATCTGAGAAATGTATCATTCGAATAATTACATTAGAGGCTGAAGGTTCTGAATTCCATAGGTTCTACATTCGTATTTATTCACAAAGAAAATAGTATGTCTAGTCAAATTTACTACAATTATGGTATATCATCCTGTAAACGATAATAGGCAACAATAATGACAACTATCCAGGTATACTATGAAGTGCCACATTATATTGTAGTTTTCCAAAAATAATCGCTTGTACGTTATATTTGTCGTACAACTAATATTACAAAAGTAGCAGTCATTGTAACTATATTTAGCAGTAAACGAATTGGTACAAATTACCATTTTTACGATAAACAAAATATTACAACATTGTGATAAAAACAAAAGTCGAGTACTGTGGTATGATAGTAAATATACGATTCTATAGTAATAATTGCACTATTTTTACTGCGATATTTTTTGCTTAAGACGGGATTTATATGGATTAATGGTATTATCACTGTGATTGGGCACTTTCGTCGACATACGATACTTATTATCCTGTCTACCAGATAAAAATATAATTTAGCTATGTCTACCCGAGAACATTACATCGATTAAGTATTAAAAGGTAGTGAAATAAGCGGCAGCATCATTTTTTGACAATTTTTGTAATACTACTGTGTTTTCTACTATATGGTGGTGCAATAGTATGACACAGTAACATATTTCCCATATATTATAATTGCAAAAAATGATGTTTGTAAAAATTGTATAAGACCACAAGACCTGCAAATAAAAAATATTTTCGATTATACCGGATGTTTCATAAAAGCGAAGCGGTAAAAAATAATTAATATAAATTTAATCCTATCCAAAAAAAAAATATTTTTTTGGGTGGGATTTGCACATAATTATCCATACGACATTGTGATTAGTTTTACATGTTATATCGCCTTGGCCAACTTATTCCAAAAATTACCCAAATTGGAAGAAAAACATGATATTCTATATCCGGCCATAACTTGCAACTTAACAAAAGATGCGCTAGAGAAGGTAAATGTTTAGTGAAGAGTGTAAACTAGTGTCTAAATAATTATGTCATATAGAGTGTTGGCCGCAAAGATATCAACTTCACGAATTCTAGATTAATTTTTCTTTTGAAATGGGATACCCGTATATTTAACTTTTTTATCTTGTACAGTGGTTGGTCCTCTATCACTTTCATTAAAGTTTTCCTACAGCAATCTCTGCTAGTTTTTTTTGTATTTTAATTGTATCATCGGAAATGCCTGGAGGAAAAGCTATTGTTGCTATTTTTTCTAATCAATTAGCTATGAGTATTATACAAAAATAACTAACGTCAAAATAATGTTGCTCTTTTAGTCGATAATTAAAATTACAAAAATATTGAAATTTGAAATTTTAATAATGAATTTTTCAAAAGCTAATGTGGTTGACATGACTTTTGTTTAGTGACAAGAATGCGCTACCAGCGACGAAATTGTATCGGCAACGATTTCCCGATGGACATAAACCGGGCAGAAGGGCGTTCGAAAAGCTTAGGGAGCGGTTTCAAAAGACTGGCATATAACAAAAATTGTAGACTAAAATGTGCTTAAACTGAAGAAAATCAATGAAATGTACTTTTAGCAATCACCGAAAAGCCGCAAATTGGACAACGACCCTTTAATCTGCAGATTGATGTAGAACGATGAGCGGTTCATCGAATTCTGAAAGCTAATAAAATGCATCCGTATCATATCCAGTTGCTTACAATTGGTCCCCAAAGATCACCAAAGAAGATAACAATTGTCTGTGGCCTCAAAATAAAATAAGGGAACGAAAAAAAATTGCTCATTTAGTGTTGTCCGGAGATGAAGCTACGTTTCATAAGAATAGCAGCGTTAGCAGACACAATTTTCATTACTATGCAAAACAAAATCCACATTTTGTAAGGCATAGTTTTCAAATTATATGGTCTGTAAATGTTTGTGGAGGTGTAGTTGGTAATTACATAATTGGATCGTATTTATTGATCGTGGAGAAACAGGGGAGCTTTATTTAGACTTTTTGCACGGTGCGTCGTTACATTGGTTGGTAGAAGGGGGCGTTATTGTTAAACATCTATGTCAAATGCACGTGTGGTTGCATTATATACGCAATTTTCCGTTAGCCGTATGGTATATGAACTTTTATGTTTTGTTTTTAAAAGTCGTAGTGATTTCTCTATTGCTGCAACGCATAATTATAAAATTAGAAATTTAGACTACTTATTGCCAGCCACACAGTAAAGAAAAAATATAGTAATATTCCTGGTAATTGTTCGCCAGGAATACTACTGTAATTTTACAGACGAGAGAGAAAATTTCAGTATAATAATAATTTACAGTTTCATATTTACAACACTCATTTGTAAATTTACTACAGCCGTTTTCTATTTATTTGTAAAATTGCAGTTACTTCTCTATAAAATTGCAGTACTATAATATGTAATATTACAAAGTGATGCATTATAAATTACCTGCACTAACTGAATATTTGCGGAATCCTGATAGTTGTGTCGAGGTATAGTTTTTCATACCGTAGAACAAATGCAAGTATTTTATCATACACTCGTGAATAAAAGTCATATCGTTAGAGTTAAAATGTTTGTACACGCAATATAGTACTGTTAATTTCATGATTACACTGAAAAAAATAAATGAATATTTCCAATTGTTTTCTTTGTTTATACATTTCAAGCACTATGAGTACCTGTGCCATCACTTTACTTATAATAATAACGGCAATAATATGCTCGGTAAAGTTTAATAAATGCAGGGATTACACTGATTGAGCGAGCGTCCTATGGTCACCTAACGCAATCGGCATTCTACGGCAATGCGAGAACGAAGCCACGAAGTCGTGCCTGCTACGCTAATATATCTAACATTCGCTTACTTGCGGTATACTTACAAGTTCTTATTATTATATATTATAATATCTTATAAAGCAAAATATTCGGAATTTAACTAAAACGAAATGTCTTTTCGGACAATAATTATACAATAAGCTGTAGTATAATCTAACCATTTAACCTAATTGCCTATGATAGGTTAGGAATATAATCATAATCATAATCATATCAATTTATTGGCATCACTTCAGTACATTCATATTGTGAACATATATGCCAAAAAGACTAAATCACCGTAAAGGTGCTCTTCCTTTAGCCTCAATTCCAATTTTTATGGTTTTGGCCAGAAGTATAACACATGAATTGATACATAGCAAATTTATCTTTCCTTTTCTATCAATCAAATCCTCTTCGTTGATGTTAACACCACACAACTTGAGGTTTACTTTGATATTATATCTACTATTTAAAATCTAAACTTCTTTTAATTATGCTCTTGAACCATTTATCAATATTTACTAATATCACACAGGAGAGCAAGTGAAACCAGTATCTAACCAACATAGAAGTTCTAACAAGTAACGGATCAACAGTAAAAACAGACTACTGGGAAAAGTGCAAAGTATTCCGTCATCATGCTTCAACGACTAACCCTTCATTGCACAGTATGATTGCTGTAAATTTAATGATCATTTCTGGTATATTTAAAAACTGTCGGGAATTACATCAACATTTTTGACTTTTACATTTATTGTTTGATTATTTGTTGAGAAACTATAGAACTTCAGTAATTTTCTTGTAAAACTTCCTTACAGTAATAATCCTGTAAAATAAAACAGGATTATTACTGCATTATTACAGAAACTTTTACTGTGCAGGCATAGAATAGCCACTTTTCAAAAATATTGTTGTATAATCTACCTAATCGTATAAAGTTAATAAATAAGTTTAAAGTTTTTCAGAAAAATGTTAAAAGTTACTTTTTAGACATAAATTCTTATTCTATAAATAATTATCTTAATCCAGAATAATCATTATATCGATTGTTTTTCAGTTTTTCCTTGACCTATTTCATTATATTCGCATTTTTGAACCTAGATATTATATGAAATAAACTTAATTCTTATTATTAATATGGGATATATCGCGCGATAGCATACGAAGAACTCTGATCATTGTTGTAGCCTCCCCGGTGACGTATGTACCAGTCGCTGTTGGACATCAGTACATAGTAAAAAAACAACAAAATGACAGTATTATTTTGCAGTATCCGTAGAGTAACATCGTTGCTTGCTGTATTTGTTTGCTATGAACTGTAACTTTACAAACATCAATGCAATTGGATAAATTTATTCTCTTTTACTTCGTCAATATGAATAATATTGTTAAAACTGTAATTTTACACTCAGGATATTGACGATAGTAGGTAGAGGGGAGAATTCGTTTCTGTTCGTGATCAATCAGAGGTACATTAAACTGACAGTTGTCTTCTCTCTTATACGTATTCTGTAAGGCATGTTGTTCTTTCTTTATGTTCAGTGCAATATAAATGTCACACAGTTATTTTCAAACATTGATATTCTAATATTTCTTTCCTAATATTTTTGCAGAAATATCTTTTGACTATAAGCAGGTTGTATTTGAAAATTACGTTTCCTAATACCTGTCTTAAACGTTCAGGGACATGTTGGCAGTTATGAACAACAAAACATCGCGTACAAACACATTACATTCCTCCGATGCAACCAGATCTTTCTGTAACTTTTTAACCTATTACTAAGGATAAGTTTCTTATAACGTTAAAAAACTTTACAAGTACAGAATATAAAAGTAGAGGAGCTATGCCGGTTCTGGCACAAAATCCCATAAGGTTTACAACAGGGGTCTGAAAGTATTTGCTCGTCTTACGTCACGCGGGGCCCCGTACTCGTACGTCATCAGCCGCGAAAGTCCTCCGATAAGCATGCATTCCCCACCGGGGGGGCGCTGAGTCACCCGGAGTTCCCGATCGGTTTCAAATTGCGAGCGCTTCGAAGCCGGCCAATCGCATGATGCAGTCGAGACGAAAGGTAGGAGTGGAGGGGATAAAACGTACTTTCAGACCCCCTGTGTAAACCTTATGGGATTTTGTGCCAGAACCGGCATAGCTCCTCTACTTATAAAAATATATGTAATTGTAGAACAATTATATAGAACAAACACTGGAATTTTAACAAAACACATTAGTGGTATTTAGTGTACTTTTACATTCATGAGCCGTAATCACAAAATTAAAAATTTTGAAGCTTGATGTAAATTTCCTTAGCGACTTGTAAAATTACAGTAATTTTCCAGGCGTTAAATTACCTGGAATGTTACTGTAATTTGTTTTTATGTGAACTGCTGCTGTGGGTTGTCGTGTATATTATCTACTGCAAAAGTTCTGTGTACAAAATATTTTTCCCCATTGTTGTGTAATTCTAAAGTTCGATCAACTTTTTGATTATATATTTTTTGTTCAGTGTAAAATGATCAGTAACTAGTTTAACTATTTAGCTGCTTCTAAAAATATAAATGAAAAACTGAAATACAAATTAGTAATAATATAATTATACATATATGAAATACAAATGTATATGTATGAAATACAAATGCTAAAAACTCTGCTTTAATTAGAATTAACATTTTTTGTAAACCTGTAAATAAGTTATAGGTAATAGACAATTTGCACTTATCCCAGAGCATGTCTGAAAGAATGTAGGAAAACTAGACAGTTATAGCTGACTTTCCTAAGAATTTTAACACAGATCTACCGAGTTAATTTTGCACCTCCTGTGATGTAGCTGCAGTGACACTACATACAGATATGGATATCGACTATCTCGGATGCCCTTACCCCTGATTTACGCGTAAAAAGTTGCCAAGTCGTTGCATCGCAGCTTTTCACATAATATGTGTAGAAAGCATGCGTTTGCAACTGTGCTTATGCATAGTTTCTTCCATACGGGGTTGGCCAAATCTGACAATGTATATCGGAATGTTTCTTAGCTTCTGACGTGAATGACTTGATGTAACTGTTTTCATACAATTATTTTTCGAGAAAGTTCTTGGTTAAAGGGTGTCGAAATAGAAAAGTGAGTTTGACTGATGGATATTTGAATATTTGATGTATGTAAGTTCTTCATATTTTACTTGCGAAAAACTGTAAACGTAATATTAGGTGGCGACATGATGGATATGGATTATTTTACATCATTACAATGCAACATTACACGTTATCATTTTTTTCTGAATTCATCTATTCGTTACTAATAGTAGAATCTTTAATAAAGTGGGTTCATGTAACACTTCCGGGCTATAAATAATTGTTATTGTTCTCATTATCAGCTTCACTATCTATTTTGAAACAAAATATTAAATACTTTCGCGGACATGGTATCTAGAACCTTATCTATATCTTTCAAGGAAGTTGCTATCGGTTTAGGACTTATCAGTTGCTAAACTCTTAAGTATCCGTTTTGTATTGTACTCAGAGGATGTTAGTTTGGCGTTAATTATTGAAACAGATTTTTAAATATGAAACGAAGGTAAGCTAAAAAAATCATATTCACTGAAGCTACTGTGAGTTTTTTTTTGGAAATTGACGAATGTTTACACAATAATGTATTATTATGGTGATTCGCAAGAAAATTAAGAAGTTTTCAAAAATAACTTAAAACTTTATTTTTATTTAGTGAAATTTTCCTGGTTTACTACGTGCTGCTGTGTACTGAAGGTACCAAAGAAAATGCAAAATGAATTAATAAAAAGAAAAATTAAATTAGCTAGCTCAACAGATAAAAATCTTAAAGGGCGCAAAAGAACAATTAAACTCAGGGTTACCCTCGCAAATTAAAACTAATCACGAAAAGTAAACTGTGGTTGACTTTCTTTAATTACCCCAAAAATTGAAAAGGTTTAATCAAAAATAAAAGAACAGAATTTAAAATGACGTTAATAACAATTAAAAATTTATTATATAAAAAAAAGAAAAAAAAAAAAACCCAAAAAATACAAGTTGCAGAAAAAAAAAACCCTGGAGAAAAGGTCCTGGTCGAAATCAAATTATTATTAAACGAGATCCATGATGGACGAAATAAAATCAAATTAAACGCGAATTCAAATCTTTAAATCAAAATGTATTAACAAAATGGCAGAAATGAAATTAAAATATATATGCTTACTCGTTCGTCTATCTGGGAACTCAGTTTTACAATGCTAACCAGTCACATACATATAACAACAGCTGTGTGCAACTCCGCGCACAGATCATCGAAGAACTCTACAAGAAAGGACATGAACAACAAAAACGAACGCTATACATTTCTAAAGAGTGAAATTAATTTAAAACAACTGAACATTTAAATAAATTAAATCATTACTAAATCTTATTTAAATTAACATTAACTTCTGAGAAAATTTGCCCCAAAACATTGATAAAGACAAATCGGATTAAACAAGAAAACACTGAAATTACGAAAACCGGGGTGCCAGGCCACAGAAGTACGAATGAGTACACTTCATCCAATTATGTCAGCACCAAAGGAACAACTGTAATTTGAACTTAAAAATGTCAATGTAATTGTTTCTGTTTGTATAGGTCACTACAAATTCAGAAAGCACCTACACAGGGTCGAACTCTCTGATGAGACTGAATGTGTTTTGTGTTTGAAGAAGTAGGAGACAATAAAATATTATTTTCTGCCACTCCCCTTTCAGCACGAGGTATGCGATCTGGAAAGATCGGACTCTTCTTAAAAGATCTGAAAAAGAATCACGTTCAATAAGATTCTGAACTGCCTTAAAAGCTGAATTTGCTGGATGGATTTTAAGATAATATCCCCTCTGTAATAGGTCTTATTGGCCACAGTAAACGGAAATGAACCGAACTATGTGGCTGCTGTCTATTTACCAACCAATATGCACAACAATACAACATTTGTTACTGGTGCTAAATGACTGTAATGCGTTCTAATTATGATTATAATATTATTGATTACATCATATGAATATTGAGTCAAGCTAATTTTACAATGTCTGACCGCAACCGGTCTCGCTGGACATTGCCTGGTATTGGTTGTTGGCGATTAAGCGGTAATATCGTGATACTTTTTGTGTTAAGGAGAACTTAAGCTTAAAGTAGGTGTGTTCTACTACATGACTTGTTTTTCCTTTTGCGATTTCATTCCCATTCTTTATAAGCGTCAAGGCGTGGTGTTCACCGACTTTCACAGTGCTATCATATATGTATAAATACTTGTGGTTTCAGTTACTTACACTGCATCTACGTTTATAACCTGGTCAAATTTAATATGGAAGTAATGTGCGTAAACCGCGTGCTGTATTTGTAATTCTATTACGCAAATTTGTCATTTCCAAAAATAAACTTTATCCGACATCGCCGCAGATTAACATACGCGGAAATATCGAATCAAACAACAGAATTGAGCAAATAGGAAACATTGTACGAGCCACTTATACGCATACAATCACTAAACTAATAATGGGAACCCAATGGTGCTTAAATGAGGGAAAAAGCATATGCGGAGAAATCTGTGTCAAATTTATAAAATGTAAAATCGCCTAAATGAACATAAAAAGTTGTCTAATACACAAACAAACATTCAAAACGGAAACAAACATATCAATTTCAAATCGATGACTACGAGACTTCTGAAGTTCTTCTGAATTGATGACAATTTAGTTAATTAAAATTTAAAAAAAACGAACTAGCAGGTGCAATGCTGGAAGGGTATTATAAAATAAGCCACAGACTTTAAAAAGTTTTAACCCCTTATAACTGTTAAAGAGATCGATGTCAGATATTTTCGAACTACTCAATTTCTTACTTTCATTACTGTTTAGCCATCCGATTTAAGATATATTTTTAAAAGAATTTGACCCCGTGCCTTAATTTTAACTAATGGAGTATTTCGTGGTCATTACATTCATTTGGTTTTTAGTTTAAAATGGAAATGCACGAATTCTGAAACAATCGCTCGGGATAAATTAATCTCGTGTAGCCCGGAGTGATCAAATAGGCTATTCTTAAGCAACAGTATCTGTTAGATCCTTGATTAAAAGAAATTAAATACCTTTTGAATTCTTCAGTACAGTCAAATTCAAAACTCATGTCTCCCTAAAATATTATTTCTATTGTATTCTATTCTTCTTATGGCTATGATATTATGAAAAACTTTATTAAAATTACTGTTACAGTTTAACGTATTAAAAGTTCGAAATATTCTCTTTTCTTGTTGGCAATAACCTAATCTATAAACTCTCTTTCTAATTTTTGCTAAAAGTTGAGGTGAAATATTCCTTATTTCTTTTTTATTTTATTTTTTTGAATCGAAGTCTTTGTTGATGGAAACATTTTAAAACAGTTGGATAGCTAACGTTATTTTTCGAGCTATTTCGCGTGAACTTGATGTTGGATTCTCGGCAATACTTAATAGAATGTCTACTTTCACATTGTCTTCCACAATATTTGGTTTTTTTTATCGGATGAACATGTCCAAGTTTTCTAAGCTGTGAATGAATTTTGGAAATGCTTCCTTGTAAAATTTGGGTAATTCTAGATACTATTCTGGACTAAAACGTCTTCCAGATCAAAGATTTTAAAAAGAGAAATATGCTTTATATATAAAACCAATTTATGTTTACAGATAAGCTAAGGTTTTAATGGCATATGGTTAAATTAGTAGATATATTTTGGGATTGAAGTACACTATCAGTAGTAAAAGTAACGTAGTACGTACTTTGCTTCATTTCTTAGCATGTAGAATGATTTCCTTAATACGATCAAAATATTTCTATAAAAAAATCTTTTATCTAAATAAATTACCTTAACAAAAAAATATTTGTTTGGATATATGTACATATATCAAATATAATTTGTTTAAAGCAAACTAACAATAAGTATTTATTTCATACAAAGTAAGTACAGTGATCCGGTTTTTATTAAAACTAAATTATTTAAATCATCGGTTTTCATTGCTTTGGATTTGGATTAATTATCAATAATGGTTGGAGCTCAAAGGTTTGGGAGGCAATTTATCTGTTTATAAGACCAAGTAAGTCTGACCCTTTCTCCTACTACCTGTGTCAGGCAATTTACCTGTCGTAAATTTCCTCTTTGCCCAGAAGGAATTGAGGGCTTCACAGTAATTCACACGCATATATAGATTATGAGTGGAAACCGGAACATTTCTGTTTTGATTACTTATAAGATGATCAACCCACCACCCACAATAATGTTACATAAAGCTTGGGCAAGAAATTTATTTTTATTTAATAATACACTGAGGGAACGACGCATGTTAAATTAATTTACTTAACAAAGAAAGCTTTTGTTGCAAATATTGTTGACTTAATCAAAATTATAGTTAATCTAACAAGAAAAACCTGGTGAAGGACACAAACGTTTAATATAGTGAGTCTTATTATGAAAGGAAGATTAGGCTAGCCAAAATTGTATTTAATTTGATGCAGTTATTATGTGAAAATTACCTTTTCTGAATCTAACTGTTCCCATTTTTTTCAAACACGTGCTGTGATTTAAACATTATTATAGCAAAGCTTTCTACCCACATAGTAGCAAATACCTTGAATATATTGTATTACCGGAATTATCCTAAAGAACTTTACGACAATATAATGTATACCGTAGTCGATAAATTTTAATTTCAGTATAGGGATCTTATACTATGCATAAAATGACCTTGTAATACGCACTGATGCCAATTTTGCAACGATATTAGGCGTTAGGCATGGGGTCGGAGACACGGCACGCGCATGAGATGAGATTCGCATTCTGTTGCGACCGCTTGTCAGGTGTACATCGCTTGATTCTGCGCGTGTACATATTAGTAGGTAGCACACAGTTTGTTTTATACTGCCCAAGAAAAATATCAAATTATAAAATGGTACTACGCCGGCAGTAGCTTAAAAGAAATCATTGGGCGATTTGCTTTTGGGTTCAATAATCGTCCTCTACCTACTGAACGAACTATATTGAATATCATTCATAAGTTTGAAAAGTGTGGATGTGTGACAAATTGTAGGAAATGTTTGTACTTGAACGACGAAAGGCCCAGACATCGCTGTGTTAACGAAGAGCGGCAAAACACAGCAATCTGCGCAGCAGTTGAAACCACAGTATCTACTGCAAAACAAATTTCTGAAGAAACTGGTGTCGAACAGTGAACAGTACAGCGTATTTTAAAAAGGAAATTTCGAGATTGTCGGGAGATATTTCCTGAGAATTTGTATGGGCGGTTAGAATTTTGTGATACCGTTATGAATAAAATTGGGGAGAATGAAGAGTTTATAGAGAATATTTTGTTTACCGAAGAATATCACAATACCCAAATAACTAGATATTGGTCTGTAGAAAATCGCAATCTCAAGGCACGTGTACATACGCAATACCCTAAAACATTAAACGTATGGGCCGGTATTTGGGCAATTCAAATTATCGGTCTTCTTTTTATTGATGGCACTCTGAATGCCAATAAATATTTAGTAATGCTAAATAATAACATTATTCCTACTGTTCGCTCGTTTGACATTAATTTCGAAGAAATCTGGTTTCAGCAACATGATTGCCCTGCGCATAATGCGAGGAATGTGAAGGAGCTTTTGAGGAACATCATCAACAATCGCATTAAGGAGGGAACGCATTAGGCGTTTACGGTCCAGGCGCATCGCGGACCGTACCATGCTGAGCTGACCGTTGTCTTGAACAAAATCACGCGCATTAAGGCGATCGCAGATTGGTCTCTGCACACCCAGCATGTTGTTATTATCTAGTTATCAAAATTCATTCCACGGGGGACGTACATTTATTGACTCTTTTACTTGAAAAAGAAGAAAAACTCCAAAGACGAAAATACATCAGATTTTGAATTCATCCAATTAATTAATCAAAATACATTAGACAAACAGTAGGTGAATTTCAAACCTTATTTAAAAAACTATTACTGGATGAAGCTCAATTTTCACAGTATTTTTCTATGTTACGAGAAAAACACAATAAGCTACTAAATTGAAAATTAAATTAAAAGCGAAAATTCGTATTTTATTTTTAAATATCTTATTGGGACATGTTTCGGCCCTAATTAACCATCATCGGGCAACTATAAGATGAGAAGATTTTGTTTTATATTTTAAAGCTTATAAATTGATTTTACTATTAAAATTATAATTTTAAAATCTCATAATTTTAAGCATTGAAGGAGTTTTTAGTTTTAATTTAAAGTATATACAGTTGCGGTCAGATAATTAAGGACAGCTTGATAAAATGTCATAAATAGTGTATTCTTGAGAGACGCGTATCAGAAATCCATTAAATATATGGTAGTTCATATTGTCTGTAGGTATTTCCGCCATTTTTGCGCGACTTGAACGCAACGATTCATACCTAGCCTACTATAAAATAATACTAGTCACCATGGTTACACTGTCAACATCGCCTAATTAAGGACGCTTGTGAATTCATACATGTAAGTGGATTAATAAATAGAAATTTTGTGGTAGACATTATATTAGTTGTAGTTGGGTATTGTCAAAGCGAAATTTTAAAATAATGATTATCCAAGTCATGGAAAAACGAAAGAGTTGTACGCCGGAGTAAAGAAAGATAATAATGACTTTGGCGAAACAAAAGTGGTCGTATCGAACAATTGCGTCGCATCTAAAATGTTCAAAAACAATGGTTGAACATGCTGTAAGATATTTTGAAAAGCATCAGACAACAGATAGTGTGCCACGAAAAGTACGGCCCAAGAAAACATCTGTTGGAATGGACAGGAGAATAGTGAGGCTGTCTAAAAAAGATCCATTCCAAACTGCTGTACAAATTCAACGTGAAATTAATGTCGAACTAGATACACCAATATCTATAAGTACCGTCCAACGTCGTTTACGACAAGCAAATCTTTTTGATAGAGTAGCTCGTAAAAAGCCGCTTGTTAATGCGAAAAATCGCCAAAAACGATTAAAATTCGCCCGTGAACACAGACATTGGAATGTTGAAGAATGGAAGCGAGTTCTATTTTCCGATGAAACGAAGGTAAATAGGATCTGTTCTGACGGTCGCGTTTATGTTCGCCGCTATCGCAACCAAGAATTCAATCCTAGTTAGTACAATCAAAACTATTAAGCACGGGGGAGGCAATGTGAAAGTGTGGGCTTGCTTTTCCTGGCACGGTGTAGGACCTATATTTCAAATTCCCGAAATTATGGATAAAAACGTGCATATTCACATTTTAGAAAATGTTCTCTGATACCGTATTCAGATGAATTTTTACCAGTTGTTTGGGTTTATCAACATGTGATAATGACAATGACCCCAAGCACACTGCCAAAGCTGTGAAGAAATTTTTAACAGATCATGCGGTTGAGATTCTAGAATGGCCTTCTTGTAGCCCAGACCTCAACCCCATCGAAAATTTATGGTGTGACATTAAACGCGTTGTGAAACAAAAAACCTATAAAAATTTAGACGATCTGTACACAGCCGTCGAGCGTGCTTGGCAAAGCATAACCAACGAACGCTGTCAGCAATTAATTCAATCTATGCCAATTCGGTGTGATGCAGTTATAAGATATAACGGATATCCTACAAAATTTTAATGAAATATAAGACAGTTAGAAGCAGTATTATGCAGTACATTGTAATGTCCTTAATTAGTTGACGTGCTATTTGAGGGTTTAGAAACAATTTCGTTTAATTAGTTTTCCGACAAAAGGTATTAGGTTATATTTTTTGTTTTTGTAAGTAGACAGAATGTTAACAATGGTATAGAATAAATTTTGGTTTTGTTAATATGCATGCTTCAGATTTTATTTGAAACTTATCATACGTTTGTCCCGTGTCTTTAATTATCTGACCGCAACTGTAAATTGAAATTAAAATTGAAAAATTCAAAATCTTAATTTTTTTTTAGATATTCTTAAATTTACAGGAAAAATAAATAAAATTTTATGGATAATACTTACTAAACGTCAATATTCGTTTTTATAAAATCATGCCTCGTAATGTATTATGTATGAATACATTGAGAGAAAAGAAAAGAGCGACTAAATGTTATTCTTAACGATATTTAACTACAAAATACTAGATTTAAACGATGCATAAACAGTCTCAGCTTTGGGTTACCGTCATGAAATACATTTGAAGGGTATAAAATTAATTAAAATGTAGCTGATTTGCTACGATTTTAAACGATTCATCATGTTAGCACGGTATGAGATCGACGGATCCATACGCACTAGACGTTCGCGGACTGGGCTTGGTCGCATCGCGTTCTGCCGAGATTCTCCAGAAAGTTTGCAATGAGGCCGCGATGCGAGCGAGCCCAGCTCGTGAATGTCTGGTGGGTACCTACATATTTAAAAACATTGAAAGAATCTCCACTAATCCGGAACGAGATTAGCATGGTCCGCGATGCGCCTGAACTGTGAACGCCTAATGCGTTCCCTCCTTTATAAGTAAAGACTGTACAATCAATTGGTCGCCTAGATCGCCCGTTTTGGCACCCAATGATTTCTTCTTATGGGGATATATTAAGTAGAAAGTGTACGATACTCCTCACCAGTTACTACACGATTTAAATGCAATGCGTGGTAAAATATTAAGCGCCTTCGAAACAGTAACGCAGAATAAGCGACGCACGAATTGTATACGTGCGAAGTCCACTCATTCAGCGTAAGAACCGTACGAACTCCCTCTTTCCTCAGTTTTGCCTCTCCCACTACAAATCGAGCATTTCTATCTATTTGTATCTGCACACATCGATATAATATAGGTATTGGCAATCGCGCCGTATGTCTGTTTTTGTTTTGAAGCGGCGTGCTCTTTCCTACTCTCTGCTTTCCTATACTGAAATTAAAATTTGTCGACTACGGTATACGGTTTAAACTGTACGCGTTCCAGACACATACACATTGGCCGAACAAAACGTTAGGGATATGATTATAGAAAAGAATTATTGCCAAACCGATTACCCGTGTGTATGCGAAGCAGCGATGAGCATGAATCGCCAGTTTCAGTCAGTAGTAATTTTAATATTACAATAATACATCAATAAAATAACATTTATTTCATGCATTTGCAATAGCGTCAACGATACATCCACATCTTAACTCCTTGCTGTCCGTGTCTACACTGTATTAGATTAGTATTACCGAAAGCGTGAGCACCTGACTGACAACATCGCAAGGTAGCGTTATACCCTTTCTTCGTCCATTTAATACGCACGCATATACATTTCACTCATTCTCATATCCGTTAAAATACTATTCCTAGTCAGCTGCTCGTCTATAGTGTATATCTGTGAACTATAATCATCAGAATGGCGATTCACAATTCACTACTAAACCTAATGCGGTAAGCAACTTGTGCGCAATGTATTTGACAACATCTTAATTTATTAATCTCATAACACTGTTAAACTCACTGAAATTTGGTTTAATTTAACACCTATCCAGTTTAATTTCACATTTACGAAAATTTGTGCGTGCGTAGGTAGTTTTGATCAAGTAAACAAACCATTGAATTAAAGACATGATTTATTAATCCAAAATGTTTTTGATTTCTTATAATCAACTAAATATTTATTTAAGTAATTGATTGTAGAGTTACACGGCAAACATGGTTTACTATTCCAACAAGAAATTTTCGTTTACGACTAATTTCGTTTGTTTTAAAGTTGGCGTTTCTCCTTTGCACACTGCCTTTAAGAGATTTTTGCTCCTTCCATGCTATACATTTTGCTGTTGTGCTATTACATGCTATACATTATTATAATGCAATTGACACAATTTTCATTGATAGATGATATAAGCAACGTGAAAGATACTGCCAATCGCAACATTTGCATATATGATTTTGTGAACACTAGTACCGAGTTACCGATCATACGTAAATACTCCAACACGATTTCAGCACGGACTTCACTTGTAACCTACATAAGTTATCCCGATCACATTATTATCTCCAGACAAAACATGAATGTCTTGTTTGATGCTTTCAATATATTTGTGTATATTTAGTGGTATTTGACTAAAATAACTTATCACGTAACTTCCACAATTCAAGTTACGTGATAAAGTTGTTTTTGAAACGAACATTACCCTCTAGAATATGTGCAACAAATTATTATAAAATTAAAACAGTTATCTTACTATATGTGTGCAGTTTGTTTACAAAATACGCGGAAAAGTATCAATCACTGGCGAGTACTAAAAATTTATATTAAGAAGTCACTACATACATAGTTCAATGAACATACATTGTAAAGCGTTTGTTCGTCAATATATTAAATTAAGCAGGTAAACATCTTGTTGTGAGCTGTGCATCAAACGATGTCTACTCGCCCTGACATCAATTACCTTGCGTGAATCATCGGGCAAAGTACGATTTTAGATATTGCAATACATGTTGTTTCAAATTCAACTATTTAAATACATACGTATTGGGTGACTGTTGGTCTTCTGTCTCTCTAGAAGCAAAGTAGTTCATTTGACTTTTGTTGTTTAATTTTGATTTAAGCTTGAAAACTAGTATCGGGTAGTATCGACATTTACCTAGTTCAGTCCTAAATGTTCTCTAAAAAAATGATTATTTCACTGTTTTGGCGGTTATATTAATTATATTAGGTATATATTAATAATTATGGATAGTTATATATTTATGCTTAAGTATAGATCGTATAGATAATGCTCATTACTGTTGAAAAATATGTGCATGTATTTTAATATTTTTTGCTCTAAAGCCTGAGCTATTTATTGTAGGTGATGGATAATCTTATTTAAAAGTATATTTTTTTTGGAAATATTTCCTTTTTTAAGAATTGATATTATATAATCCTGGTAGTAGCAGATTAGTTATTAAAAATTATACTTAAGTTGTGAAAAAATGATTTAATTCGACATGTCGCTATGGTGCACCATAGCTTTTTCAAAATTACCAATTACAAAACAAACTTCACATTCTTCAAGATTGATAAAATTCGTTTTAATTATTTAAAAATAAATATAGTAAATCATTAAGGTGTACCCAAAAAATATGAAACAAGGTCGATTTACTCGACTGGCTTAAACGATATGGATTATGTGATTGTTAAGGATAGCAATTCATTCCCGTAGAATATAGAGTAAGCTAGAAATAAATAGCTTATAAGCGCCCGTTACAAAACATTTATTTTAAAATTGAATATTTTGCTTTCTTGATATGGCAATAGTTAGTTAATAGCCTAAGTTTAAGCTCTAATAAGCACTTATTTCTATTAATGATTATATCACAGCTATTTTAGTAGATTTCTGGATTTATTTTTATATAAAGATTTGCATACTGGAAATACAAGTATGTGTTTTACATATGTGTATATGTAAATGAAGATAAAGATACGAATTATGGTAGAACGTTATCTGATACTTATCGGAAAATGCAAATATGTATTGTCGGTTGCACACGCGACTTTGCATTTTGTTTTCAACCGTTTTTATTCGTAGCTAGTAATTTAATTTATACAAGTTAATTGTTTGTACGTGAAAGTTTATTTTCTAAAGATTTACAGTTTACGATTTTTTTTTACAAATATATTATAATAGATATTATTATTTTATAAAAATGGTCGGCTTCAGGTAGTTTTTGGCCATTTGAAAACTAATTCATTCAATTACACGTTTATTAGCTTTTAAAAATATTTTTTGTGCTCGTACTGCATAACAGGCAACTTCATGCACTCAGAAGTGTGCTTAAAGTATTGTTTTATGCGGAAGGTCCGGTAACTTCTCAAGAAACAAACTCCGTTTCTAACATTTCATGCGCTAGTGCGTAAAGTAAAATTGATACAAACTGTAAGAACCAGATATATGCAAGTGTATTAACATTCCTGGTAATATTAAAAAAAGTAAAGCAACTAAAGTGTCAAACATTCACACAGAGAAATAGATCATACAAATTACATCATAAAAATATTGTAATAAATTTCATTATTTGTATATTACACCTAGATATCTGGTGTTAGTTACATAGAGTAATACCTTTAATATAATAGACTTGAATATAAATACGATAAGTACTAATATACTTCATTCTAACATTTATTATAAAATGTATGAAACTGTATTATAGTTTTAAGCCTCGAAATAATACCGATCAATGTCAGTACAATGGTTTTTATTATATGAAACAACTTCTACTATATAAATGTAATATTTTTATATTGACTAGTATTATAAAATACTGTTGTCCCTATAGGTATAATAAAATATGTTAAGAGGTATTGTATTTCCCATATTCGGTAATATCTATTTTTTTTTTGGAGTGTTGTAAAGAGAACTATACACTTAGATTTTTTCATCGGCTTTACCGAACGATGCTGTCCGACGGTTGGATGAAAAACCGAAGTGTATGGACGAAATACGACCGCTAGAATATCTGCAGTCTTGACTTTGCCCGTGGTGTCGAACCGTTCGTCATCGTGCGTATACTATCACCATTTCATAAATCATTGTTGTAAGGTAAAGTCAGGTAAGTGTGTAGATTGGCTACATTTATTTTAAAAATTAAAATAATAATGTCCTCTGTTATATTGCTAATGTACTAAACTTCATACTATTTTTACAAATAAAAATTCACATCTCCTAACGTGTAATAACTTAGATATCTTGTAAATTTATCACACCTTATTAAAAAGGCATCAGTATAGTATTACACTCTTGGCCGAACTAAAGGCTAATGCTATTAATATATAAAATGCGGAACGATTACACACTTGCCCCATTTTGCTGGGTAAGTGTGTAGTATTGACAGCGTTTAAAATTTCTTTTTTTTCTAGTAAACCGTTGATAATTATAAAAGGCGTATCTATTGAAGGCTTACAACTGGGCATATATTACGTACTTCTATGTGTAAATTTATCAAAATGTCTTATTATGTGAACAGTGTTGCATTTTCTTCACACTATGCAATTTTTACTACACACTTACCTGACTCACTGACACTTACCTTTTTCTCTCTGTAGTTGCCGAACTTATATTTAAAATGATTTTTTACTAAATTTTAATAATCCATTAGTCGAGGTAAAAGATTCAGTCTACACTATTTGAAACTTTTAATAACAAAGTCAGGGGAAGTAAGATGAAATGTTAGTTTATGTTAAAGTAAAAAAACACAAAATCATGTTTGCTTGCTTCTCTTTTTTGTATATTTTTTCTAGACGTTCACAATCATGTGTTTTTTTGCGATTACAGCGCAATCTGTTACGAATCGAAAAAAAGTTTCAAACAAAAACTGCATACTTAATGGCGTAGAATCCGAATCTGCAATACAAAATGGGGGTTCCCATATAAGATTTCAAAGTTGTCCCCCATCCCAATTTGAGGAGGGGGGGGGGGGGGGAAGGGAACCGAGTTCGACACCATTCAGTGAGGCTCCTACATTATAACAAATCTTATTAAGATCATGGTAAAAATAATACGGTATGCTTACGCGCATACGAAAGTTACGTCAGATAGGAGCATAAATGGCGCCACATATATAACTATTATTATATTAAAATCGATTTCAACCGTGAGGGTTTTGTTAATGCGAAAGGTAAGTTTAAAAAATCCGGACGGGGTTAGGGAATATATTTTAAAAACGTTAAGGTGTTTTCACAATTCAATTTTCTAAAAAAACCACGAAAACGCTTTGTAAACACACACGAAATTCGCTACAATTGTAGAAATAAACACGAGCGCTACTAGATGGCGACAAGATAGATAAAGTAAATTTCAACTTAAATTTTTAAAGTAAAGCTGCATTTGAATTACATTAATTGGTAGTTGTGATTAATTTGGATTTTAACATTTTGCTATTTACCATACATGTATTTTATTGTTTTCGATACGCTCCATAAATACGTCATCTGACCGAACTTGACGAATTTGAGATTCAAAACGAGCATACTGTTTATTTGTACCGTGATTAAGACCTTTTTTTGATTTGATGCAGTGTTTTAGAGATATGCCGTTGTCTCAAAATAAAAAAACTCATCCAGTTATATCATTTTTAATATGATTCATTTCCATTTCATATTGGATATTTGTAATTTTGTAGATGTACATATATGATTTATTTAATTCTGGCGACGTCACTACTACATTTTCTATTAAATATTATTAGTGATTGGCACCTTTAGTTTGTTTCTTTTCTTGTCATTAATTACTTAGATTGCTTTTTTTTTAATTGTAAACTTTCGCAACGGAGTTGTTTCTTTTTTTGGATTAACCCTCAATTATACGCTTTCTTTTTATCTGAAAATCGTGTCTTCTGTTACGCATTTACCAACTTCCTTTACTGGAAGTTGGTTTTTCGGTGAAGGCGTCACATACTTTTATTTTTGACGATTTTATATTTCCGAAGTCTACCAAGCTCCTACAAACACAAAAAAGAAAGCTTGTTTTACGCTTACGTTTTTGTAATTAGTTTGATTCCGGCTTTTTATAGTCACAATACAGCTTCGGAAAGTTGCAGCATTACAGCAACCTAGTGGCGGCTCGTGACAATATTTAATGGTGGGACGAATCTCGGGCCCACTTCTCCACCTCCTCCCCTCCCCCTACTCTCACATTTTATCAATTTTGCAAAGTTTTGAATCAATTCAACTAAGTTTGCAGTAATTTCTTATCTCATTTATAGCTAAATAATACCACACAGAAAAATACTATAAATAATAACGATCGCACGTGACGATATTGACCTGATGCTTACTGTATTATCTATAGATAAATGTATCATGGTAAAAATATATTAGGTATGACTGACACAGATTATAATGACACGTATGGGAATATTTTTTTTTTATAGGCGTTAGATTTAAACAAGAATCGCAATCTAAAAATTACACGGTAAATAGTAAAAATTTAAAATCCAAACTTATTCACAACTATTAATTAGTGTAATTCAAATGCAGATTTGCTTTAGAGAGCCTGTTTAGGTTGACGTTTACTTTATTTATCTTGTCCCCATCTAGAGCGCTTGCGTTTATTTTTACAATTTTAGCGAATTTCGTGTGTGTTTACATAGTATTTTCATTGTTTTTCTAGAAAATTCAATCTTAAAAACACCTTAACGCTTTTAAAATAATGATTAATTTGCAATGGTGGGACCATCGCTTTGTGGTTTTTTTTCCACCATTTATTGCATATATCGTGGTGCCATAATTAATAAATGTTTGTACGGGGTGATTGAACGTATTTCTTTATTATAAGTAGCAGCAGTTTGCTAAATATTAAAAAAAAAGAACAGAAGGAAAAAAAATCAGTGAAGACATTATTGGAATGAAATGGAAGAAATATCATCTCTACGATAGTTTCTGTAATACATATAATATCCTCTGATATGAGACCTTCGATATATTTAACGAATTTGACACTATATGACTAGAAAAGAGTTATAATGATATTTAGAGCACGTGTTTGGAAAAGGAGGGTTTTGAGTAAATTCAACAACATATTAGCAGCAATTTTGGTCAATCTAACCGTTGTTTCTTAATAACGCTCGCTTTGTTAAACAACAAATTTTAAACAATAGATACTTATTCCTCAAAAAAAAAACTCATTGGGTTTGTTAAATTAATAAAATATAAGCAAAAGATAAGTTTTTTTTTTCGCTGGTCTACATACCTGCATAATTTTATCAAAATCGGACGTGACCAGTTGGGTGACTTTGCTCGTGCGTACTGCTGTGAACTGATGGTACCAGCATATATGAAAAGTGAAATTAAAAAAAAAAATTAAATCAACTAGCTCAGTGGATAAAAATTTAAAAGGGCGCAAAAAACTTAATAACCTCAAGGTTATTTTTAGGATTGAACTAATCATAGAAATAAAATGTGGGTAAAAGTAATCAAAATTTATTACATCAAAAAAAAAAAAAAACATTTAATTACAAATTGCAGGGAAAACAAAAGCATCGACTGAAAGTCCTGGCCAAAAATAAAACCTGCCTGAATTTACATTTACAAAGGACAATTCAAAATCCTCTAACAAACAAAATGGTAGATTTGTTCTAGAAGAAAATTCTGCTTCTCAATTAATCCACGTGGTCTCAAGGTTAAAACAACTAAAATTAATATTAAACGTGGAAAACAAATAAATTTACAAAATTGAAATTTAAACACAAGCACAAAGCTTTCTTTTCACCTTTCAGGAGGTGATTAAAAAAATAAAATCAAATCAGAAAACTAGCAACGGAAAAAAAAATAAAACTCTTAAAACATACAATCCCTTCTAGAACAAATTATGATAATAACAGATTTTATAACAAATTTGTGCACAAAAACTACAACAATTCTTATTATCTAACTGAGTTCCCTGACTCAAGAGATAGATTTCAATTTAACCGAACAAAATTCTAATATAATAATGAAAAATCAAAAAAACAGCAATGAAAATCAAATAACAATCTACTTACACGGACATTTCGTCAAAGAACTTCCTTAAAGAGGCCCAAACACGGTAATATATAAAATAACACCTGCGTGCTACAAAGTCGCACTAATCGCAAAGAAAAAACTAGAATATCACAATGAACTATATACACTACTGGTAAATGCAAAATGTACAAAAGAATGAATGAAAACTGAACAATTACATAAAATTAATCAAACAATCAAATCAATTCAATAAAAAAAACTTAATTACAAAATAAAAATGTTTGTGAGAATTTCTACGCGACATCGAAAAAGGTAAATCGGGATCAAAATTAACATCTGTGCCGCTTAAAAAAAAAAACTCGCGAACTCAAAGGTGTTCGTCCACAGCAGTACGTTACTCGGTTCGTCAGCTAGCTCTTAAGGGGGTTACTACATGTTTTTATCCTTATAGGAAAATCGCCATTACGTATGCCCCTTTTTCTCAGAAACGCCGTGTCTGATCTCATTGAATTTTTTTACACACGTTATCTAATATTGTCCCAACAGTTTAAGTGAAAGATTTCATAAGATTTCTAAAGACGTTTTTTTTTTTTATGAGTTTTACAAAATCGATATTTTCTTCGCTCACTTTTTAAAATTTTCGAATTTTTTTGTTTAAAAGGCTGAAGTTTATTTTAAAAAACGCTTCATTCAGTATATTCTGTATCTAATTCTACATTTAGAAAAAAATATATATCGCGGTACTTTGAACAGGTTGCCAGAAAACGGGACAAATTTCCAGGAGACGCAAAATAGTTAATTAGTGTGAAAAATACAATCAAAATATACATTAGCCATTTTTACGACAATATTTTTAAAATGAGTCATCATACATCTGTAGTTCACACAACTTTTCTAGGATATTCGGAGTCGGAAAAACAATAAAGTATGCATTTCTCGATTTTTTGCGTCTCCTGGAAATTTGTGCTTTTTCACATACTTTAAAATCGAAAATTTAAAAAAGTGAGCGAAGAAAACATCGATTTTGTAAAACTTTGAAATTTTATGAAATATTTTACTTAAACTGTTGGGACAATACTAGATAACCTGTGTAAAGAAATCAATGAGATCAGACACGGCGTTTCTGAGAAAAAGGGACAGATACGTAATGGCGGTTTTCCCATATGGATAAAGATATGTAGTAACCCCCTTAAACTACAAGCGCTTGGCGCAGTAACTCTTATAATTAATGTATTTTGCGAAATATATATTCACCGTTGCCAATTTTTTAATTCCTGTTTAAGAGTTTTTATTGCGTATGTTCTACAAATCAAGAGGCATCGACAAAATAGAAATAGACTGCGCGGTCGGTCACCATCGCCATTGTTTTGAAATCGTACACGGCGTGCCTGACACACCTCACTTTATCTGGAAAGATCTCGGGTAAACAGCCGGGGGGAAAAACGCGCACCGGAGAAGTGGAGCAACGCCATGGTAAAGGGATAGGCGAGCCGACGGGCAGAGCTTGGCCGGCTGTATTCAATATTTTTATCAGATTTGCGTATTCTCACGTTCTCAGAGTGCGAGGATACGGCGATAATTCCGTGGTTCGGTTATCTATTACAGTTTGTTTGTTGAAATTAATTCTGCGCGGCGGCCGTGAGGGACTGAGACGGCGCGACAACCTAACGAATAGACCGTAAGCTGAACCTTTGTGACGACCGGTGGCAAAAGAGAACGGTTTAGCTGGCAATGACGAGACAGAGATCATTCATTAATCAGTTCTGGCAGATGTTGATGGACCGCAGTGCTGAACATCACCTATTACACACGATGCTGCCGACATAATTTGTTATCGAAATAACTGATTGTGAGTAGAACGCTGCTCTAAAGGTACATACACTATATGGGTAGTTACGAACAAACATACGTCTGTATATGCACATATAGGTATATATACATATGTAGTGAATATACGATGTGTATGTATGTATACGAAAGGAGATGCAGTCTAGGGTATGGGGTGATTTACCGAATAGATCGGATATCACTGCTAAGCGAATAATAATGATCTCGGTTCTTCCACGATCTTAAAGGCTAAATGAAACATTAATAGTCAAAGCAGTAATAAAAATAAATTTTATTCAAGTATTTGTTTCAATACATTCAAGTCAAGACGCGTCCACACATGCGGAGTTGCCAAATTCGGAGCGAACTTCGTTTGGCAAACTCCTAGTACTGCGTACTGAAAACAATTTTTGGTGAAATTAAATATAAATATATTAAGAGAAATATATTTTACATTTAAATATGCGACAAAAACAAAATGTATTTAGATTTTGGTGCCTAAAAAATACATTAATAATAAACCCTAATGCAACAATTATTACGGAATTTTATAATAAATACCTTTCTTGTCACCTATCGATTGAATCTTTTACACTCGAGTTGAATTGTTGACTACACTAGTAGACTGTAACCTAACTTGGGAGACAGAGATTGATAGTATCTGCAGTAAATTACAAAAAGCCTGTCATATGATTTTTACTCTTAGAGAAATATTAACCAATGTTTATTACACGTACGTGTACTCGATACTTTCTTCTGGGGTCAGGGTAAGGATACTAACGGTGTACAGGGGCGGATCTACTTAAGGGCTTTTTGGGCTGCACGTATACAAAGGGCCCTCAGCTCCCATTGAAAACAATAGACGATATTGTGAATTAAAAAAAAATATATCTAAAAAAAAAGAATTCAATCATAAGGTGGCAACCCTGAGATAAATTAGTTACTGGCAAAGTTCATCCCATTCATTCGAACATATTGAATAACGGCAGCTGCGACCAAAACCGACAATATCGTACGTATCAAAAACAATATATGAGGAAATAATTGAGTTTATGGGTAAACAGATAATTAAACAAACTATAACTGAAATTAATAACAACGACACAAAGTATTATTCAATTGTGATGGACTCAACCCCAGATCTGTCTCACAATGACCAACTTGCTATTGTGTTACAATACTGTTTTCGGGGAAAAGTGTATCAAAGATGTCTATCTTTAATTAAAATTGGTAATCATACTGGCTTATTTATTTAATATTCTATAAGACTTTTTAGAAGCAAATGGACTACTACTGGATAGTTGTAGGGGGCAGTCTTATGACAACGCTGCAAATATGGCGGGTCACTACAATGGTGTACAAGCACTACTAAACAAAAAAAATAAATCCGCGGATTATGTGCCGTGTGCTGCGCATTCCCCTAATCTGATTGGTGAAGATTTGTGAAGGTTGCAACCGAAATAGTGAACTTTTTTGGAGTAGTGCAAAAAATATACGTTTTCTTTTCTACTTCGACCCGTAGGTGGGAACTGTTAAATCGTGAATTAAAATTTACGTTAAAGAGAAGATCTTGTCACTATGATGCTGTCAAAGCTTTAAAAAATAATTACATATGATGACATTACGAAAAATTTTAAAAGTTTCAGCAAATATGAGGATGAGAAAGTTGATTTCCGAAAAGAGGCACGAAATTTATTTAATAAACTGGCGAAACTCGATACTGCAATTGTGATTATTTTTTTAGGAAGAAATTTTGGAGAGATTTAATTTGATCAATAAAAAAGTACAGAGCCCTGGTTTAGATATTTGTGAAGACAACAAGTGAATTGTGTCATTGAAAGAGTTCGTGAACAACATACGGCACCAATCAGATCAGAACAATTCACGATTCACGATCCTCCCCTGACGGTGTATTTATCCTCCAAAAAGGCATCATTAGATTAATATTCAGCTTACCTTGTCGGGCGTCCTGTAGGGATTTATTTAGAACTAATAGCGTATTAACTTTCACGTCGATTGTCTTGTATAAACTTCACTTATATTTTTCAAAACAAACATCGGTTTTTAACATGCACCGGCACTAATCATCATCATATAAAAATTGTTCTGATTTATCCTAAAATGTTAAGCCAAATTATTCTTTTTCTCTAAAATCACCTTTTTACATTGGCTCTAAACTTTTGAACAAGCTTCCTGAAGATATCCGCGGGAGCACTTTTTTGGGTGTTTTCAAGAATAGACTGAAATCTTTTTTTAGTGAATAGCTGTTTCTACATTATGGCGGATTTTGAATCGTCTCTATAATGTTTTGTTGTTGTTTTATGTTTTAATTTTTACACTGGCTTACCTACACTAAAATCTAAAGTGGAAAAAATTACGCCAGAAAGTTTTTATTGTAGTTTGTCTTGCTTAAGAGATATATATTACACGAAGTGGAATAACGCCTATATTTACAACTTCATCTCTTTTCTACAAATTCAATTTTGTTAAACAGCAGTCTTATGTATAAAAATACGGCTTCCCTGTAATTTGCAATAAATACTGTCAACGTCTTCCCTAAGAGGATAGTAAACAATTTCAATTATTTAGAAACTATTCGTCATTTAGACTTTATAGACATATTTTCTGTCAGTGCCAATAACTATCAACTGTTGCACACATAACCATACTGTACATTTTTAATATATTTTAGTATGAAAAGCAACTTCCAAATAATATAAAACATGTTTCACTACTGCTTGTTACTACCAATAGGTTAGACAAATACGCTAGCTTACACTGAGCGAAATATCCTTTTCATTTAAAAGGAATTGCCTTAAACCAAAAGTTTTTGCGTTTTCTATATGGCCAACATGATTTAGTGTTTCCTTGAAAAGGAATATAATTTTAAATTCACGCATTTCTTCGGAAATAATATATTTGTCGTTGAAACAGTTTATTCTTTTAAGTGAAAGATATTGATAGTAGATTCAAGTCCTCTTTATTTTGAACTTGAAAACCGTAAGCATTTTGTTTCCAGAGCTTTTTCCTTTCTTATAACATTTTATTCATTGTAGACTTTAAGCGTAAACACAACAAAATGCCGTGATCATTTTTAATCGAAATGAAAATGAATTATCTCTAAAAACCCACGCACTAAGTAGGGATTTGCCGTTAAAATGTTGTAAATCCTAATAGTATTTGAAGGGTTGGTCGCAGTAACCATCTTCCTAAGCACTCTAATGTGCCGTTACAGAAAATCGTTCTTTCAATGACTCCTATCAGGTGTTGATCTGGTAAATATACGAGATTAATATGTTACGATCGTAGTTTCCAGCCTATTTTGTGCGAAATATTGTCTGTTACTGGAATGAAATAGGAGATGCGCCATCTATGCGATAATTTCTCTACTACGCATAAGTATATCTGCTCCTCTGTTGTACTGTATGGGGAGAAAACTGCTATACGAAAATAAAATGCGATATTTATTTTACTTCCATGTAAATATTTAGTTAAATTAATAAATACTGCGCTAGCTTCAAATAAATCTACTAACCAAATTATTTGTTTGATTGAATACAGGAATATTTGTAATATCCCTAAATCAAGTAATAATTTAGTAACTGTAACCAAATGCATGAAAAATGGTTGAAAACAACAAGATCGTTTTTCCCGTGTATAACAGTTTTGAAACCTTCAAACATCTATATACTGACGTAAAGTTGTAAGGCTTATAAGTAAATCAGCATTAACTGAAACGATTCCAATTATCTCTGAAATTTCTTTAACCTCGCGCGAAAAATATTCACTATTCATTATTGTTCGTGTATCTGAGACTTATGCACGCGGGAACATGAATGAAACTAAAATACTTCCGCGTAAAAAGCACTCAGTTTGAATACAGGTGCTTGCATTTTCCGTTAAAAGCAAAAGTTTTAAATCGATGTATACATGCTTGTCCACGCAAATAAACCAAAACGTCCGGCTTTTTTATTTAAAATGCTGTTTATAATTCAATAATATGATAACGTAGTTGAAAGAAACTAAAATATGTTGTTAAATATGTAATGTGTATTTTCTTAAACAGAAGTTATACAGACATTATAAAATATTAAACAAAATTAAGATACATTCCATTCAACTTTTTGTCGAAAAGCATGTACTTAAAAAGAAAATAGTCTTCCGACAAAACAGCACGCTCTTTCAATTAAAATAAACACTTTTCTGAGAAAAGGTATTCTTTTCGTTGAACATGATAAAAACCAAAAGTTGTAGTTAAGTATATAATTTAAACCATGTATACCTATATCTGTGATTTTCTTTGAAAACCATACGTACCCTGCAATCTAATTAATGTAATGTAGTTTTCGGAGTAAACCATTCCAAATGCACAGTAAACAGATTTGCGTAAATAGTGTGTTATATAATTTAGATAAGATCATACCCCATACATGATCCATTATTTTACTTGCTAAATGTATGATCATCGCTTATTTTCTCAATTATGTGGTGTACAATATCCAATTTTGGTGCATCCGTATTATATTTCACCACATTACCTCGCAAAACTTATAACTGTAAGGCCTCTTTCACACGATATGGATTTTATCCGATCCAGTTTTATTGCTTTTTTCCGTGTAGTCTGGTAAAACATTATTTTAAATGCATAATTACACACAATACGACACGATAAAGTTCGTATACGATTGTCGTACACCAGCCAGATGGTTCTACTGGAGTGTCACGGCAATGTTTTACCAAACTGCACGGAAAAAACAATAAAATCCGGTTAGAATCCGTATCGTATGAAAGAGGACTCGTACATAAATGCAGAAACGTCGGCAATCCATTACCGTCCAACAATGCGCATGCGTATGATTTAATGTAATAAATTAGCTATGGTTCGCGTAATGATATACACCCACAGAACGGATTTATAGTTTTTGCTTTCTTTACATCAAATAGGTATACCTGCTGTTAGGAAAAGTCCCATGTTCAGTGAAAATTTCCCTACATTAGACTAATTTTGCCCAGAAAGTGAAAATCCCCAGTTATTTCATTAATTTTAGACCATATTACGTTTTACATATGCTTCTGTCCAAGAAAGCATTATTAGGGTTATAGGGTATTTATCAGTTTCGTTCAAATTACGTGGAATATACCCCAAGATTGGCACGCATATTTACATCTTTAAGTGGGTAAGGTACCTTGATTTTTGATGAGTGTATATATTATTGCTATATAACAAGCAAACCCCAAATATTGCAGATCACTTTTTTTTTTATAGAATTTGTGTAGAGTTTACGGTTATTACTTTTCATAAGATTTTAGTAGCTGAAAAAATTTTTAGTCGATAATTAAATTTGGTTAATAAAATATTTATCTAACATCTTCAACTAACGATCACACACATTGCTTTGTTCTACGCAGGGGTACAGGAAGTTAAAGTCATATTTTTGTAACGATATATGTAAATATTGAGCTCCCACTTGAAGGCCAACTGTATCACAGTGTGCGCAATAATACGGTAGTGTAGTAAGAGCCAGGCCCTTTCTACCTAAAAATATGCACATAGACGGACATTTAACATTGGACATAGGAACGTCAACAACATTTAATGCAATTTCATGTCATCTATCGTCTGTTCATATTACCATCATCAGCAACAGTGGCAATAACCATGAGGGGGGCATGGCGTGTAGACGATTTATACGATGGGAGAGAGAATACTGTTGAAGCAAGGTTGTGTGTGGAATGAGGACCTTTGCTGGTCGGAGCAGCGAAGGCATACCATATTCCGCGCACACGGTTTTGCTAAAATTCATTTCCTGGCGACTCTCGTGTCTTCAGCCGCAGCAGTTCTGATCAGGAAACGAAACCAGCACTCGAAATGGAAAACAAAGCATTACGACACCCGCGTACTTATCGCTACGTTACACTGTTGTAGAACGTTCGAATTTATCCGTCACGCTACATTAATACCGCTACAATCACCTATATATATACATACATATCTGCATACATATATAGATTATGTATTTATATTATATCTACTATATGCGTGGAAGTGTGCAGGGGTATCTCTGGATTTAATTTATGTATGTAGTATGTGTGCGTGTAGGTAATGGAGTGGTAACATTTCTCGTTGAATCAGATGATACCTAAAAGTGAAGAAACACACTATGCGGGGTTTCCCAGTGATCCTTTGTTTTACTCTCCCTTCAATTTATATTGAATCTACATCACATTTTTACAAAATCGATAAAGTATAGGTACAGCGAAGAGCAGCTAAAACAACACCACTGTAGAATTTCGCAGCCCTTCCTAGGAATACGGAAGGGAAACGCCGGAGCCGTAAACTTATATCGGGTGAAAAGTTGCGAGCTGCCGATTGCATTCTGGGAATTTTTATAGTTCAGCCGAATTAAATTGGGCTTGATTCTTTTTTTCTCGCTTTATTTATGAAGTTTGTAAAAGTAATATTAAATCCAACATTACATTTGTATTAGTAAAAAGGGAAATAATATGATAATACTTATCAACTAAAACCTATTCATGCTTCTTTTTATATCAAAGCATCAGATAATGTAAACTATAAATTTCAGTGACAGAGCTCATAAACAACATCAAAATAAAAAAAAAATAAAGAATGAAAAGCAGTTTTAAAAATCAATAATCAAATAAAATAACAAACATTTTAAAAAACCTAACAGTAGTAAATAAAATATCTATTCGTCGGTAAATAGTATATTTTAAATAGTGTATATTATTGAAAAAATATTCATTGTTCGGAGTATTTAACTAACATTAAATCATAAAATTCCAGACAACAGTAATAATCGTGGAGTAAAAGTTATTGGTATGTGCTAATTTTGTACGATCGATATCTATTCTTATGTAAAAGGTTTAAAACTTTTGCACTATTATTAAATTTTGTAAGCAATTACAAATGTCTTAGGATTTTATTCCACTAATGCACAAACTTTATCACTGACAGTTTTCGCTAGGACATTTTTATTTTTGTTATTTATTAATGTAAACGTTGTTTCAAAACGTGAGACTGTATAGAACTGTATATAATGCAAACGGTGGATTTAGCGAGTAGATCAGTTCCGCTGCAACTCAAAACAGGTGTACCTGAGGGTTCAATTATGGGACCGTTATTATTTTCAATAGATTGGTAGTGTGATTAAAACAAATTGCAAATTGAATATTTATGCTGACGATACTCAGCTCTATCACAGTTTTAAACCAGGTACATGGGAGAACGCGGTTTCTGAAATCAATAACGATTTAGATACTATCTCCATGTTTTTAAAACTAAGAAACCTAAGAATCAATCTCGAAAAATCTAAAGTATTGTTGTTTGGCAGGGCTGGGGTGCGCGATCAGTTAAAAAAATGTAATTAACATTTGTATACAAAATACTACTATACCTATTCTCAATGAAGCTAAAAGTCTGGATCTGATATTACACAACACATTCAGATATCGCACTCAGATTAACAAATATATACAACGTTCTTTTCTCATTCTTCGTATCTCTATCCTCACATATCTGTTTTAAATATTAACACTAAGAAAATTCTTTGTAACGCATTTATTTTATCTCAATTTACGTATTGTGGTGCCATATACCACACTGCCATTGACAGCATCACTGAACAGAGAATCCAAAAGGTGCAGAACGAACATATTTCTCATAAGATCGCAGAGGCGGGCTGGCTCAATATGAAAAGTCGTAGAGAATTGCAAACTGCCTGTCTATATCACTTACTCTTAAAACCCCTCCATACCTTTACAATAAAATCAGATATCGTTCAGATGTGCCCAACATACTCATTAGATTTCGTAGTAATCTCACCACCTCCTCATAAAATGGCTCTTTTTACAAGGTCTCTTTCCTTTAATATATATTCTAATCTAATAATATAAATATATACAATTAATATTATAATCTGTCTATTCTAATTAACAATATGCGGGTTTTAGGCGTAGATTGCGTTCGATGTTGTTTTGATGTGTGCTTTTCTTTTGTTAAAATTGCGATTTACATTACTTGCTCTTTATATCTACATAGGTGTAGCTAGAATGAGATTGTTTATCCGTGGGATCCGTTATTAGTTATAAAAGTAAGAGCACAATAGATATTGACAAATTTTAGTTCTGTTTTTCTTTTTAAGAAACCTTAGTACTTAGGTATTAGTTCATATATATTTATTTTTGTTAGTCAAGATTTAGGTTGTAAAGCAGAGTTAATCTAAACCTCGCCTTGTCCTTGTGTGACCCCCTGGTTTAATTTTAAATTTAAATATTTAATTTTTTGCTTTTTATAATTTAAATTGCATTTGGGTTCATTATTTATATTGCATTAAGATATATATGTTATTGAAGCTGTTATGAACTAGAGTATTATTTATATATATGTTGTTACCCATGGACTATGCAATAAAGGCTATATTATTATTATATTATTATTATTATTATTATTATTATTATTATTATTACGAATAGTATTTGCGCTAGGAATTGACCTTTCGGGATAATTCACTGCAAATAAATCGTATGTAACTTCTGCTAAATTGCCACCGTAAAATTGTTTCACAATAAAACGTTTTTCTTTGGGCGTATAATATTAAATTTTTTTTTTTATAAAAATTACTGACCGCCATGAAAACCTACTAACCGTTATAAAATTTGAGGATCATATCCTAACATCGTATCCCGCAACGCCTTGTTAAGAAATGAGCGAGATGAATGGAAGGCGCCGAAGGGCGGCTAAACTGGAAGTGAATTACGCATGCCTAACGAATCGTTCTCTTCTCCTCGCAGCACACGGAATGAGGGCTATCTATGTTGAATAGATTTAAATTGAAAAGATCGATGTGGTGATAGCATTTTGTTGTGGTTAGACAAGGGCAGAGAATAGCGGCAATTGCTTGCCGTTAGACAGCGACAGCATGCGGATTGGAGATGGTAAATCGAAACGTATATCTGACATACAACCGCTTAGCAGAATAGAACGCGTATTTCTCGACTTCTAATTCATAAAAATCATATTTTCCATTCTTCTGTTACCATATTACGGTAATCGATAGGTCGAAAGTGAGCTCTTGGTCAACTAAAATTTACACTCTAGTAAACAAACTATAGTTCCTTTGATACCCGAGGAGCGCAGAGGTTAATTATGTAGGTGTCTATAAATGTTCTCCATAAATTGTATTATTGAATAGTATTTACGATTATGATGTAAAGGAGTATAAGATTCCTTGTATTTTATAAGTAGAAAAGACATGAAATATATAACACATATGCTAGAGAGCATAATAATAATGTGATTATATCTGATAGAGAAGAAATTTTAAGAATTGAAAGGACAGATAACCTGTATAAAATTATTAGATATTAGATATTAAATGAAACAATTAGAAAGGGATATAAAGCATGTTTCGAAATTAATAGTGTTCGCTTTCTTTTTTCCTCTCAATATTTACTTGATAAATTGCAAATTTGATTCCTTTTAACAAGTTTAAATTGTCTGTAAAATTTGTTATTGGTAATTACTTATTGTGAATAATAGAGATTTGCTGATTATACGGGTTCAAGGAGCGGCAATTAAAATTGTAAATATTATGTATGGTGTGTGTACTATTTTACAATTTGAAATCCCGATAAAAACACAGTGTCAAGGCACTCCAAAATAAGATTTTTCTCATTAATGTAAAACTTTTGTTAATCAAAATATGCATAAATCATATTATTACCCTTACTTTCAGTACTTCATTTGGCCTTGTCAGCATACTACGTATATAGGCTTGAATAGTTTCTTGGATTTTTGTAGTCATTGTGCCACGCACCTTTAATATTGACGGTTAATTGCTCTTTATTATTGTCCTGTTTGAATTAATGTGTGTTTTAAAACACTCTATATTTACTCTATTGTGTTTAAATAGGAGAAATTTCCTAACCATGACAACACCGGCACCTCCACCATTTCTAAAATTGTTTTGTCTGATGTTGTTTGATAAGATGCACTCTCGTGCACACTTTACATTGTTGGGTAAAGTTGTAGGAGCCTTAATTCGGGTTAGATGGTTTATATATGACCTTAAATTTCCTCTAATATCTAAACGTTTTGATTGATGTTGGTTCATTGTGCATTCACAAAAGTACAGAGATTCAGGGTATACTGATGATACAGACAACCAAAGCGTAACTAAGATAGGATATTTCACTGATTTTAAAACATATTTGTCTTTAAACACGCATTTTCTAACAAATTTTGCCCTTTCGGTCACCGCCTGTACTTTTATCTTATCGCTGAACACAACCTGAACAATTGAGAAAATATGCTCAACTTCAATGCGTGAACTACATTTGCAAATTAAATGTAAAATTACTGCAAATATTTTTTACGATTCTCTAATCGCCGTACAATTGGCGTGAACTTTCGCCTATTGAAAGCGTGCTTTTTTCATCGCCGGTGCTGGTTTTGGCTTCTTAACGGAGCGTCTACACTTTAACTCGGTTTCATATAGACGTCTAAGGAATACACGCTTCGATATTTATTCCGATTACTCTTTCGGTCAGCATGTCTCTACTTGATAATGAACGGTGTTCAGTTGCTAAATTAACGACAGAACGATCGTCCCTATTTGAACTTATTCTTTTTCTGCCATAAAATGATTTCTCGGTGTTGATACTGGGAATAATTTCTTTGATCAAACAAGCAATACGCTGTATAGTTTGTCAGCTTTTCTTGGAATCTCACACTTTAAATAATTTTTTGTCTCTAATAGAGCCAAAATGCGATTTTTTTTCGCTTGACATGTTTTCTACTTTGTCGGCATTGAAAATAATAACTTTTAATGAACGTCAGTAAGTAAAACGCTCAATCACTACGATAGTTTCTCGAAATCTCACACAAATGATAAATTATAAAGTGATCTCGGATCATTTACGATATTGCCACAATACCACTGATGGAACTCTACTAACACTCTTTGTGCCATCCTCTTAATGCCGTCCTAAGAGCCCCTGAAGTGGTAATAAAGTAATTAAAGAATACCATAAATATTTTGTGACTACAAGTATACCTACACCACATTAAAGAAATATTTCTTTTCCAATTATTTAATCCTATACACTTTTGCTGAACACTACCAAACTATTCACCGAAATACTTAAAATTATTAAATTCTCGAGTTGGTCCTAATATTATGACCAGGGACTCATATCTGTAGACATACTCAGAATGTTTATCCGTCATAGTCAATAGTATGTGGTGACACGTTCGTTATATGCGAAGGACCAAGTAAGTCTAGCCTCCTTTCTCAGTACGATAAGCTAGGGAGAAGAAGACCCAATTTTTGTTATTTTGAGAAGTACGTTGTTTAGTGCAAGATTTGCAAGCAACAAACTTGATATGCATATTTCCGTACGTGCAGAGGTCAGTCTGGAAATGCTCCTTGGGTATGATCTTCTAACACCTTCTAACATCGTCACCTAGTTTTTTAATTGCAATGGCATTTTTTTCGAACAATTTACCTACCGTTTACAAAATACAGAATATTTTCTATAAAAGCAAATGCCTGATATAGACAAATTTCGTTGAAGTAGATTGGAACTTCCTTCCATTTTTGTTTGAATATTGGAAAATTACCTGATCCACCATAAGTCGGATTTCTTTATGAGGGGCTGTTTTAAAATGAAGCTCTGGTCCATTAATTCCAAGCACTCCAAAATGAAATAACAAATATCAGCTTGGAAATAAGTAAACAATTCATCTAAAATATTTACGCGCGTAATTCTCCAATTTATAACAAGATACGATTTAAAGAATCGCAATTGTTGTACTTCTGTTTATCTATTTGGAAAAAAAATGTCATTGCCATTCAAAAAACAAATGATGTTTCTCAAAAAAATGCATGCGTACTTTATTAATACCCTGTATGTGTCGATTTAAACTAATATGAAGTATATTTCTAGTTTTCATTTAATAGGATGATTATAGAAAATAAAATTGGTCGAAAAACCAGTAAATCATTCTTTTCAAGGATATAAATCGGTGATTAATTAGTATATGGATTACTATACTACTATATTATTACTATATGGAATACTATTATTTTATTTTTATTCATTTAGGAACTTCCTGTAAAAAGTATCATTAATTTCCTTATATAGAACATTAACTACTGAAATAAGAGTACAAATCTAATTATTTTTCTCATTTTTTCAGGGCGGTATATATACCTGGGAGCCAGTGATATTTTAAACTTATCAGGGTGATATAAAATAGTGTAATTTTTACGTAAAATTTCCTGGCACTGTTTCGCATTAATCTGTGGCTTTATCTTAATGATTCTTAGTCCGAAGTTGGGAGACTTTTTAAAATACTTCCAGATGGTATCAGCACCTCCATGTAGCGCAATGTAGCTTTTTTGAACGGTTAGGATTTTATCAAACAAACGTTTAATTTTTCCAATAATGTATTTTTTGAAGCTAACAACTACTGAAAAAAAGTGTAAATGCAGGTGCGATAAAAGAATTTTAAATTGATTTGGATTTTTGACACATTTTTATGTATGAGAAGTTACACGCACCCACAATACTAATGTACTCATATAGACGTAGATACAGGAAACATGACAAAAAAGGAAAAAAAATGGTTAGCTAGACATCAGGGATATTCCGCACGATGGACCAATGCATAAAGTATTTTTAGGGGTGACGTGGGTTCTCCCGAATTATTAGTATGTTGAAATCATCTCATTCATCATTAATCAGTGTGTCAGACAACGGGATATTACATCTCTTGTAGATGCCGGCTGCTTCCGTTGAGATCGTACACGAAATGGAAACGAATCTACATATTTATACACAATCATGGAACGATATATACACGTTTAAAGCTATTATAAATGATCTCTCTTACGAAAACCATGTTTATTATCGGTTTTAATAGAGAATCGCGCGACTTTATTAATGGAAACGACCACCTTTCAATGTCGTTTGCGCGTGATTCGAAATATGAGAAACGCACTTGTCATAATAATTACATTATAGGAATGTTATTGATGAATGCTATGCGATTACCATTGTCAGTATCCTAAATAAATAGTATTCGGACATCGTATATTATCGTGAGTATGCTCTCTGCAATTAAAAAGGGATCACTATGAAATTTTTTGAAAATGATTTTTATTTTAGATATCCATATGATAATTTTCCTAAGAAGAAATCCTGAGGAGAGCCGCCTTGTAGATCTCCATATCCTTCCGTATTTGGGCTCAATTTCCCTAGTTCCATTACCTGTAATGATGTAGTTTCCTGCACTCAGATATTCACCAACGATTTCTCACTTATGATAGAGAAATATAATTTAGTTTGTAAACAATTGTAAACACTTAAAGAATATTATATATTTTGATTACGATACCTTTAAAATTAAGTATTTTTAATGACCGCCATCGTTTTGTAACTGTCAACAATTTTTGTTTGTTATTCAAATATTCAAGTTGATACGATTGATTTTAGGATTCATTGTAATTATTCGGAATGGGTTGCTGCTTGCTATTTCGTAGCAACTACCTACTGTTAGCAGTTCGCAGCAGCTAATGAAAAACTAAAGAAGCTGTTACTTTCTGTTTTCTGGTGTACTAGAAAACTACATAGTCGTCAAGCATCGAGGATAATATTACTTGTATCGCGTTGTGAAGCATAAACCTAGATTTGTATCAGTATGCACTGTAACGTATCGTTGCGTCGAAAACTGTTTCTTTGCGTTAAATATTAAATACAGATAACCGAATAGCAAACAGTTGCTTTTGATATGTGGCTAATACGTAGATCGCTAAATTAAATGAGATTTTTAAAAGTATAAGCGTTTGTTTATTGACTTCAATAACAGCAATGCGCAAATCGATTATATCTATCGACATCTTCGAATGTCGAATACATATAATTATTACGATCATTTCGTCAGGCTGATTAGTGGAAATTTGCATGCTAATTGTACCCTCCATTTCTAAAGGACATTGGGACAAAAATTTAAGGTAGTTTCTAGGTAGGTTTTTCTAGTTGCTAAAATCTATTGATTCCAAACTTTCCAAAACGAAATAACAAATATCAGCTTGAAAATAAGTAAACATTCAATGATTTTTATAAATGTAAGGGTGTATTTATTGGTTTCAATAACTATAATACAGACATTCACTGTCGTCAAAACGAGGCGACGCACTTCTTATTCACATTATACATACCTTTTAAATAATGCTTGATATATTTTCCTATGAAAACTATTGTGGAATATACCAAACTTGTGTATGACACTTGTAATGTGAATTATAAAGTCCCAATAAAAAAATCTAGTTTATACTTATCCGCTTAAGATACAATTCCTCTTTATTTATGAATTTATTGTTTATATTATTAGATTCTTATTATTGGTAAAGTATATACCATACATATCGGCTCGTGAACATTTACAAATAGGGAATAAACTTATGCATAAAAACTCGTTTCGGTTGCCAAACATCTTGCAATCGGAAACCACATCCACTGCCCTTCTTCACTCCTGCACTCAGTTTTTCCAAACACAACAAGCCACAGCACAAGTCTGGCACGCATTGATAAATGTATGCTCATGCCTAAAACAATATTTATGCTGTTGACAGTGTAACTACTAAAACTTTTGCACGTACAAGAAGGCTATAATTATGGATTATTGCCAGGAAAAAAGAGGATCTTTGTTCCAGCATTTGCTAAATTAAAATTAAATCAATTAAATTAAAGGTTTTAGTTAATTTTTATTCTTAAATTTCTTGTAGATATTTCTATTTAGTTTTCTTATAAGAATTTCTACTTTTTTAACATTTAGAAGCATATTTTTAATTTATATTATAAGAATCCTTTTTTATTTCTTTTTAATATTTTATTTTAGACAATGCAAATCCTTGTGTTGTATTAATTGTTATCAGAAGTTTATTTATCTGGATATCTACATTCATTATATTTATGATCCCAATATTTCTTTTTACATTGGCATGCTTATTACACAACACCTATGGAAAAGAATAAGTAGCACTTAGTTGTGTATATTATAAATATTCACAAAATATGCCCAGTAGTATGTAACATCAATGGGCTGCAATTATTGTCGGTAAAAGTGTCCCAAGTAGCAATCTCTAAAATGATTTTTAGTCCGCGAGAGCGGATTGTTGAATGCCGAGCGTGGCCAAGTCGACCGTTGTGAGGTTGTGGATGCTTCGCGCGATTCCTTTAAAAATGATCAATTCTACTTGACATGTTGCTAGTATTCTAATAACTGTATATTGAAAGCCGCATACAAAATGATACCGTTCCATACCTGTATGTTTTGCGCTAATTGTTATTTCTTAATATACGCCAATGTATAAAAAGTATAAAGTATATAGTATGCATGTACACAAAGTGATCATTTGAAAGTGACTGAGGTTCGCAATATAAAATTTACGTTGCCCCTACAGAACACTTGGCTTATCTGAATTATTTTATTGGTTATATTGAATGTTTACGCGTGGAACATGGATTAAACACAGAAAATTTATCTGCGATTTGTCATTTACGAAAGATTGATATACACTGTCTAGGGTAATGAAAATAAACCATTGATATTGTTTATTAAAATCACAGTACAATGTATTCAATGCAATTCAATTTAATAAATACATATTACAAAATACACTTTTAATGGCAACTATCATTTTTGAGACATAGGTTTACCCACTTCCTCATATTTTCGAACGTACTTTGCCAGCATTTCAAGCAGCGTATTATTTATCTCTTCAGAAAGCACTGTTTTCAATTCATTCAAATTATGATGTCTGTTACCGAATACTTTGTTTTTTAAGTAGCCAGAGAGAAAAAAAAGAACTCTTACGGTGTTAAATCGGGTCGGGTGGTGAAGTTTCTTGTCATCGATTTACACTAATTAATCTGTCATCATAAAATCGTTGTAAATAATCTATTACATTCCGTGCTGTATGTGACAGCACCATCCTGTTGAAAATATCCACGACCAATGTCATCAACGTGTAAGCTATTTAGAAATCGGGCTAGGCTTTGTTCCCACAATGCTCTGCATTTATAGTATCGTGGTGAAAAATTGACCCTATTACCCGCCTTTTTGATATTGCAACCGAAACGCCAATCTTAACAGAATGAAGGTCATTTTCAATAAAAAAAAAAAACGTGGATTTTCTATTAAACCCGAACGATAATTTCAAACATAAATGTGACTAGATCTAGATGAAAACTAGATCTAAGTCATCATTACGTAAATTTCCATTAAACCATTGACAGTAGTTTCTTCTTTCTTCAACATCTTGGAGACGTAGGTGTTGACAAATTGAAACTTCATAGATGCATAGTTTAGATGGACATGTGTCTCAGTGTATATCGTCAATACGGAAAAAATATTTAAAGTCAGAAAACAGTAGAAATATAGAAACAATTTTATGTAGGAATAACGTTAAAGAGAACTGTTACAAAAAGTAGCAGCTTTCTTAAACTGATAACCAAAAGTAGCAGTAACTGGTTATAGCTGCTAATGCAAAATATCAGTTTTACACATCAGTATTAATTTTAATGTTATGTATTCAAAAACCTAATTTTAATTGAAAAATAAGGGCAAACAAATGCATAACGCATCGGTTATTTAAATTTTTATTTAGACGATGCTCATATGCGATTACATTACAAATAGCCTGCAGAAAATATGTTTATATACACATATGCTTGATGATACAATTACAATTATTAAATTGTTAGTTATATATGTATGTATTTTATATCACGGTCGGTGATCATACCAGCAGTCATAAGCACCGTCAATTTGCACCATGTGTAGTAATAGAGTAACACGTCAAGGATAAAATATAAACGGAGGTGGTTGTGGTAACATCGGTCCCGTATAAAATATAGATTATATGAGTTATGGCAAGAGGCTGCAGGGATAGATAGCAGTAGGAACTGGGGCTGCATCATGCCGTCCTGGCAGGAAATGAGACGCTAGCCGACTCACAGCCCGATCACTTACACTTATCTCTCCTTCATAGAATATAACCGTGCTTTCAATTTATTTTAATAAATCTATGCGAATACATCACGGACGCCTCTGAACGCAGTTGTATAGTGGAGGCATCGCGTGGAGCGAGAACCGGGGGAGTATAGGAACTGAAAGAACGGACCAATCCGAGCTGAACGCGATAACGCTTCGAGCATTCTGATTAATCCTAAATAGACTCGAGCTAAATTTAAATTTCGACACTGAGTCCATTCGATTAAAAAAAAAACGACTAGTATACAGAGTGCTCACTAACAGCAAGCCGCTAGTACTTAATTACATAACAACAAATACCGTCAAAGTGTTATGGAAAATTGAATAGGTAACGGAATGATACGTTATTATCAAGCAGCGGCAAAAGTGTGCTATCTATCCTTGTTTACTTATTACTCCTCCCAATCGGGCACATGGGCACACGAAAATATAGTTTACATCATCATTTAATTTATTCTGGCATTCATTGTGGTATATTTTTAATATTTAACATGTAGTAGGTATTTCTTACTGTAACATTAAATAACAAAGAAATTCAGACGTGATGTTTTATAAAAGAAATTCTATCGTTCGGTGTTACATGTATGCAATATGTTCCTACGGAGAAATTATAAAAAGTATCTTGAGTTGCCAATACCGCCAAACGTACATATGTTTCTACATTTTATTTTCAGAATTATAAGGTGATGAAAGCCGTAATTTTATCCTTAGATGATTCTGTACAAGTTATTTGTATTTCTTATAGATTAATTACAGATACAAATTTAAATAATTCATGCCTTCACAGCCACCAACAGCTTTCGCCAATTACAGGGGGCATCGGCAGGCCAGGAGTTATTATTACGCTTGCGGGCGTGGAGCGACTTAAGGTGTTAGTCTCTCAGCATTTGTAGAGTAAAGAAACCATGAAAACCTTATTCTGAGAGCAGCCCGCCCGGGTTCGAACCGAGGACCCAGCGACTGATAGTCAACCGTGCAAACCATTAGATTATTAGTTCCTTAAAACCCGACATAGATTTTAATACATCATAATTTATAATTTTGCATTTATTCCAAACTTCCATAAAATTATCAAAAGCAGATGGTTTAAGATTATTTATGGTTTAGGTTTTTTATATATTCAGGACATATTACATAGAAATATGGGATATGGAAAATTAGGTAAAATATTTCTGCATCAAAGCACATCGAAAATATTATAGAATGTCCTGGCGAAAGTGAGTAAGTACCTATGTTACATTAGAACTTGTAACGCTCGTAACTAGCAATGTGGAAAGCTGGCTTTCAATATATAAAGATATCTTGCCTTCGAAGAGCCATAGTTTCGCGATGAAACATACTAAATAAACATACATTGGTTTATTGTTGTCAATAATATGTCTACATAAATTATGTTTTTCTTACTCCCAGTACCATTATACAGGGTGAGTTTTTTTATCTTGAGACAACGGAATATCTCTAAAACACTGCATCAAATCAAAAAAAGATCTTAATAATATTTGTTATAATGTAGGGGGCTCACTGAATGTTATCGAACTCGATCCCCCACCTCATCCCTCCAGAGTGGGGGGGGGGGGGCAACTTTGAAATCTTAAATGGGAACCCCCAATTTGTATTGCAGATGAGTTGCTATTGTGTGCATAATTTCTTTAAGTGTTTACTTTTTTTATGTAGTTAAAAATTGGTAAACTGAAATACAGAAACATGCCTGGGTATCCGCCAAAGTTGCAATGTTTGTTACCGCGACAGGATATCTGAATGAGGCAACAACAGATATTTATTTATTGATAAAAACTAAATGGACGTCAACTTTGTTATTTTAAATAGAATGATATAATTTTTTATTCATTTTTGGATTCTACGACCATAAATATGCCAGTCTTCATTAGCTGATCCTATAGCTACCTGTTGCCGTTTTTGAGTTATTTAAGTTTTTCTTTTTTTTTAGTAATAATCATTGAATCATTCAGAAATTAATATATCGGTTAATACTGCAAATAGAGATCCCATATTTGCTATATTATGATTATACATACAACTCTAAGAAACGGTACGCGCACTTATCTATCTTTAAATGTTTGTAGCTGGCTCTGAATGGGATTAATGTCAAATTCATTAAGTAACCATAAGTGTTTATGTATATCATCATAATTACGCTTTTGTACAAGACAATATTAATAGAAACGACTATTCGAACAGCGATATTCTCTTATGGTTACTCAAAGAATAACACATGAATTTGATATTCCTATTCAAAGCCAGCTGCAAACACAGGCTTTGAAATGAGTTTCTAAATGGCTGTTTAGAAATTGAAATAAATTTTCGCATTGTGACATACAATAACGATATTTAATATTCATATACCTGTTCTCCAATTTTGAGATGTTTAATTATAATGTCGTAAATTATTTGATGAACATTACCCCATTTTCGGAGATAATAATTGTTAACGTCTGTATTTTTATAATAGGTATGTATTTGAAATACAAATATACATTATTAAGACAAAATAAATGCCTATTCTATCTTGACACACACCAAATGTTGTTAATATTATTCTTTTAGTAAATCTTGTCTTCTGAATAGTTCAAAACATGTGATTGTAAATAATTCAAAATAAGAATATGCAAGAACTTCCTCTTACAATCTCTTTATTAAACTGTATAAGTTATGTTTTTTATTTCATACCTTATCATATCGTCAGGCTATAAAAGTCTAGACATGGTAATGTATGCATTTAAAAAGTTGTCAAAATCATACAAAATGACAATTCATAAATAAAGTTTATGTTGTTGTAGTAACTGGATTTCGAAAAAAAAAAAATAAGGCAGAAAACTGTACAGTCAAATCTAATTAATTTCGTGTATGACAGGCTAGTGGTTTCTAAATACATTCTTCTGTTATACACAACATTGATTGATTGTATAATTATTATATTATTATTGTATTTCCTTATGTATTATGAATGTATTAATAAATGAAGAAAAATATTTTAATAGAATTTGTATATCACATTGTTTTACAACATTAAGAAAAAAAGTTTATTACTCTTTATTCCTTTCATTTTTTGACTCGATTTTTAAGCATCGCTACACTATACTGTAACTTGTGGAAATGTTTTTATGAGCAAATACCTATCGGTAACTATAAATCTAAGTGGCAAACCGTTCTTAGGTCAACCCGATTTTTTTATTTGATAGCAGAAGGTATTAATTGAAGTTAATACTATATCATGTAATGCAATCTTGCCAGCAAACAACGACTACAACTCTAGTTCTTGTGTTATTAAAAATAAAACAATACAAAATAAATGTTATATACCTAACACAATGTCATACGCTATTTCTCCAAAGAGGCGCAATTTTACCAACTAGTAGCCATTAAAATCAACAGTGATTCATGGCGTCTGTAATTTATTTATATGACAAGATTTATTAAAAAAATAATATTAACAACAGTGTGTCAAGATAGAATAGGTATTTATTACGTATTAAAAATATATATTTCTTTTTCAAATAAGTACATAACATACCTATTTCAAAAATACAGAAGTTATTCACGATTATCTGCGGAAATGTCATAATGTCCATTCAATAATTTATCGCATTACAGTTAAAACTCTTAACAGGTATATGAATATTGAATATTGGTATATTCCACAATACAAAAATTTGTTACTATTTAAAGAAACCCGGTTTTTGTTTTGAAGGCGCTTAATCGCGTTATCCAAAACCGGTTTCACATAAAACCGGTTTCGATTCGCAGCACTAATTACTATTAATAATAAACACATGGTAATAATGTTGTTTTTTAGTGTAGAATTAAAAATATTAGCTATTCGGCTTAGAATAACCTAATGAAGATTTGTCTACTTTTATGACAGCATACGTCATCAAAAATACTTTTAGGTTATACAACATGAATCTTTTGTTTAATGAATGAAGTACACAGATAAAAAATAGAACTATAACCATTGCAATGGAGTTTCTATAGATCTCAAGCATTACATAAGTTGATAAATATAAATTTCTGATCTTAAGTGTTGATCCATAGCGTTAGTTTGTTATTTGTTTTTACTGACATGATATTCCGCACCTTGTGATGCGTTCAATAACCGGCTACCTACATACATTACTGCAGCTGTTATTACAACCTGGAATACCACAAGAACAATTTCTAAAACCCGCATCGATTTGAACCACGTATTAAAATGATAATGGGAACTTTTGTATCGATTAGAACGAATTAGCATAATGTATGCACATTTTTATCGCTGCTAATGTAATGTGTGTATGTGTATATGTATATTTATATTATGCGAACGCATAATATTATAAACACACGATAAAAATCACAAAACTAAAATAACGTTGAAATATAAAATAACTGTTTCTTTATCTACAGTGATTAAGTTGCTAAGGACATATAGCTGCATTAGTCAGACACAGAACTGCTTCGCAATGTAATGTAATTCTCTCAGATCTTCGCGATTCGGTTTCATGAATATTCACTAAGTGAGAGGTTGACTTTCGATAAATCAGGTGGAATCAACTAGAAATATTCGTGACTTTGGAAATCGCTAATGCACTTTAAAGTAAGTTGAATTTCTTTAAGGATAGTTACATATGCAAATATCAAAGTAGCGTACCTAAATAGGTAGAATACTTATTACCACAATACTGTTAACACACTGCAATATTTGCGGGAATATCCGAAAAAAAGAACAATGAAATATTTATTAAAAAAATACTTTTAAATTGCCTTCCGAGATAAAGAGCAACTATTAATAATCGTTAAATCGCCTCCAACAATTTTTAGCTACCTGATATACATGTGCAAATTGGATTCCGATTAATTAATATAATAAATAATAAAACAACAATAATTAGAACGTACGTTACAAAGGTTTTGGAGGCAGTTTACCTATTTATAAGACCTATTAAGTCCGTCCCTTTCTCTTACTACCTGTAGGGAGTAATTTACCAACACCCGTAGAAAGCATGTACGGTAGCATATGCGGCTTACAGTACAATGTAGATCACCTTAAACGAGATGCAGTAAGCAAACGACGACTTTATGCACATTATGTTAGAATAAAATAGATCTGCTAGCTAGGGAGACTACGTAAATGAGCCGTTGTAATTTTGCAGGTATACGATTGTCCATTCATGGATTAAATTTAGTTTTTTAAATTATTATTTTTACTTCGTTACTGTTGCATTATAATTTGTGGTATTATACAAATCTTATTTCTATTCAGAACAATATTTTCTTTGATATTTATATTAAAACAACATAACCGATATATGATGTTGGAACTATTTATGTAACTCCTTAATAATAATAATTATAACCTTTATTTCCAAATTGACAACTGTATGTACATATTTAGGAAAGTCAACACAAAAGAGAAAGAAACATGAAATACAAAAAGATACTTAGCATTAAAATACCATTACTATTTAACATTATATTTTATAATAAAGGAACTCTCCTATCTTATAGAACGCCTTGTTTATTAACATTTGCTTTATTTCTTTTTTGATAGGTAATATTTGATTTTATATTGTAGATTATTATAAAATTTTATTGGTTGATATTTAACAGACTGCTGCATTAAAGATATTCTATGATAAGGACTAGTCAAAGATGAATTACTCTTTCTTCAATAGTTCAGTGAGTGGACATTCAAATAAGACATGCCCCGCTGTATTTACCCCACCACATTCACAAAGCGAATCATTAACCCTCCCAATTCTAAATAAATATGATTTAAAAATACAGTGACCCGTTATTACCACCTGATACGAGAAACTAACATTTCCCTTAAACGTGTAACGTTACCGATAAATTTCCTAGTCCACCTCCCATTTAAAGTAATATCCTACCTACGCTGCCAATCACTGTCAAGTTTACCCCTAAACGAATTTTTAACTACGCTGGCCGAAATTAACCTATCTCTAATTGCGGTGACCTGACAGAATCCAGATTAATAGACGAAAATTGTTTTTAATTAGGTTATGTATTCTTCCGGTTGTAGGATCCTAGAAGAGTTCTTAGCTTACTAGATTCTTGGAGACTATCCCAATATTAAGAATTTCATATATAACAGGCACCGTTATATATGATCCGCAGTAGTATTTTCTACCTAGGCTGACTGATTGATTTGATTTCCTTCTATGGGTAATTTTTTTCATTGAACAATTATATTCTTGATATGATATATATTAATCATTAAGTCCAAAGCAAGAGAATGAAGTTAAATCTGTAAATTTGTTAAGTATGTGTTGCAGCGATTTATAGAGAAACTTTATAATGCATATATCTCTCCATACTACACTGAAATTGATTAATTCAGTTAATTTAACATGATTTCTAGATTATTAAAGATACATATCGAGCTCCTTATCTGAGCGTTGGATCACGTGTTATCTCATAACACTACCACGGTAGCCTTTATCTTTACAACCTCATATGAGTTTATGACATCGTAAAATTATAGAAATAAAATTCGGTCTCATTTTTTGCAAAAACTAAACAATTGTAAATGTACAGTGACGGAATAGTTAATATTGTTAAAGATGTAAAATAAGACTTGCAGTGTTCTCTACTACTGAGTTTTAATATAGCTCTCACACATTTTTTTTTTTGTATTTTTAAAATTCTCTCATTACCTTCCCTGCTACTTCATAATAAAATACTTACTATGATTGATAGAGGATTAAAAATCTGAGTAATATATTAATTTAAGAGTGTCTGCGTCAGTGTACTGAATGATGTATAACACAAATGCATTATTACAATTAAGTAAATGTCAGTTCTTTTTTTTAATGTACAGAATAAATGAGTACCTAACAAACTGATAAAATTTAAAGGTGTTTTGACAGTTCCAATTTTATTGTAAGACTATACCATAGTAACTACGTCTAAGGAGTAGTTTCACATCGTCGGAAACATGGGTTTCAAACGTATTCCTCCAGGGAACTTCGCAGTGTCGCATAGGTGGGTGAAATTGTAACTAAAACTATTTGAATTTGTTTACAAACAAAAATCTAACCTACAAAGCCGTTCCATTCTGTCATTTTCTTCTTAGCAACGTTATTGGTGACATTGATGTTGTGGGATTTTCTGTCAGTTGTCAATCCGTTTTAGTATATAGGTTATTTTCGTACCCACTTTGTAATTATTAGTTGCAAGCAAAGCCGCTAAAGCGCCATCGCGTAGTTCCTTAAATTGATAGACAAAAGATCAAAGGCGCCGACACTAAGTGAAACTAGTCCTTAGGTTTATACTGTGACTATACCGTATTTACATGGTTATGCCTTTGTTTTTATATACATCAACATGACAGTTTTTTGATTTTGTACAAAAAAAAACAAAGGTGTGGTTAGGGGGAGGAGGAGTTAGGTAAACTTGGCACAATATTTTAATCTTACGATTGCATTGTTAACAAGAATAGTTAGATTTTATTAAGAGCATTATTTTATTTTTATCTCTTTAAAATTTTATGTATCGAATTGACATTCGACTGACATTTTTGACTAAACTGTACAAATTAAATCAAGTTTGCATCAAATTTAATTTGGTATCTTATGTGTATTTTCGGTTTAGATAAATAAGGGTATCTGAAACAAAAAGTTGCAAACAAGTTGCAACAAATTGTAGCAAAAAGAAACTAGAGTGGTAATTTTGGCACGAATAATTACATTTATAGTTTAAGTTTGCGCTAAATAATAACTGAAATTTTTGCAATATAAAAAAAATTAAGAAAAAAAAGTTTATAGGTACTAGTGCTAAAAATTGAGGGATTGGTAAAAATAAGCGTTGTTTATGACATTTTCCAAAAGAAATGCACAAAAGGTACGATACTTTAAAAATTCCCGTAACAACGTCAAATTTAACAGTTAAAGCACATAACGTGGTTGCTCGTATGCATGGCATTTGACATCCTTCTTTTAAGCACAAACAAATGCAAGTCAAAATTAACTTTAATCGATAATATAAAACAAATTCCCATGCTGCGGACTTTGTGTATAACAATGTATAAGTTTACGATGTTCTCCTTAGGTTTTGCTAGCAAGGGCTATGAAATCTACTCTACGTAAAACATAAAGAGTTGACAATAACTATTTTTCAACATATATGTAATTTTCTCTCTTTTGAGAAAGTATGTAAGTGTGACAACTAATGGTTCAGTTACAGGTTATTAATTTGCGCAATGCAAATACAATGAAAAAATATTAAGTCGAAATCGTTGAAAACTCTATTTATCAATTATATTGAAGAATAGATAATAGAAGATATCCATAAAGAAAATATAAGAAAATGAAAAACATATTTATTCTTCACGGAAACGTAAAATATTATTGCTCGACTAGTATCAAAATCAGCCAAATGTATTTAGGCATTTTTAGAAAAGCCAAAAAACTGGCACTGTATGGAATCTGGAGTGCCAAAAGTAAATACGTAGTATGTTGTATAACTGTTATTTATAAGCGAAATTCAGTTGTTTTGTCAGGGCATTGCCAGTTTTTGGAAAATTTGAATTAAATATATAGTGAGAACTAGTTTTAAGACTGCCAGTAGGATACGGCCGATTTTGAAACTTAGTGGCGATAAGATAAGTAACAAGCTGTAAAAAATTAACTTAAAACACATTGAAAAAAATATAAGACAGAATACAAAAGAAAGAATTTGAATTACCAAACCGGAAGCTTCTTCTTGAGGAATGTGACCTTGTTTATCTTTATCTGATGGTGGTTTGCTGAAAAATCCGAATTAGTTTAGAAGTTTTGGATCGTTGACTGTAACTTCTAGTGAGTTGGGTTGATCAGTTCAACATGCTTGCTTTTTCTACGAATTCTTTTAAGTTCCTACATTGCTCTTATGAATATGTTCTCCTCTTACATGTGAGGTCTTCCTTTTCAAAGAACGGACCGTTTTATTATTTTGAAACAAAAATCTCGTTGCTGAATTTGTTTGGAAACTCCAGAGTGACAATAGGGAGATATATTGAGACCTTTATTAAAAATATAATGCAAATGCTCCTGAAGTGCAATAACAATATTTTCCTAATGTTCAAGTTAGCAGAAAAGTATATTCTGCAATTCTTCCCAGGACAATAATTTTGCTCGATGGAATTAATTTCGTTTTATTAAATGTCATTACAGATTCTTTCTTACCCGAGAACGTTTTTAAATGGTGATCACCACGTCCTGTTTCACAAGCAATTTCTCCTGCAACCCCGCATATAGGGTGAGTACACCCATTGTCGACAAGTTAACAGCTTTTCTAAAAAAATAAGCAATTAAAAATATAAGCACGAACAGTAATAAAGTTGTTGTAAGAGTTTGAACTAATTAAATGTTTTATTTTCATTGTCGCTGATACAAATAATAAAAAGACGGAGCAAAAATAATTACTAATAAAAATACAAAAAAAAAAGAAAAAAAATAACCTCTTGTACATACATACATACCCCAGATTCATCTTAAGCGCCGGCTATTCAGCTATCATTAGAAGAATTTAAAAAACCTTTTAGAAGCTGTGAGTGGTTCATAATTAAATATTTCTTAAAAAAAATAACAATTCATTGTTCTTATAAAAAAATAATAAAATGCAATAATGTGCCGTTCTTCAAACGCCCCACTGCTTCCCCATTTTTTGGAGTTTTGCTTTTTCAATGTCTTCTCTTTGTTAATTTGTTTCCTTTACCATCGAATTTTGTGTCTTCCTCCTCTGTTTCTTAAGGTTTAAATAATTAAACTATGAACTACTTACAGTTTCGAAAAGCTCTTTCTCTCAATTCCTCCAATGATAGCTGAATAGCCGACATTAGGTCAGTCATATTGGTTAAAAGAGAACGTTAAATATCTCATTGCAGCTCCATGAGGAACAATTTCTGTTTTGTCTTATGTTCTATTATTTTTTAGATGTTCAAAATTACATCTACAGGGCGTCATCCTTCGCTTTTCGGTATTAGTTGTTTTAAGAATGGTTTTATTTGAATTATATGCGATCAAAAGGTACTAACCGTTATGAGGACCGTACCCGTACCCTAATATCTACCAACGCCTTGCCAAGTAATGAGCGAAATGAATCGAACGCCGGCTAAACTGAAAGTGAATTTACGCCTGTATTTACGTATGCCTAGCTAATCGTTTCCCTCGCCCCGTAGTAGTCGGAATGAGGGCTATGTTGAATTAACTTAAATTGAAAAGATCGATGTGGGGATAGCATTTTGTAGTAGTTAGACAAGGATAGAGAATAGCGGTGAGTGCTTGCCGTTAAACAGAGATAGCATACAGATTGGAGATGGTAAATCAAAGCGCATATAGCTTTGTTCGCAGAGGAATCACAAACTAGTCAGACGCGATTCGATTGGCTTAAAGAAATCCGAAACAGTTTTCTGACTGATTTTACAATATATGATTGGAACTCTGACTAGTTTGTGATTCCTCTGCGAACACAGCTTATATCTGACACACAACCGTCCAGCAGAATAGCATGCACATTTCTCGACTTTGTTAACTAATAGAAATCATATTTCTCATCCGTCTTTTGTCATATTGTGGCAACCGACAGGTCGAAAGTGCTCGAATTTTCAATACCAATTGAAAACATATCAATCATAAAACAATTTAAGCAATAAAGTGCAGGGGCCATCCAACATTCTTGTCAGATAAACACCTTGTAGTTGCATTTTGAATTTCGTTTCCTAATTTAGAAATAATCACTTCTGTAAAAAAAATGAAATTTGTAATGTGGAAAACAGTATTGTTTTAGCACGTATTCAAGATAAATGCGGACTAACTAACTCAAAGACGATTAACATTGTGCACCTACAATTATATCAACCCACCTGAACGCGTAAAAAATGCTAAGAGAATAAAAATTTGTTGTTGATAAAAGCAAAACCTTTTAAATAAGATAATAGGGATCTTGTATATTATTCAAACAGTGTAGCTATCACTAGCGCGTAGGTATAAATACAATATTGAAAGTTATTGAAGTCATGATTTATGATACTGTAGGGCAGTCTTGCCTAACGAGTAAAAGCACAAAGTTAATACAGTCAATAAATTAATGTGGCTAATGTATTTGTGAACAGATGTTTGATGGTGTGAGGATAAGAGTAAGAAACAATATCAATATGTAATTGGTAAGAAGAGATCATTGCTTTATTGAATCACAGCGGTAGTCTTTTTGTTTGGACACATTTTAAATTGAATTTCTATTAACGGAATCCTGCTGTGAGGATCATAACCCTATTTTGATACGTATTACTCTTCACTATCTAATCGATCTCCGTTCGTTTTAAATAACGGCAGAAATATTGCTCTTGCTGTAATCGATATTATCGTACAGTATATTAGAATTGTAATTTAACATACATTTTTATCAAGTTTTATCTATTACACAATAAAATATAGTCAATAAGTACAATGGGCAAGAAACGGTAATAAACAGATTAGGGGCAAAGCTTATAAACCTAACTGAAGACAAGATTTGTAAGTATACAAGGTCTGCGATAACATCCTTTTAATAACGTTTAGGTACTATTTTTGTCGCTGTCGGCCTCATGCACGGAAAAACTTTTCAAATACATATAAAAAAGAAAATGCTAAATATGTTATGGTTAATGCAACCAAGTCCATCACTAGCCAGTTAAAAAGTAGGACTTTCTTTACCTCAAATTTGTTCAAATAGGATTGGCATAGACCACTTTTTTAATTGCCTGGCAAAAATATAAAATAATTATGTACCTATTAACAAAATACATTACATATTATTTTTCATATTTCGTTTGTCTGTATTATTAGTACGACACGGACATATATGTCGGGGAAAACTAATCCAGAATGTTGTACACTAAAAAGCAACATATTACTATACGTTTATTCTTAAAAGTAACATTGCTTTTCTCCTTTTTTTTAATAGTTCGGATACAACGTTTGTTGGCGTGGGTAGCGTGTGTGTTTGTTTTGAATATCCATACGTTAAATACTTACTTAAATTTATTTTTAGTTTGATGCAACATTAGACTAGCGATGTTTGTGGACTGATGTGGCAGTTATGTATAAAGTTGTTCTTGGTAGGTATAAAATTAAATAAATAACTTGAATGAAATTGTACACTCAGAAAAATAAGTGTATTAATTCAACAAAAAAATTGGAAATAATTTAACAACAATTTGTGTTTAAACACGGCGAAGAAATTTTTTTGTTTGAGCCAACTTAAAGATTAATATTGTTATTTTTATTGGTTGAGTAATAAAGTTTGGTTGAAGTAAACATACCAGTTGTGTCAGACAATAACAGTCTGCTCAATGCATGAAAGAGATTGAAGCAACAGTCAATTTGATTTTATGTAACACCAATAGATGTGTTGGCAATATAAAATATTGAGTTTGGTGGAAAACAATGATCGTCTGATATTAGTAATATTTTACTTAAATCAAGGAAAAAATTATTGCAAAACTAAACAATTATTCTATTCATTCTAAATGTTTCTTTTTTATTTAAAACAACATCTTTTAATCCGATGTGTATGTGAACTGGTTCATAGTAATACCACCGTTTGTTTTGTATCTCCGTGTGGCCAACAATCCTCTTCTTTCAACCAACTAGGTCCTCTCCACCATTTGTCACTGTCGAGCAAGTTTTGAGGTAAGCATCGGCGGGATATCATGTCACTAGGATTATCCTTTGTGCTAAACAATTTCCAGTTTTTCGGATTTGTTAAATCTTGAACTTCCCTTACTCTGTTTCCTATAAATGTTTTAAGCTTATGTGCAGGTGTATTAATCCACGCTAACGTTATTTTGGAATCTGTCCAAAAAATAATCTTATCTGGTTGAATATTCAATGCTTTCAATGTTGACTCTTGAAGATTAGCTAGAAGGACTGCTGCTGATAATTCTAACCTTGGAACATTTAATTGTTTTAAAGCTGTTATTTTTAGCTTTGAACATAACAACTGTACGGAGGCCTGATTTTCGAAGCGTCACAAAATCCATGAATCTGTATTTTTGTAGGCTCATCAACTATTAAATGTCATGGAATTTTTAAATTGGTTAATTGTTTTAGCTGTGATTTGTACTTCTGTCAAAATTCAAGAGTTGGTGAAGACACGTTTTCATCTCATGCGATTTTCTCTTGCCATAGCCTTTGCATTAGAATTTTCGCCTTAGATATTATAGGACCAAGTAAGCCTAATGGGTCGTATAGTAGTGCTATCTGTGCTTACATTTCTCTCTTGGTTTTAAACTTTCTGTATGTATTAAATTAATGCTGTATAGTATTACTTAGTCATCTTTAGGATTCCATTGCAAATCTAATGCCTTTTGAGGTTTTGCTGTATCCATCTGCATCAATTCATTGTCGGAAATATCAGATAGTCCTTGTAATAGTCTTGCATCGTTGGATAACCATTTTCGTAAATCGAATCCACCCTTCTCCAACAATGTAATTAATTGATTTCGTAATAGAATAGTTTTATCAATAGTGTTTGTCCCTGTATCGTCTACATAAAAATCTCGCGTTAGAATTTGCGCTGCTATGGGATGGTTGTCGTGTTCATGTTCAGTTAATTGATGTAGCGTACGAATTGCAAAATACGGTGCACTAGCTGTCTCATACGTGACAATTTGTAGTTGATAGGTTTTTAAGTTGTGATTTTCATCTTCCCTCCAAAGGGTTTTTTAAAATTGTTTATGTTGATCGTGTATTTGGATTTGTCTATACATTTTTGCGGCATCTGCGGTCATTACATATTTGTATTAGTAATAATAATTATATGTTCTATCCAATCATTTATTTTAAATTTCTCTGTGTCTACCGGTTTCGGCTTTTCGCTATCATCTGGACAACAGTACGTCTAAGAGGAACTAAGAGTTACGTCATTCCTCTTAGACGTACTGTTGTCAAGATGATGGCGAAAAGGAAACCGGTAGACACAGAGAAATTTAAAATAAATGATTAGATAGAACATATAATTATTATTACTAATTCCACCACCAATCAAAACTTTTAATAACTAAACATATTTGTATGGTCAAAATGGTAATAATATTGACAGTATATTTTGTTGAATTGTAGATCTCACCATCATTATGTCATTCAAGGATACACCACTAGATGTTGATGCCGATGCATAAAATACTACACGGATTTTTGTGCTGATCTTTTTTAGCACTGCATGATGCAGCATATAATATCCTTTGTATCATCATCATTTAGCTCCTTCATGTATCCTAATTGCAAATATTCATTTATGAATATCTGATAGTTTTGATGGTATGTAGCATCTTGTTTCAATTTCCTTTCGAGCGATTTAAATCGTTGCATTGCTCTTCAATGAGATTCTCCTAATGCATCAGTAGATTCTTTGAATGGAAACTTGACTGTGTATCGTCCAGACTCGTCTCTTGTTATGTTTTCTGCATAATGTTGATCACAAACTTTCTCTTCCTCAGAAAGTATTTTTGAACAATAGTTTTCCTCAACTTCTCAAAATTTTCTCAACTGATCGGTTAAAAGTCCGTAGATAGAAAATAAGATCTCTGTTCTGTATTTAAGAAACAATGTTCTAGCTTGCCAGAAACGATATATCCATATTCTGTGTTTTGTAGTAAAGGAAAACCTTCGCCAATTTTGTATGTCTGTGGTTTAAAATATTAAGGAAAATTTCAGCACCATTAAGCATATCCAGCTCTGTTGGTTTATTGAATGAATCATCTGCCAAACCATGTTACGTGGTAGGGTGCAGTTTTGGTAATTTATTTTTACTGTTGGTAGGCTTCCTGTAATCTTTTCTAAAACTGCAAATTCTAAGTCTTTGTTGTAATTAGATATTCTTGACGAAATATGCAAGTTCGCTTCCGTTAGTACTTGACCTATTCCACCAACTGGAATTAATTTATCCCTGGTTTGAAATCCTAATTTTTTAACGAATTTATTTGTAACGAAATTGGTTTGATTTGCACTGTCTAATAAGCCCCTGCACATTTTCCAATTTCCGCATATATCCTTCACGCCAACAATTGCTGTAGCTAATACAACTTCTAATGTGCATTTTAGGTTTTGTAATACGAGACTTTGTATAGGTACTGTACTTGTTGCAGATGTTTATACTGTTGTTTGCTCTTGGTTGTCTGATTTTGGTGCTTAAAACATAGAACAACTAGGTTGCGTAGTTGAATTTGTTATAAAATAAAGTAAAGTATGGTGTTTTTATGACAATTACGCCAAACAAATGTAGATTTGCATTGTGCAATAGTGTGAGATAATCTTAAACAATTAAAGTATAACCTAAATCGTTTAACAATTTGCAATCTTTCTTCGGGATTTTTATTCAAGAAATTTTCACATTTGTTGATTTGATGGTTGCTTTTACACATTTTGCAAACTATATTCTCACTTTGAATTGAGGTTACATGTGAATGAAATAATTTGGACTTTTTTTCCCGTATTACTAATTGACACCGCTTCCAATGAAAAACTTCTTTTTTTTTTTCCAGACACGTAAAGAATTCTGCTAATGTCGGCAATATTTGGGTATCATTAGGTTTATTTAATTCCCATTCACGACTTGACTGATGATCTAATTTTTGGATTAGCACATAGATTATCACAGGATCCCAGGTATCCGTAAATAAATTAAGAGCGTTTAAAGATCGGAAATGTTGTTTAGCGTCAGTTATTAAATTTCTAAGACCGCTTATTGAATCTCTCGTTACAGTAGGTATTTCGAATAATGCTTTTAAATGAGAACTGACAATGTACTGTATGTTATTGTATCTTGAAATAAGTAATCGCCATGCTTCATCGTAGTTTTCTGCATTAACGCTAATTGACTCTATAGTTTTGGCTGCTGCGCCGTCTAATTGTGATTTTAGGTAGTAAAATTTTTGTATTTTAGATAATTCTATGTTTTAATTTACTAGTGAGTCAAACATGTCATAAAAGTTCTGCCATTGATGGTAATCGCCTTTAAAAGTTTAATTTAACTCTATCTGTGCTCCTATTTGATGCCTCTGGTAATGAACTCGATTGCTGGATGATGAAGTTATTTCGGTACTTGGTTTAAGAGCTTTAGATATTGCACTTTTTGTATTAAAATAAGAAATTTCAAACTTTTCTCGATCGTTTTGATGAGTCAAATTTAGTAATTCTAGTTGCACTTGAATATTATTGTATTCCTGCCATAAGTTATTTAATCGTAAATTTCTATGAATTAATTGATGATAATCATTCTCCTCAAATTCGTTAGCAAACTTTAAAATACGAGTAACACCAGCTTTGATACCACTACGCATTTTTTTCATTTGTTCTTCCGAAAACGTCATGATTGTATTACCTAATTCCGGGATTAGTATTAAGTGAGGTTATAGTAATTTAAAATAAGAAATCTACGGTTTGATTGATAAATATAAGAATAAAGGATTGGAACGGACTCACTGGTTAAGTGTTTCGTTGTATTTACAGCACTGCACTAGTGTTGTAGTCACTTGTGTATGATTATCGTTGTAACTTGATGAACTTGAATACGGTGTTTTCACGCTAATTGTAGATAAATCCTGCTCGATGAACCAAATTACACTGTTGAAAATATTATCGGTGTTGGCGTTAATTTTGCGCTAGTCAAATATTTTAATGTTGATTTTTACAAACTTTGCCAGAGTTGACTACGTGTGGTTAATAGGACAAAAATTACTAGAATTTCGTGTGAATTCTTTGTTCAGATATGAGGTTTTACTATTTTCCTAGACATTCAGAAGCATCAACCAATCAAAATTTTTCCTTCGGATAGAAATATAGAAACCCCACCTAATCTAATACGGTATTGCATTATACGCACCAAGTGCATTGCACGTGTATCAGATTTGAATCAAATAGCATAAACATTCACTTAATATTATAATGGTTCTCAAAAATCATTTTAAAATTGGCAGGTTTAGTTGAAACCAAAACTTTTGAATGAGTGGTTCTGCATATTTATAATTGAGAAAACGCCTTAAAACGAGAATACACTAAGAAAAAAAAAATTGTTGATAAAATCATATAAAATTCCGTATTGGATTAGCTACAAGGACAGTACATATGTATACCTAGATACATTGTAAACTATGGCTGTTAATAGTTGTCGATTTGTCCACTTATACTTGAAAAAATATCTAGAAACAAGTAAGCAATAACCATATTAAATAGCGCGTGGTTTAGAAAACGGTGATATTCACCCATAGACCCCATTCATTTAGTTAAACAGCTAGTAAATTTGTCTAGTCTGGATCAAATAAAATGTGACTAGAAGTATTTTATAATTCCACGTGTCAGTTGGACAAAAACCCCTTCGCAATAGACAATAAATACTTGACTATCTTTGCTTGTTAATTTAAATTCGTATAGTTATCGACAAAATAACACGAAAAGAGTGTGGACCTCTCCTGACTATTAAATTAGTCAAAAAAGTGTTAAAATTTTCAATAGATGTACTATACGACATTTTGCGTATATTCTCTAACAGTCGCTATGGTTTTTTATGTTGTCACGTTGGTAACCAATTTGAATTCAAATTAAATTGTTACATTTATGCAAAGTGAAATGCTAGAATGAAATTAATACGAATCTAACATATAAAACCCTACCTATTTACAATTACCTATCTATCCAACGTAAAATGTCATCATTCAACACTATTTTTTTAATATAAAATCTCTTCGGTTTTCTGGGTTTTGTGCAAATGATATGAACAAATCGTAATGCCATCGTTATGAGTTTCGTTGTACAGTATGTTTCGATCAAATGCAACATCCGATAGGTATAGTAGGTACGCTGACGTCAGTACTACTCCACAGTAGTCATAAAATACCAGAAATTAAATAGATGGCGCTCGCAAATTTCTCAGTTATGTTTTGCATCTTTTATTATGAATGGTCTATTGAAAGTATTTAGTGTTGGCTTGTTTCTGATAAACTATTGTACAGTACACAAAATGCACTAATAAAAGCGAATTATATATTTGTTGAAAAAAAATTGGTTTTTGACCTCAAATACCGAGGCCAAAAACATATGGGTGTATTTTCTTAAAAATACTACGAATTATTATTGATAATACTTGTAGTATGTTATGTATATTTGCTAAAAGCAATACGCAATACATTTTAACACAAATTTTAAAATTAGACGGAACAGAAGAATATGTTGTTGTAGTGCACATGGTATCCAACAGAAAATATTATTTGCTCCAACAGTTTTCCTATTTCTTTTATAATTTTTATGTTGCAGCAGCATTAAAATTTTAACACAGATTTGACGTTAATTTTGCAACCGATTTTTTTGTTGAAATAACTGAATATGTACCTGGTTCAACCAAAATAAAACAAGAAAAAGCGTTTTGAGAGACCTTTCGGTTGCATTTAGGGATAAATCGTAAACTCTGCAAAATATTACTGTTGTCTGTTCTGCTACCTTATGATGGGCCGCATTCGATAATTATAGAGTAATTAGAGTAGGTACCTGCACGAAGTGGTAATTGAAATGTAAACGACATTCAGAAGGAGAAGATGGAGAGGGCAACTGTCAACCCCTGCTCTTATATACTATATGCACATGATACATGACAGTTACTGATTTTATATTTTAGAATTACTTATGTGTGTAATGTAATAAATCGTAATCTGATGAATGATGTATGCAAAATATAATAACTAGTATTTTCATTCCAGAGTCTTATCCGTTTTATATCACAAGTTTCAGTGGTTGAATTAAATATGTAACGAGTATTTATTTGAATTGCAGGCGAATCGCTTGATACATTGCCTTGCTCAGTTGAAGAGAAAGAACCGGAAAACGCTAAACAAGGTAAATAATTGCATTTTTATGTTCATTACTAACAATTATTAAGTATATGTATTAGGTCAGCAATGCAGTAGGCACTTATACTAATGCGTTTCGTGGCATTATACATACTTACATACATTGCACAAATCGTTACATTTCAATATATCTTACGATTACTAAATGTATAACTGAAATTCTAGGAAAGCTACGATGTAAATAACAATGAAGTAATTGTTACCATATGTACAGTTAAAATTAATTACTCTGTGTATTATAATAAACAAGTGCCAGGAATAATAGAAGACTACATTCTCTTAGGACAATACTCGCATGAGCTGTGCGACTAAAGATCTACAATGTTCTTTCACAGACAGATTTCACATGATCTTTGCAACTGCAAAATAACCATCAGATTCTTTCTTAGATCGTTTTCCCATAATATTATTATTAGCATTTACATACGTACCTACTATGCTAGATGAAATGTTGAACAGTTATTTTTTATTCATGTATTTTACTTTTTATTTTGTATTACAATGAAAATCCTATACCTTTTTGAAATTTAATTTAACTCGCAAAGAAAGCATTCAGGCCACTCACCGACTTAAATGAAACTTGGCTTGTACGATTCTATTTCGCCACTTTATGGGTTCAATATAACCTTGTAATTTCAATGATTTTTAGTTAGGTATTTTTGCGATTTAAACTATTGTTATATACAAACAAGAATAAATCATATGCGGAGAAAAAGGTATTATGAAGTTTGTGTTGTTATAGAAGAGAGAATGCCTGGATTCTAACTAGAACATCACGCATAGATAACATACCAGTTTACTAGTCATAAGCATATTTTATACACATTAAATGAGTAGAAAATATCGTTAGTTTTACATATGATTCACTAAATATTATTTGGTTGAGTGGTAACTAATGATGAGCAAGATAGGGCAAGTGGGAATCCCATTTCACAGCGATCAGATGAGGATGTTGATAAAATCGTCAAAATTTCCATAACTTTTCAACCTTTATCTGCAAAAGGATTGAACTTAAGCTTAATTATTTTAGATGCATTGATTTTATATAAATATTTATTGAAATGGTTGGTTTTATCACTCAGTAGTTTTACAGAAGAATATGAAAAATGAAAGTGTCAAACGGGGTATGTGCAAAAAAATTACGTTTTAGAAATAATTAAGAAAACTCGCTTAAAATGTTATATGGACATACCAGAACTGCTATAACATTTTTAACGCAAAGCTTTAAATTTCGATTGGTATATGTTTCCCTTCTTATGACGTATGCGACAAGGCATGCATACGACGATTCTATATCAAAACCTTAATATATCAAAAAATGGCATTTATTACAACATGAGAGTATTGTCTATTCAGCGTCTTTACGTCAATTTGCCACAGTCGAAGTTGGGGGAAAGTCGCACCGTTTTTCAGTCATTACGTGCACCCGAAAGCGCGTTCCAGTGTTTTATATAGTTCCTTGGCAAGCTGTTACACTAACATTAATAAATTATTATTGTCAGTAGGTATTACTATAACAACTATTGTTTGCTGCATGAGAATTTCTGGAAATCATATTGCATTTGAAAATTCTATGAACAAATGTTTTAAAGTGCCGGAGTGTGTTTCCTTAGTAACGCTACCTGTTGCTACAAAAAGTGTTTAAGTTTTCTGATTTTTTTGCATCTATTGGCGACAAGTTTGTTTGAATTCTCGACAAACTCTTCCTGCATTTTTTAACTTTTTTTTCTATGAATATAAAATCAAAATAAATTTCGTCAATATTCTCCATCACTTGGTTTATAAATTCTGGAATAATACGTACTTTTCTGTCATCAAATAAGCAGAAAACAATGTTCATAACAATAATAATTACCGACAAGAATAATTTATTGTCATATCATAATCATAGCTTACTGGGTAAAAATTATTCGGCAATTTGTAAACAAAATGAGTAACTTAAAAAGAAAACTATTGAATATGGACATAGGAAATGTTACCACTAATCGATGTAGAATTTAATCCTACATCCAATAGTATAAAAAATATAGGTACAGAGCTATTTGAAAAATGAAATTTTGCAGCTTTCATAATTATTTGATATGTCACTGATTTTTAGACACCCTGTATGACAGGACGGGAGTTTTTTACTAGCTTTTATTGAAGCATTGTGTTACGAAGTTTTAACATGAGAAACGTAAATAGTAATATCTTAGAAACAATTGGAGATAGTTTGAGGAGGCTCTAGCTGTAATCGTCATAAAATTTTAAGCTGCATTCAAATGTTATAATATTACATTAAAGTCGTTCCATTTATGGCGACTTCGGTTAATAAAATGTTGTATGAAACTGTGCGAGAAGTAAGCTTTTTGCGCCTCACGCAAATTAAAACTTGGCGTTCGTGCTCAAAAAGCTCACTAAACGCACTGTTTCATAAATCTAAAGATGTTAAAGATTTAAAGAAAAAGCATGTTAATGAGGAATACACGATTTTACAATATGTTTCTGAAATATGAAAATTTTGCTGCTACGTATAATATTAGGGAATATTGTAAAGAAGTCAATATTTCTCTTTATTTTAACAATACATGTTTCTCCGTATGTATAACTGAATTTGTTTTTGGTAAGACTATCAAGGTACGGCTTGTACGTGATTTTTTTTTAATACTGTTACAATTAACCGTCCAGCTCTATGCTTTTGCCGAAGAAGGATTGAACGAGAACGTTCTTCTGTATCCTCTAAACAAAGTATCATTCCTCCTAAATTGCTGATACAATTTTCGATAATAACGTAAATAAGGCTGTTGCCGTAAGGGGTTACGTTCAGCATAATATTCACTAGCCCTTGTACAACTTTTTCGGCACAAAATTTACGCCTCCAGCACATCTAAATTAACACGTAACAATTAAAAAAATATAAACAATCAAGAATACTGACAAATAAATGAAGCAACAAAACTAATTCACCAATGAAACTCGAAAAAAATCGAGGTTAATTATTATACTTCTATTAACAGTTCTATAAGTCATACAATTTCTTTTTATTTATCACGAAGCAATTTTTTTTTCTAGATACATCGTTGATAAAAATTAAAACGTTTCATAACTTCCTTATTATTCATTTTAATGTAGTAGTGAATTTAAACTTTTATATTGCAAATGCAATTATCTTTCAAATTTTTGAAAAATATACAGAGAGATCTATTACAAAAAACATTACTTTGACAGTTATCTAGCAGACGCGCAAGTCAATTGTTTTTCTTTTGAATGTATGTTAATCAACATGAAAAATACTACTAGTTAGCTAATTTAACCAAGATCGTAGCATCAATATTAACGGAGATAGCAATATTGACCACTTAAGTTGGATCAACCTGTATAGGTACCGTATAACTCTTCCAAAAATAGTAATAATATATCGGTGAGAAATACTGTATGTTACATAATTTATTGTTGTCACTGAAATAACTACTCTATTTTTCTGTCTGTAAGGGGAGTTGGGCATTAATCGATTAAATTCCGGATTAAAATTGTTAATCGGAGATTTAATCAAAATTAAATTAATTATCAGTTAATCATTAAAATTTCAATCGAGGATTTAATTGAAATTGGCAATTAAATTAATTGTTAGTTGACAAGTAAATATGTAATTATCCGTTGATTAAAAGTTAATTTTTAATGGGAAATGGACTAAATCTAAGTCGTATCGTATTCCTGTTACAACTGGATATTCAACGGTGATCATGGCAAGACGGTCGTAAGCGGTAATAGCCAATAAACATGGTAGAACGTATCATCTACAGTCGTGGACTTTCGGAATGACTGCCTGTTAAGCAGGGTAATATAATACGTTAAAAAAATGGGCTAATTAGGCTTCAGCAAATGTTTATTTCAATTTCGATTGATTAATTTGATTGAATTTTGCCCAACACTGTCTGTAAGTACATTAAATGAATATTTTTTTTTAAAATAATTTTAATTTATTAGTTTTGCCTAATAATTAAAAAAATCTTTGTTAGATTAAATAACTTTAAATTTTCTAAGAAATAATTAACATTTGTTTCTACTTCTGGCTTATTCATTGTAATGTATATCTTCTCTTTTAGTTAGACATCAGGACCTACGATCTAAAAAGATATGTGTATATGCGTTTATTCTCACCGCACTGCACTATTCATACCCGCTTTATATTATGTGAGCTTTAGTACACACACATGCTATCAATCCTATAAAAATCTTATGCATAAGACGTCGCTGTCCGCACGACTTGAAATGCAGTACATTCGATCCTTGAATAAATAGAGAGGCTAACGTAGATCACCGCGATAAGTCAATCATGGGAGCAATTGTAGTTGTTCCTGAACTCATCTGGGAACAATTAATTACAGTATTTAAAACAGACATTAGACCCCTATAGCTGTTAAGTAAAATAACTAAGACGCCTTGCACGTAATCTAACATGCATACGACTGACACCACACATTCACACCGGCACACACATATAACAACCGCACACATTCGCAATTACATACATATACAACGACTAGGCAACCGTGTCGTAATGCAGGAGAGTTAGATTACAGCGACATTTATTTAAATTGTACGTTTGCTTTGAAGTAACTCGTAACATATCTGCATCTGATTGGTGAATTATACCATTAGTGCTGCTATCTGGTGGTTATATAACAAAATGCACCGTGCATACTCGTGTACACTACCTTATCGTAATGAATTTCAAGAGATTTATTTTTTACGCTAGTACGGTTTGTGTTGCAGTAAAGTATGCCTAAAATAATTTACAAGGATTGATATGGCAGCAGGTGACGCACCTCATGACCAAACTGGCTCAAATATGAGAAACTATTATATAATGCAATACGCTGGCAAGTAATCTCTGCATTAAAAACTAGGTACATACTTATAATTTTCTTCGGAAGTAAATAGGGGGACCCTGCATTAGCTTGTCAGAAAATAAAAAGTTGAAGGACTTGTGTTACTTGTAGCAATTGTAAGGATCGAGCAAAATATTTTGAGGCTGCAAAATCCCGAACTTGAATTACTTGTTATTAATTTAGTATAGGGAAGTTTCCCCCTCTTGTTTCTTGACCAGTCTGAGTATTTTAAAATAAAGTTCTTTAGTTACCGGCCCTTATTGGAAATTTATTAAGTTTTAATGCATAGTTAAATAAATTTTACAAATTGACTTTTCCATGAACTCAGCATATTTCATCTTTCTCAAAATTGTTTCGGACAAATTTTATAATGCCTCGTTTTTATGTATTTTGGCAAGTAATTTGCGTGTTTGGTTATTAATTTTAATTTTCCCAAATTAACTTACAACTTTAATGGGATATTCACCAAACATGTATGTTCATTTAGTCACTTTATCGATTTTAGCGTGTTTGACGAATATCCTATATTTTATTTCGATATTTCATTTAAAACTGTTTACTAAAATTTAAAGAATAATGAATGCAAAAATATATGAAATATATAATAATATAATAGGAGGCACTTAAAGAGCAACGGAAACTGAAAGATAATAACTCACTTTGCAAAAGAAAATAAATTGAAACTATAGCATTCGATCACAAAGACAATCTACAAAAAGACGTAGATTTTACCAAATAGGAAAACCAAAAACCAAATTTATTATATCTTAATAAAAAATAGGCACAAGCTATATATTAATAGGATATAGGAACTTTCGGGGTGCAGATCTAAACTCCGACATGCTAATCATCGCAAAATTGAAAATGGAAATGCCAACAAAACCAAAGACAAAACATTTCAAACGCATAACGGTATAGCATTGAAAAACTCTCCAACGAAAATATAATAAAGAAAATAGAAGAAGAATTAAATGAAAAATTGAGCGCTACTATGTAGAAGGAAAATATTCAGATGGATTGGGCATAAATAAAGAAAGCGATTCAAAAGAATTGCAACAAAAGCAAAGAAATACGGCTAGCTGTGGAAAAGTAATAGAGGAACAAAACCAAGCAAGATTAGTACCCATGGATAGATCGGCAGAGGAAAATAGAAAAAGACATGGTAAATTACGAAACATAGATAAGAAAGTGTGTGGACAAGAAAAAATGTGATCACGTAAATAAGAATCTGAAACTAATAGAAGAAAACTGCAAAAACAGAGAGATAAAAAATTTTAACCACAGCTCAAAGAAAATATGCCAGAGAGGATAGAGAGCGCCATCTTATCTAAAGATTGAAAACGGGCATTAATAGGTATTGAGGAAAAATTAAACAATTGGGTACAATATTTTGATGGAGTTCTAAATATTGGGAATTGTGAAGAACATGGCAAGGATCTAGGAGTACCAAACGGTAACGATCGAGAGGAAATGAAAGAGCCGACAGTCTAGACTTGGAAGACCAATACCTAAAACTAAAAAATATAACATATAACTACTCATTGGTTTATAAGAGGTGGGATTAATAATGCGCATTGACTTGCAATCATGAATTCGAGATTTGTAAACCTTTAGTCATCTGGTGAAGACTCTATTTCTCTATACTATTCTCCAGCAATTCTAATCTCAATAATCCATCATGTAGAATAGTCCATAAGTCAGGACCTACATTAGATCCTTGTGCCACTCCAGACGTAACTTTCATATTCTTGTTTTAAGTTGTAAATTATAGATCATTTTTTTTAGATAGTTATAAAAAATGCGTAAAAGATATTTAGCCGATTTGAAAGGATTTTTGACATACATAATGTTAACAAAATAAAAATGTAATGAAAGAAAATGGTTAAAATGTTGAGCTCCATTTACTTCATCAGAAACTTCTTCAATAGCGTCAAAAATAGATCTTCCTCGATGAAATTAACTGACGATGCGATAATCTGCCTGCCTCTTTAATCGCAGCAATGATTTTTTTCCTGCAGTGATAGTGGGCGAGAAATTGATAGATTATCGAGGTTTTCCACCTTCTTATTAATTAACACCAATTTAGCAACTTTCTAACATGCAGGAAATACACCCGCCATTAAACAAGAATTATGTATCTCCAGGAGCATGCCGACATTTTCCTGCAAAACCAATTTGAATACTTTTAACGCTTTTCGTGTAGGAAGAGAATCGATAAGCATTTTCAACACTCCTTCAGTGAAAGGTTGCAAATCAACAATTGTTTCCCAATTTGTATCCGGTCTGGTGGGGTGCGGAAGAAAGAGTGTATGAACAATATGCTGCAATTTAGAAGCATGCAAAACAATTGGTAATTTCTTGACGTTTAGTTCACGCCTAACAATCCAAGGCATTTGTATTATATAGAAAAATATTTAGAAAATCTTATTGAAGAGCGGAGTTGGGAGGAAAGGGTCCGAAGGGGGTCTGATCAAACGCTCCCAGTGAAAACATGCCCTAACCGTTGATAAATGTGCATTATCATTGCGTATTTACTACTGTGTTTGGACAACTCGACTGATCCTTATGTATATGTCAAAGTATTTCTTATGATGATTTTTCGTCAACAAAACAACAATAAAAATAACAGTAAATAGTAAATATGTAAATTACATTAAAGGAAGTTACGCACATACTTCATGCTAGAAGTAACTGTGAAAAGAAAAGAAAAATGCAAGGCGCGTTACCGTTCTAGTGTGACGTCGGCTGACAAGTAATGCTGTGTTTACGGTTGACGAGACCAAGAAAATAAGTTGTAGTGAGTAGGTAATTCCTAGAGGAAAGTTCATATTCTGCTGTTTGTTTTTATTTAGATGAAATGAGTGTAAAACAATTAATTATAGGGTTTGGAAATTTTCTCTCAAAACCCGAGTTCTGGCACCAATTTTCCATATTTGAAATTAAAGTGCCACTATACCTTTTTTGGCTTCAAATATGTTTCATCCGCCTTTTGCTAACCCAAATTATTAAAATAACTGTTATCTATTTGCAGATATATTTTTTTCCATTAACTTTTTGACGTTCTAATGAAGAAAAATGCAACAGCTTTTACCTCTATGATGATTTTATTATCGTTGTTGATGTTACTTAATTTACAGGAAGCTTTTAAAACATAAGAAGCTGTGAGGCTTAACTTGTTTTTTTTTTATTTGTATGTTTTCCTTTCTTCTTTAACGGGTTTTTATCTAATCTTCTTAATTATTTGCTGCTCTAAATACTTTAAACTAGAGACTTATACTGATATTTATTTCGGTATAAGTACCTATCTATTCCATACTGGTGCAAAATAATACCGGTATTTTACGCAAATCTGTCGATACCAGTATAAGTTTGCTGTAAACTACATATTTATCTTTCGAAACCAGTTTTTATTCTTTTTTCAAAATACATATTCTTATTCAACAGTTCATAATATAAAATATATTTACATTTATTTCGTTCTTAGAAAAAAATTCACAACAAATCTATCGTCTGACTATAGTGCAACTAAGTAGAATTGAAACCTGAAGCAGCACAGTCGAATCGAACGGTTGGTACATTCGGAGACAAAACTTTTCCGCGCAAAAATTTGAATTTCTCTCTAATCTAACAATTTAAGTTCGTGACATTATATTTGATCATACTGTTTAAATCGCAATGGTAAAGGGGTAATCTTAAAACGGTATGTCCACGAGCTATTGCTATCTATTTTATACTCGGATAGGTTTTTTTTCCGTTTCACTATTTCTAGCAGTTCACATTTCAACATGGAAGGGTGATATGGCCATGGTATAGCTGAAATTTATATATTGACCACATATATAAAAAGTGAGGTTATACATTTCTCACCACCACATTATCGTTGATTGACCGTGATAGCTTTCGCAACAGTTGTTATTTTCTTATTTAATATATAAAAACGGAAAAGAAAAGTTAAAATGAAGAAAATGAGATATATAACAGATAAATAACGAAACGCAAAAAAACAACCAGTGAACAAATGAGACGGGATTGTACTTGGCTGTCAAACGTGAAAAAAGTCGGTACGCGGGTGAGTGGATTGACAAATTAGTTCGCATATTTTCCGGGTCTCAAATATTACATACATGCGGATACATTCGAGTCGAATGTATTTATGTCCTGTTCACTCCTCGGCGATGAAATCCGCACTTTCATTATAACATAATACTGTAGATATTATCTTGCAATCGATAAATACGGTTTAAAGAAGATTAGTAATCAATGAAAATTAAATAATTCACACATAACCACATTGTTCATGATTTCAATCAATCGTTACATCGTTTTGTAAGCGTAATGCTCGTAGAGCTTTTGCTGACATCTCACGAGATTGTAGGTAATACATTGTATTGATATCCTTAAAATGTATGTGTATATTATTCGTATGCAGCTCTGATTGTGCACGGTGAATCGGTGAATGCCTTTGAATACCTGGCATAATATTCACACATATCGATGTTTTAGGAAACAATACCTATAGATTTGCCGTATTGAGATAAGAGGTAAAGTTAGATATATGATCAACCAAACAATTAAGTCTATATCTTTTTGTGTGTAGATATAATGTATGGAAGGATGAGCTTTAATATTACTAAACGTAACATTACTTAATTTATTATTTATTAATTACTAACAAGGAAACGTCGGGAATCCGAAAATTCAGATTTCCATGATACTCTAGTATCATGATATAAGCACAATATCTGCTTTTTAGCTACCCATTCGATCGATTTCGGCGTATAACCCCCTTCGGAAACTGTAACAGATATATTTTTTTTTCTTTTGGTTAAAACATAATTTGAAATCTATTACACAGCCAAAGATGACGCAAATCATTTAGAAAAATGTTTACAACGGAGAAGCCATTATTTTTTTTAATGGAACGGCCAATATATTACGCCATTTTTTAATTGTATGGTAAATTCTGAACACTTTTTGTATATGATACCATATCTCTAAAATGAGTGGTTTTTGGAATAATGACCTTTGAAATGTGATAAATTAAAATACACACAATTAATGAAATAAAATATTTAAATTGAACAAATGCACATTTTTTTTAAAAGCCAACAAAAGCAACTTGGTATGGCAAATTTAACAAAAAAACTCTTCTTCGAATAATCGATTTTCGTTCCGTGACCACTAGACCATTTTGATGTGGTATTTTGTGGCAATAAAAATCAAACTATCACCGGCTTTTAGTGTGCCATTTTGTCAGTTTTGCGCGTCATTTTAAAAATGCTTTTATTTGAGAAAGAACGTATTGAAGTTCTTATTATGATTGGTTATGGAGATAGAGTGCGTACTCAACAAGAAATCTGTAATTTATTTCATACAATTCATCCTGAACGACCTCCATCTACTAAATGTGCTGCTCAGCAAAATTGAATTGAAATTTGCTGAGCACGGCGAGGTTAGAGATTTACCTAAAGGAAGACCAGCAAAAATATCAGATTCTCAACTAGACGTTTTAGTAAAAACTGTAAATAAACCCCATGTAACCGTTAGGACAATCTTCAGGAATTATAATATTATACAACAGTAATGGCGATATAATAAGAAAAACAAAATTGACACCTTGACCCCTACAAGAACCGTTAATTTTGCGTTACAAAAATCATAGCCCTTTAACAACTCATAAGAATTTTTTTCTTGTCTGTTAGTGTTTACTAGTTATGGAAGAATTCCTTCCCATTGAAATAGCTTGTATAGAATGGTGGAAAAGAGATCTAGAGCTCAACTGACTGAAATTCTGTTAATAATAGTTATTAATTTGGATTACTAATTTCTATTATCGTAAAACGCATGCAGCATTAGGATATTTTTAAACCTACTTTCTTGGAGGATGCTAATTACATATTATTGATTACAGTAGATCACTGTATGATTATTTATATGTTCCTCCGTGAAACTATTTCTCCTCATGGAAGATAAGATATCTTTGTATATCGAGACCTTTCCACAATGCAATTAATTAGGGGCACAAAGTTATGTAATGCAACGTACTTCTCCTTTTGGGGATGTCATACTCAAAATTCAACCTAGATAGAGACTATCAGGTTATAATACCAGACACTCAAGCAAGAGCGCACTCAAACTAGTATACAGACGGCTCTGAAACGGACTACGGCGTTGGAGCTGGAATATACGCAAGGAAGCTTAAAAGGAACAGAGACCTGAATTTACCAAGATCTACTGATTAACGACAGGAAGATTGTCACAATGATAGTAGGTCTGCTGATTGGGCACTGTAGACTAAATTAGCATATGTACAACATAGGCCTGGCGGATGATATTATTTGCACGTTCTGCCAAGAGCAGCAAGAAACCAGTTCATGTGCTGTGTCAATGTGATGATTTCTAGTAATGTACGTGAAGAACCCCACAGCTGTACAAGGAAGCCGCTCCCATGGATGATAGGCCTAATTAAGAAGGCAATATTAAATTAAATATAAAAAGGGGATCACAATAGGTCTAAAAAGATCGCGGTGAAACAGGTCGGTAGACCCCCCTAACCCTAATCTAATCTACCTATCACTTGTGTCAACAAATTACCGTTGTTTTTATATTATATCAGTCTGTAAACCCACCAAAGTTTTACTGTGGCTATTACAAGGTCGATTTAGTAAACCGTCAATTTTCTGCAAGCAACTGTCGATAATGCAGATATAATATTATATTCATAATATTCATAAAAATAATTCCTAAGAGTCGTTGATTTTGGCTAATGAATAACAACTTCCGAATATTTCAATTTAAATAGTAGATATGATGTTGACGATTTTTTGAAAAAAAGAATGTGACATGGTCTCGTGGTAATCAAAAAAAAATATTTGAAAAATAGGAAACTAAACAAACTTCAAAGCTTGAGCTTTATAATCCTTATTATTCACATTCAGGAGACGGAAGCTTAACACCATGTATCTACCTATATATGTCTGTACTACATTATTACAAAAGTTGTCGACTTACACCGAAGTGGTTTAAATACATTCAAGTGTAAGAGTTACTATTGTCGAGACAATTCATTAATTCGCTGTGAATAGGTGATGTAGAAGAGAGAAGGAGAAGACTGTCGATCGCCATTATCACTAGAAGTCGACTGTAGTCGGATTGAGGCGGGGATGCCCTCTTCAAGCGTAAAGGCTGTGATGGCCCGCATTTCATTTGACATCTAGATTAATTCGGTCCGGAATCGAGAAACTTGCCGGAGTCTGAAATTGTCCGGTGTGCGGAAAGATAAAATTACCACATCTTACGCCTGATTTCATTTGGTCTTACTTTTTCGTACCTTTTATTCGTCATCAATTTGTATGTTAATATAAAAATATGCGTTGATAAGAGCAAGTATATTGTTATACTATACATGTATTAATAACTATATTTTCTTTAATTGATATAATTCAATTATTTTCTATTTTTGTACTAAAATAAGTATGTACCTACTATTTGCAGAATATAAAACAGGGCACAAAAAACTAGCTTCGCTTAGGACTTTGATTTAGGATCTATAAACGACAGTTATAGAATAAATAAATCAATTTAATTGGTGAAAATAATTGCTGCTACGCGTATGGTCTATTAATTTTTTTTTTTAAATTTTGACGTACTATTTCTAATTTTTTATTATTAAAACTGTAAATAAATTTGTAAAGATTTACGGTTTTTAAAACTGATTGTGAAGTGTTTTTGAAATAATTTGAAATTTAATAATTTCCAAACGGAAAACTCTATCTAAACTATGTATTTTTCCATATTTGGAGACAGCCTGTAATCGGTGATTTAATAATGTAAAAAACTAGTTTCATAAGATACGTTTTACACCACGAATTCAACTTGACAAAATAAGTGCTTTAAGTCTTATGAAATGTGTGATACGTTATTATTATTTTTTATTTGTTTAACAAAAGAAAAGAAATTGGATAATAGAAGTTAGTTGATTGAGTGACATTTTTCTTTCATTGTTGATAATTATTCATTCATTTTATTCAAAATTGCCGAAAACTTCCATAAAAATTACTTCAAGAGAAGTCTCTTATATGCTGTGGAAACAGATATTTTATTTTTGACAGTCCTCCCATAATCTCAATGCTAAGGAACATCTCAACAAGAAGAGGCAGGTAGCTAATTTTGATTGCGCGAAACCGCGAATGAAAAAGTTCGCAATTTGCGTGCAATACAAATAGCGCATGCGCATTCAATGGATTTCGATCAGCTGTGTGCAATTTTACTGGTATAGCACGGAATAGAACTTGTCCTAATATTTCAAATTTTATTGCACACAATACAAAAAATATGTTACATTATATTTTCGATGGTATTAATTCTTTGTAATTTAATTGTTTCTTTTTGGTGTATCGGAAAGAATTAATCAGATGTTTCAATATCGTTAGTACAACGTTAATAAAAACTTTCTAGATATGTATAAATTTTATTTATACACATTATAATTTAATGAAACATTTATAATATTTTACAAATCAAATTGCATTTGCACAAGAATATTGAAATGAAATGCAATTTAAATAATACCACATGTAGTTAATAGAAAAATATATATTTGTAAATTTGCAATTTCTTAACGATTATTAGCTGAATGATTGCGTTTTTAATTAAATGAAATTGGAAATCCCTTTAAATTTCTTCTATATAGGATAATTTCTTCAGGCATGCATATTAATTATCATTAAGCTTTATATTTTTTACATTGATTATAGTTTGTATTTATACCCTTCTACACCACTATCTATAACTTTAATATACATTAAGTATATAGTAACATAAAAATAAAAAAAATCTTAAAAAAGACATTAATTAATGCATATTAATTATCATTAAGTTTTATATTTTTTACATTGATTATAGTTTGTATTTATACCCTTCTACACCACTATCTGTAACTTTAATATACATTAAGTATACAGTAACTAAAATAAAAAAAAATCTTAAAAAAGACAAGTTACAACAAATTCGATTTACTTGATACTTCACCTATAATATATGTTTAGACATTTAAGAACACTATTGCAGCTCCATTAAATTCAACCATGAGTTATAATTTATTTTAACATTGAAACTAGTTAAATTTTGTAATAAATGTACTACATAGGTAAATAATTAAATTGAGAAGTTTAATTTGAACAGCAAAACCTTTAGAGACAAAGAACATTGTTCACATAACCACTTATCAACTTAACTGAATGTATGTTCCTTTTTAAACACAAACAGTGCGTTTTTATGTTAAATTGACACTTAAAATATTATTTCATCTTATAAGTATAGTTTAACTTTTGTTTGTATTTATTTGGTTATTTAATGGTTTGATCGATGCCACACATTTAACACCACAAAATATTATTTTTTTTTATTCCTCTCAGTGTATGACTTAGACCGAGCATTTTGACAGTTTGTCGCTATACATTATAAAACAATATACATAATAATTTTTTGACCGTACTGTAGGTATACAAACTAGTTAACATATTGCAAACGCGGTACCTACTATGTAGAAGGAGACTTATTGATATCGGCATATGCTTCGCGCTTGTATGGTATAAAAGCAAAAACTTTTGCATTAACCTTATCAACTATCGTTTATCATACCATGTCGAAAGCATGTCCATTATAAAAGAAATAAGTAAGCAAAAGCTACACTGTATACGTAAGTAGCAGAAATCGCATTCAATTCAATGGAGTATCGCATTATCGCGGTACAAATTTGAATTCGTATTCAATTTGTGTTATCGAGATCTAATAAATATCGAATCTGATTCTGATCTTATGTTAATAATATCGTATGGAATGGTAAAAATAGTTTCTTGTGTGTGGTATGTTATAAATGTACCATTATTATCCGGGTAATGAACAAAATGAGGATTGCGAATGCTTTTTTTCAAATGGCGCCCTTTATTTTTAAATAATCGGCCAAACATTTGTGAGTGTATTTGAATCTTGAGCTTGTTTATACACTGATAGAAAATATTCTTTACGCAACATACAGAAACTACATAATACGCCCCCATTTCCGAGATCATTCTAACTAATGAGAAGTCAATAAAGCAGGCTGAAGTGACGAATTTTTGCTCCCTGAGATCAAAGCTGCCGACGGTCTTTGTTTTTTTTTTTTTGTTGACAGATAATACACGTACAAGTAATTGATATAATTTGTGAAAGATAAACAGATAATAAACAATCTTAAAATGATTTATTGGCTTACATATTTTAACCGAGTTGGCTCATCATCAGACACATGTTAAAAAATTAGACTAAATATCTAAACAAACGTAAAAATGTAGATAAATTACAAGTTACTACTGTTATATAAAAAATAAAATTACCTAAATTAAGAATTCATTGATTTGTAAATTTAAAATTTTAAATTTTGAATGTAAATATTACACGGAAACACTTACGACAATCATTCAGTTGGAGAATTCGACAATCGATTTTTTGAATTCCTTCTCCCATTTTTATATGTTTGTTTATGTATTTAATGTTACTTTTTAACATGGATCTGAAGATGACCCAGCTGGGATGAAAGCTGTAAGCCAATAAATCATTTTTACAGTGAGTATTATCTGTTTATCTTTTACAATTTATTATTAGCCATATGATGACTGGAAAACGTACCCATATTTGTTAATCATAGTATTTCTTATACAATACTTCTCATTTGTTGTACATTAGCTAAGTAATTTATTTACAATCAATGTGCATTAAATAAGTATTGAGAGGAAGGAAAGTACTCTGGTACAACGTTAAGATCGAGGGACACAATGGACAAGTGTCAATATTCCGGGGATTGATACCAGCAAGAATCAAAAAACTCCTTTTATTTGTCTCTAGAGCTTTCGAAATAAATTTATTTCATCATTAGTAGAACAACTACAAAAGGATACATGCTAATAGATACAATTGAATGAAAAAGTGAGGTTACTTACAATTAGAATAAGGTGGTAGCAATAATATCAAACAATACATACACAAAAGAGTCCAATTTAAAATAAAAAGACATTATATAACCTTTAAGGTTATCACTCATTATCATTATTATCATCGCATTAGCCCGTCACAGCACAGCACAGCGCGTCCCGTCAAAAACGGATGGAATTAAAGCAAGGCAAATGTATGAACAACCGCCCGCTATTCCAGTACAGACGGATCAACGCGGATTCATTTGTTTCAATGCTATTCGTTTTTTGACAACAAATGCGACACGCTGTACTGTGCTGTGCTGTGACTTGCTAATGTGTGATAACCGTTAGTTGACGTATTCGAGGGCACCATACTTCATTCTTTTCGTAACAGTCAAACAGTTTAAACCGAAATTCGGTGACAATAACTACTGAATTTTAAAGCGAATCTGGATGATTGTTTAGTCAGATTTAGCGCGTTTGAGGTGGAAATGGGGAAATGAACGTATAATACGTATTTGACAACATACTTTCTTATAAAATAACTTACGATGAATAGGTCAGGATGCCACCTACATTTTACACGCATATACAACGCGAATTTAAGGACAACGGAATTTAAAACTATAAAAAATATTGCAACACGCCATTGACCTAGTGCAATATAAACAACTATTATTAATATAATTATAAAAAAAATAAGTGGATTCCTCTTTCAACTCAAAATACCAAAAAGAACAACAAACAATGAATTTCAATGCTATATAGAATATTTCCTGTTTTTTTTTTTAATTTTCTTGTGTAAATACTCATGATTTTTTGCTTTATCTGCATTATTTATTTAGTTTTTATTCTGCAACAAAATATCGTTATTGTTATTAAAAAAGTTTTAGTCTATTCTATTTAACAATGGTTGTATTTTTGTTTGAGAAACATAATTATAAAAATTACAAAACTACATATTTATCATTTATATCATCAATTCTTTTTCTTTTTCAATAATTAGTATCTACGCATATATTTAATTGTAATAACTGTTTTGACCTGCTAACTTTATGATTTTGATATATTACTTGTTGTACCTACTACTGGACTAGGATTCGTTGGGGTTGGTCCTTCTTTTGGCATTAGCAAATCGCAAATTAAAAAATCCATCTATGAATAGATACATAATATCTTCAGAGAATGGTGACAAAAGTTACAGGGACACAGGTACATAGGTCTGTATTTACTAAAGATCTACTGGGTAAAGCGAGACTGTCAACTGATGGTAGATCTGCTGATTCATTACTGTAAACTAAATAAGCTTATGTACAACATAGGCCTGGTATATGATGCTACTTGAAGATTCTGTCAAGAGGAAGAAACACCAGTTCATGTGCTGTATCAATGTGACGGTCTGGCGAGGATAATGTTTCTAGTAATGGGCGTGGAGAACTCCACAGCTCTCAGGTACATAAAGAAACCGCTTTCAAGAATGATAGGCCGAAGTAAGAGAACGTCTTCTAAGAAAAAGGGGAAAACAATAGATCTGAAAAGATCGCGATGAAACAGATCATAAACGCCTCAACCCTAACCTAATTTAATCTACAATTAGATTGAGCCAGCCGCTGATTTCGCGTTATACCACTGGAAGCCAATACTGGAGTCGATTTGTGAACTTCTTTGTCTTTGAACTCTGACCTGCTCAACTGTTTAGACACTCCTCTTTCGAGGTATTGTGAATGAACTGCATTCTGAAAGTTCAGATAATTAATATCTTTTGTAACTGGCATTTTTTTTCTAACTAGTGAGTATCTAGGAAGCGTTGAGGTTTTTTTTCCTTGGGTAGATAAAGCCTAAGCCCACCTCCGCAGAGCCAAATCTCCTTCCTAATCATCATTATGGTGTTACTGCTTAGTTATCGACATACGCAGCACCATAGGCAGACAGTTTAATATCTGTTGGGATCTACATGTGTTGCTTAGTTACCGAAACATGCAGCACTATGATTGGTTATTTATGTACAATGCTCTGGCCCGATTACTTATGTTGGATAATGAAATAATAGTATTATATACCTTTAAGCAATAGAGTAGCTATCATGTATGATCAGGGCAACGCATGATCAGTGTGTACTCGCATTTTGATTGCTCCATGATGTTTACATTACCCGTAATTGCTTCTAGTGGGTCTTCGTTTTTCAAAGCATCAGAGGAACTTTCATGGTTTTCCCCAGTTATTGACAACAAACAGTAAGTGAGAAACATCAACATATTGAGGCATTATGATCTAACAACGGTGCATTTGAAGTGATGTAGGTTCAAGTTTAACGAATTGGTTACTTTTGATTGATAGAAATAAAGGGCACAGCTATTCAATTTTCGCTAAGTAATAAAAATATTTTTTCAAGAGGTGGTTTTAACTATTTGCTAGCACATGTTATTCGAAAGGTATATGTGTACCTAATGGGATGAATATATGAAGATCACGTGATTTTACTCCCAAAATCAGCAGTTAGCAAATAGTTAAAACCACCTCTTGAAAAAATATTTTTATTACATAGCGAAAATTGAATAGCTGTGCTCTTTATTTCTATCAATCAAAAGTAACCAATTCGTTATACTTAAACCTACATCACTTCAAATGCACCGTTGTTAGATCATAATGCCTAAAGGTGGTTTTCCAACATGGTAAGCAATGTTATAAGGAACTTGAAAATATGAAGGTTAGGAGAGAGGTTTATTTTAGCGGCTATACTTGTTCATTGGTAAATTCATCCAACGATGAAAATTGACAATTATTTATTGAAAACTCCGACTTGAGGTCAATGTAAAATTATCCTCCAGGAAACGCAAGTTTGAATCCGAAATTTTTGCTTTGTGGCATCAAATGATTTGTTAGCGAACCGGTTGCATTTATTGTTTAACAATCTGGAAAGTAACACAAGATCACATTTTCACAATAACGCATACGATAGTGATAAGAATAAGCAGAAGGATTTGCATGATATTTCTGGACTAGGATAAGGTTTTGATCCAATAGCAAGAATGATATAGAAAAGCATTAAAAGAAAAGATGTATCTTCGTCATTGTTTCTTTTGTTGTGTAGATTAAGGGACATTTACTGTTCTACACAGCACATAGTTAATAAGAGTATTGTATTCCTTTTATTCTTAGCTGATTTATATAGATATTTGTAACCATTACCATAAACAATAAATCTTCAGCTTTGCTGAATAGGCTTTGATTATATCTACAAACAATATACTACTTGAAAATGAAAAATATACAATGTCTGGTGAAGTGTGCAGTAACAATAGCAGATACTCTAGTAAGTACTATATTTTTATTGTGCATGTTAAATATACATCAAATAAACGGAAAGGTAACAATAAATTTATGTGATAATTACATAAAAATACCACCAAAGGGACAATCATTTCTAAAACCACTGTTTTTATTTTCGAAATTGGCGGAGTGCAGTAGATACTGCGTACCGGTACCAGCATGAGATAAATGAAATAGTTTCGTATCAGTACTTGATGGACCGGGCTGTGATAACTGAACCTTTAGGAAAGATGACCCTGATCGGCGACTTTAGTTCCCTCGATAACGTGCTAACGGTTGGTCTATAAAAGAACTAACTATACGGACTCGATATAGAAACAGATAATATTAAAATTACAAAGGGAAAATAGTGAACTGAATATTATGAAATTGTATTTTTTCAGTTAATACTGATGCTGTTCTATTAAGTTGTAATTATAACTTTATAGAACATTTATGCATATATGTACGTACCTGGTATTTGCAATACTATTATTCAAAAACAGCAATATTAAGAAATAATTAAAATTTAATTCATGGTTTTGTCCAGATTGAGTTGAAAGTAGTAAAAACGGCAAATTTGTTTACCATTGTTATACGTCCGTTCTTTGATAGTTTTTCTTGTTATATGTTGTTGCGTATTGAATTTTGATATCGAGATTAAAACCTTATAAAATTAATACATAGTAATGATCAATTTTAGAAATTAAATTGAATAGACTGAATTTGTAATAAAATTTTTACTTGATTTAAATAATTGATATTCTTACCGTTATATTATTTGTACAGCTCACCACATCTCAATTTCATACTTTTTCATTTTTTGATTTTGGTCTTTTTATTACCAGTTTTATAATATTTGTTTATTCAAAGTAAGATGTTTGTACATTGATGTATCTAACCTTCTAGCGCATGATCCAGTTTCATTTGTCTCTATAATTCATTTTAATTTAAATTTAAAATATTTATTTAATAAGATTTCATTTATATTATTAATTAATAATTAGGTAGCATTTTATAATTATGACATATATAATTTTAATCTTTGTTAACATAACTGGTAAAACTTTTATTAATAATGTGGTTTTTTGTTGTAATTTTGTGGATAGCTCTCCTTTAGGCCGAACATGTGAGTTTATTTTCTACTAGAGTAATTGATTGAGAATTTTGTACTATTATTATTTACTACAATTTAATTACTGGCAACTTAAAGACAATAAATAATTATCAGAAAATATATGCAAACACAGATAAATATATAATGTAACCCCTTATACTGTTTAAAAATTACTTATACGTAAGAATATACATATAATGTTTCTAATTATTCATATTGCGCAAAGCTGATTTATTAATTTTAATTTTACAGAAAAGATTGTAAGGAATAAAAATATGTGTTTCCTATGTAATACCACTTTTTATGCGGAAATCTAAAAAGAAACATTCTTGTAAAATTTTCCAAATATATCTCTAACGTTATAAGTAGATATTCTCATTTACATTAAAGTTGCCAGTCAATTGCTATTTATCATAAGTAAGTTTATGTTATTATTATACTAATTTGTCCAAACTGAATAATAATAAACAATAATATATTTGTAATTTGCCATTATAGAAATTGTTACCATTATTTTAAGTAGCTACATAACAGTATTATACTTATGAGTAGAATGGTCAGACGTGTCTGCTTACACGGGCCGCACTCGCTTCGCGCTATGCAGAACATTTAGCCATAGTATATCTTCAAGACAGTAAAATCACTCCCTCCGATTCGTGTATCTAGTATTAGTGTTAGTCGAGTCTTGATGCGAGATAGTACACGTCTCCGTTAACGTTTTACGCATTTTAAATTTAACAATATCGGGCGCCAAAAATCCCAAAAAATTGCCATTGTTTCATAATGTAGAAAAGTATATTGGTGAATTCCAGGATTTACATTATGGTGGTACGAAAATAGTTTGTACAGTGTGCGATAAACGGTTATTGTGCTGGCACAAATCGGACTACACATTGGTGGTGGTGCATCTGCTGCGTTATCTATCTATAAAGATTATTTTAATTATGCGTGTATCCATAGATGTTGAACGGTCTTTTTAAAAATATAAACATGTTTTATCATCGCGACGAAAGCAGTTTAGTGAGAAAAATTTTGAAACGCTTACCTAATGCTACAAACTTTTCGGTAATCCTAGACTATTTCTGCTTCTTATATATAATATTCATAGTTAAATAAATAAATAATTTTGCTCTTTCCCGACACTGTATTGTATACTTGTGTTAAACGTTAATGTCACCTGGCGCGCAGACGAAAGTTGACCACTCTATTTATGAGCGAAGAAACGTGTGTAGCGACCAATGTATTATCGTGAGAAATCTATACATATGTTTAATATGAGCGAAGTTGCTGTATTTAGAAACACATTGTAATTACATATCGACCATTTAGCAAAAAGGTCTACAATCCATACATTTCTTAATAATATTCATTTTTCTCAATTTTATAAATTAGAGTTACAACTTTTCCAAAGTATACGGGTTACTTCTCTATTTTCTAGACTTTTGCTTTAATATGCAGATGCTGTTTATGATTTCATATATCACATATTCGAAAATATTAATAACAAAAAAATGACTGTCACCACATTCTGTGACCTATCTAAAGCTTTCGATTGTGTTTGCCACTCTATTCTTTTTCGCAAACTTGAAAGATATGGCTTTAGAGGTGAGGTTAATGATTGGTTTCGCTCATACTTAGCTAATCGCCGTCAATATGTGAGGTCGGTAACGACTTCGTTATTTCAAAAATAAACTAGAGTCGTGTGTGGTTTGCTGCAGGGCTCGGTGCTTCGGCCAACGTTCTTTTTAATATTTACTAATGACCTGGCCCATGTTGGCCGCCATTCACACACGGTCCTTTTCACTGACGATACTGCCCTTACGTGGCATGGCTCTAACCATGAGGGTTTGGAAAGTTTAATAAATACTAGCTTTGTTCTTTTTGTCGCTTTGTGTTGCAACGCAAAACGCAAAAAATTATGACACAGTGCAATGTTTCATGAAACGAAATATGACGTCATGGCGCAAAAATGATGAGTTTAAAAAAAGCACACAAATACTTTACGTTATGACTGCCACTATATTTATGACAAACTTACGCGCCTTCGGCAAAAATCCACCTTCACTGATGATTTCGGATTTCCAACGCAAACAGCTACTTGCGTCATGAAGCAATATTGCTCCAATAAAAAAGCGCAACCATCTAGTGTATTGCTTCCTACCGCAACACAGGTAGAACACAAAACTACGGCGCGTATATGTTCCAACTAATAAAACTAAATTATTACTGTATAAACATCAAATTAACACATTTATTCTTCTTTTGCCCTGTTCCGAAGTTAAATCTTTAGAGGTTATTGTGGATACCGGTTTGGGGTGGGTCGGGCACGTGCAGCAGCTGTCTATACACGAAAAAAAAACAATTTGTTCAGGATAACAAAATAATTTGAAACAAATTTTATCATGAAAATTTAGTTAATCCTACAAAATGTTTCGTTATTTCAAATAAATACAGGGTTAAATGAACAAATAATTTGGTTCAATTGACCAAATATTTGTTTGCCCATATTTAACTCAATATTTAGTTAACTTAAACAAAATTTGGTATTATTAAATAAATGGGTTTTCAGTGTCTAGCTTATCAACTTCTTGCTATGCTTTCAGAGTTATAAGGCAGAAACTTGGTCAGCATATTGTAGGAACAATGTGCACCTATCTTTGAGTGACGTATGAGATATTTCCTTCCTTGCAGGAGTTTCACCACTATAACGAAATTAGAAATTTTAAAATTGCAGAAGCAGGCGTGGCTCAGTATGATCATTGCATTTTATGCTGAATATCATTTTTCGGGGTTTATTTAAATGAACGATCTAAAATTAAGTAACTAACATTTGCAGTTAATATATTTAAGATTCTTTTAATTTATGTGTGTACACTTATGTTCTCGCTAAAAAGATGTTTATTTTAATTTTGCATCAACGTGTCTATGAATATACGTAGGGAGTATTGTACATACTTTGTGCTTACAAATATACACATATAGAGAAGTTGAACTAGATAAGTAAATGTTTGTAGCAAGAAAGCAGTATGCGGGTGTCAGTATGCATGGAAGTGGGCAGTTCCAGAATAAATTAGAATTTATTATTTTCGATACGGTTTTATCATGGCACCTTCTGTTAAATTATACATGCAATTACTGGACTTATTACTACTGATTATATTCAAGTCCCGACCTTGGTTCGATAAAAAGAGATCTTATTTATATTAATTTGCATTTAAAAATACATTCACCAGATGCGATGGTATCGCAAAGGCAACAGCGATTATAAGAATCGTTTTGCTTGTTCACTTCTTATCAGTTTTATTTATCGAATGGGCTATAATTCAATACTTTTATGTTTTCCTTTTACCGTAATCTTCTGCAGATTTTTCAAATACACCTACCATAGAAAATTGAAGAACATTTTTTTGTGTAAGTGCGCTTAGTACATACGTATTAATTAATTTTATCTTCTTCTGTTGGAATATGGCTGGGAATAATTCAAAAGACAAAACTGGTTACGTTTCGGCTTATTGTAAACCTTTTTCAAACCATTTATCTATAATAAATTAATTAGACGTTAACAAAACAAAAATGTAATTTATTATAGATAAATGGTTTGAAAAAGGTTTACAATAAACCGAAACGTAATCAGTTTTGTCTTTTGAATTATTTCCAACCATATTCCAACCGAAGAAGATAAAATTAATGCCATATTATTGGCTAAAAAATACCAGAAGATAATCATACGTATTAATGTTTTTACTGTAATATTTTGAATTTGCTTATGTATGGAACTTTAAGAATTTTTAATTTTGGCCGCCTTACTGTAACTGTACCACATGTAATTCATCCCAAGTTATTTTTACCATCCTGCTGTCTGATAATGGTTTAATAAACATTTTTTCTTTATCAAAGAAAAACAATTTTGGCTTAAAGACACTCGATATCAGCCTAAAGGTACTACACGAGAATATTAATAATTTATGTAATATACAGGTTCGCCACTTCATCGCCGCGGGCTTTATGTGGAAAAGCATAGAATTTTATGAAATCCTTTTTATTTGGTTGAATGAATTGAAAGTCAAAAGACTTTTGTATGTACAATTTAAAATTATTTTGAATCACAGAGGATGTTCAAGAAAAGAGATTCATAGCAAAATTATCTTTTTTTTAAATGAAGCGTACTGTATCTAATGACATATTTGAAATCTAAAGATCAAATTAGGGCAAATTTACGTAACACTCCATATACCAAAAGCCATCGATTTTTGAGACATTTGGAAATTTATGAAGTTGTCAGATGTTGCAGTAAAAAGTTTACTTTTACATTTTACTGTGCAATCCGTAAATGTGATCCTGTCCGTGATCGTTAAACATATATAACATTCCGCATTTAGCTAAAAGCCTGAGCAATGGAATAGAGTTAACTTTTAGCCACACAGTTGTACTAGGTGTTTATAAAGACTCGTTTAAGTTTGATGACTGTTGCAATAAATTAACTTCCTAATAACTAATAGACCACCCTATATCTAATGATACTATCTAACGCAGAATTTTATTGCTTTTCGAAATATATTGGGGTTGCCTATATCTAACATTAATTAGTTTTCTCCAGGTTGGTGTTTCATTTTTCCGATGACTACGTTTATTACATTTTATTTAAATAAATGTGGTCTTGAAGAGAGCAGCTTAATAAACCAAACAAATAAGTAAAGATACACTCAACAATAAATAAATACAAACGAACAAAAAAGTAAAAACGAAAGTCATGAATATTCTTCCTAAATCATATGTTCAAAATGACGACCGTCCCTTCCAATACACAGACGGATTCGCTTTTTAAATGACTGATTTACGTTTGATAACATATCTGGAGCAATAATCTGGAAGGTAGGTGCTTCATATTTTCTGGAATATTCGGAAGTGCAGCACATACTATATCTTTAATATGTCCTTACAAAAAAAAACCATGCAAATCAAAACCGGAAACCTTGCTGGCCAATTTTGTCCTCGGTTCGAGCCCGACGGACTGCTCTCAGAGTGAGGTTTTCGTGGTTTTCCTCACTCCTTGGCGAATGCTGAGAGACGAACATCTTAAGTTGCTCCACAGGCGCAGGCATAATAATAACTCATGGCCGCCGATGCCTCGTGTAATTGGCGAAAGCTGTTGGGGATGCCAAGGCATGAATTATTATTATTATTATTATTATTATATTATTATTATTATTATTATTATTATTATTATTATTATTATTATTATTCCTATCCACTTTGGAAAAGTAATGTTTAGCTAGTCTCGAACATTAGCATTGAAATGTGCAGGAGCACCGCTTAAATGTAGCCACATTTTTCTCTTACAGCAAAAGAAATATTTTAAAAAGCTCCTTAAAAGCTTAAGAGACCATCGGTGTTCGTGGTCCAGTCCACCGAGAAAAATGCGAATTTTCGTTACTAGAAAAACGAAAGTTGTGTCTGTTAACAAAACCATTTGGAATTATCATCTTCTCTGCATTTGTCCAAAACGCATATGCAAAAGTCATGTCGATGCTAGAAATCTCTCTCATTAACCTGTTAATGCATTTGGATATAGTATATGTATATTGATAAAATTTGTATTTTTTTAATAATCCTCGCAACGCTTTGCTTACTTATTCCAGTTTCTCGGCTAATTTTGCGCTGACTTGTATAAGAATTTTTTATAATAGATCCGATTACAAGATACTCATTGTCTACAATGGTTTTTCGTGGGTTGGCTTCCTCATATTTCACGCTTCCAACTTGCCGAAAAATTTGAAATACACTTTCAAATGCAGCTTTTGTTGGTTGTGATCTGTTCGGATATTTTTCTGCGTACACCCTCGATGCAAAGCAACAAGTTTCTTCGCATTCATCAGCTGTCAAAATCATGTCGATTGAATAGAATGATTTTTTATTTTTTAGAACGATTTTAAACATAAATTTCACTGGTGAAGTAAGGGAAGGTTTAATTTCTGTCAAAAAATTATATTAATTGTTTATAGATAATTAGTAACGTATGTCAAAGGCAAATGAATTTAACAGCCAGTCCAATTTTAACTAATTAAATGTCTAAAAATAATAAAGACGTACCTATGAGTGACATGATAGATGGTCTGCTTAATCTGTCAAATATTTTTTGGAAACTGTCAAATTAGCGTCGTTTTTCAAAAAGTGTTCAATAATAGTAAATAAAACTAATTCAATTGAAATTTAATATCATAAATATTCATTATAAACATTTGTATACAATATGTCGAATGATATCACAGACAATGATAATCTGTGAGTGACATGATAGATAGTAGGCTTAATTTGTCAAATATTTTTTGAGAACTGTCAAGTTAGCGTCGTTTTACAAGTGTTTAATAACAGTTTAAATGTAATTTAATACCTAATAATTTAGCAATTATCTCATAAATGGGCTCAGATTGGGTCGAATGTGCTAATGTCATCTATCAATAATGTCATATATTATAAGATGTACAGTTTCACCATGTCAATGTCACTTACTTTCCGCCCTAGGGAGAAAAAGTACAACTTTTCTCCCTCCTGGGAAAAAATATTTTTAATTTTACACAAGATGTCATGGAAACGTCTGTTGCTTTCATGGCCATCTCGAGTTTTCACTGATACAGTTTAAATGATATAAACTCGAGTAATTAAAAACCGGCTTATTAAAATATCAACAACCTATATATATTCGAAATCAGTCAAAAGAGGTCTTTCATACTATGTAATAATATACTGGGTGTTGTATTTAAAAAACTGCAAGTTGTATTCATTTGTCTACCAATTTATGAGATAACATCAACTTTTGTGAAAGATAATACAGCAAAAATCCTATAACTTTTGTATTTAAAGTTTTCTTCTACCTTAAATAATACACCTGTAGGTAGGAATCAAAATATAAACGGACAGCCTCTACATATTTATTTTTTTACTTTACCGCCTTTTTAATATTAGAAAATTAAATAATTGCTTAAATACTGTTTACGTTTAAGCTAAATCTTAGCTTAAACGTAAACAGATTCGAAAATAATTGGATAGTAAATGCCGTGTAAAGTAGCATATAGGTAAATATTACACGTGTGCAAAATATACACATACATATGTATGTTCGTATGTGTACGAGTTGTACGAGTCTTTAAAGTTGCTTTTCTTTGTTTATACATTAGTATGCATGTTCCTTATCTCCTAACTTTACCTTTTCAGTGAAAATTATACAGCTGATAAAATTTTATCGCCAAATGTTATTAGACCTTCTGGTATAATTTATGTGTTCTACTGCCTATCTCAGCTGGTATGTAAATAATCTATAGAAGTAAATTATTGATTATCTATGCGAATGCCAGAGTCTTTTATCGACATAATAATGAACCAAAGCGTTATTTATACTACAGTTATGTTAATTTTCATAACACATTAAGAGTCTGAATTCTCTGAATAAACCCATTTGATGACGGAGATAATACATAAAATTATATTTTTACTAGGAACATATTTTTATTTTATCCGCGTTATTGATCCGTATTCCATTAATTGCTATCTTACCCAAGTAGGTTCATTACAAGATGTATGTTGTGTTATTACTATTTTGTTTAATATAAGTACTACTAAATGTGAGAGTATACAGGGTGGTAATTTGCATACGATTAAGTAAAAGACAATGTGATATTTATGGTGTGTTTATTATATTAACAATTTTTAACAACACTTTAAGTTATATAGCATATACATATATACATAAAAAAAAAACAGAAAACTTAAAAAGCAAACATAATTTAGTTTGATTTGTTGTTTTATTGCACATACCACTTCTTGAAGAGTATTACTTCAGAGTATTCGTGAGTTTAATACAAAGATGTTTATTTGGCCTAAAGGTGAGCAGCTTGATCGTTTTCGTTGCTTCATCCACATTATTGTTGGCAATCATTATTATTGCCCAATATATGATTTTCTTTTCTTTGTACATAATTATAATTGGCATTTTAGTTTGTCTTTATCTTACGGTTAGGTTTAGTTGTATTTTGATTATGTAGGATTTATTTTTAATTCCTACATGTACAGTGAAGTGATAAATGCATTATATCTATTTACAATATGGGTTATGAATGAAACACATTAAGTATTCCCAAAGTTTTCAACCTGTACTTACTTTTAAATTTTAAATAATTAATGTGATTTACTTACATAGTACTGTGATTTTTCAGTATATGCGGCAACAATGCTATACAATATACTAAAAAAGTACATTATGTAAGTAAATTATATAATTATTTAAAAATAATGTTATTACAATTTTATTTATTATTATTTATACAAAGAACACAGTACACTGAGTAATTTGCATAAATCCCGCTTTACAGCTCGCAATTATTTTTACTGCATGCAATAAAAATAGCGCATGCCCTGTATTGCACGAAGTAAAATTGCACCCAGCTGATCGAAATTCATTGAATGCGCATGTGCTATTTGTATTGCATGCAACTTTTTATTGCAAAAAAATTACGAACTGTAAAGGGGTCTTAACACTTCTTAATAAAATTAGGCTACATTTAAGTTTGGGTGTTTTTCCCTTTGAAAGAAATAAAATGCGGACTTTGAGTCGCTACAAAGTCTAAAAGAAAATACTTTTTTGACCTAATAGCTTTATGGGAAAATCATAGAGACTCAATACTGTATATTTATAGTAATTAAAAAATATCATATTCTCAATTATTATTTAGTTATCTAAAGTTGAGGAGAAAGATATTCCCGGAGATCAGTAACTTTCCCCTTAGTTTAGTAACTGTTTAATATCGGTTTATTTTTGATCATATATCGGTATTATTTTCGTTATAACAATTGCAATAGGATCCAGTTCTCAAATTATAGGAAAAATGACTTAATGTCCTATATTATTATGATATGCGTTGACGAATGAGCAAAATAATTCAAAATTTAATTCTATAGAAGTATTGAAACAAGTATGTACTTACTAATTATTTGGATATTGTAATTTATTTACTATATTTGAAATTATTTATTCCACTACCGGTTTCCGCATAATTTGCCTTCTTCAGGTGTATAAATAGAAATAATTAAATCCAGTAGTCAATTGAAAAACTAAAATGATCTGAGGTTTCAGACAGTGGATTCGGATCCGAGGTTTCGGATAGCAGATCCGGATCTCAGGTTTCGGATAGTGGATCCGGATTTAAGGTTTCGGATAGTGGATCCGGATAACATTAGGATCTGGATATCCGGATAGTAAATTATCCGGTTCCAAAATTATCCGGTTCCGCATAACAGCACTAGTATTTATTAGTGCTGGTGGTATGCGACAAATTTTACCATTATGCATACGATTTGAATTTGAACAGTCTATCCTATGTACACCAGGGACACATTCTAATTCTACGACCAACAGGGTAAAATAAAGCCTATATGTTTAGCGAGGATAGTAGACGGATCTATGCATTAACTGGTCGCTTCGAAATATGTAAACATCGATGTGCTACCTCTGTTGTCATTTTAAAAAAGCTTAGGCTGGATTTATTAATGTGCAAAGTAGAATGCATCTATTACGTATTTCTTATCTTTGCGTAGGATAAATTTATTCCTTTGATGTTTGAAGTATTTCGAACAACTGTAGTCTTATTAAATGGTTTTAAAAGGTATTTTCATTTTATAGTTGAACTACGACTAGGACCTAAACCAAAGGCATGTTAATTATACAATAAATAGCAATATCAATGGGTTTACTATTTTTATTCATTTTATACGTATGTAAATAATAATGAAAGTACTAAATGGATCGCATGAAAACATTTAAAGTATGCAGCTATAGTGAAATCAGTAAAGCATATCTCCATTATGAATAAAACACTTTTTTCAGTATTACTAAATGCATTAACTAAGCTGCGACTGCCCGTATGCAAGATATTAAATAATATTGTATTAAGGATTATTACTACTTCTATTTTTCGTTAGGTGCGTGTTGCGCCAATTAATTGATTAAATGCAGAGAAATTTGTAGTAATGTCGTTATTGATAGAAATACATGTTTTCTTTTCCCTGCCGCTTTACCTATGCTTATATTTTTTAATCTAATTGATGTCTTGTCCGGCTTTCTTCGATAGATATAGCGAGGATGCATCCAAAACCACAATTTGTATATCAGATATTAGAATGAAAAGCTCGCCAGACATATTTTTTATTGATTATAGTAATGGTATATTTTTATTAATATTATAATAACAAGATAAATAATATTTCGATTATAAATTCTTTAGTTCCAAAGATTTTACCTCAAAAGCAGGTTTAAATTAATAATTAATGATTACTTTTAATTAAAAATAGATATGAAAACAATCATTATGAATCAATTAGATTAAAAAACACAAACATATTTAGTAAAGCTGTAGGAATGTGTAAAGAAAACAAAACATCTGTTCGTATACAATATTATATTTAAGATAGTAATTGAAAAACTTCGAATTGTGCTAACCGAGGTAAGTCGGCAGACATATGTATGCCTCTTTGACGTATTTATTTCTATTTTATAAGTTCAATGTTTTTCTATGTTTGCTTACTACTTTCTTCCTTACATTTAAAATAGATTTACTACAAAAAAAAAACACAGAGACCGCACGTCTGTGTTTATATATTTCGAAGACGGCAGTGAATGTATAAACCGTCTACTATTCATGCTACACGTATAGGCTCTATTTTGTACTGTAGGTCGTACAATTAAAATGTGTCCCTGGTGTACCTATTCCTGTAATAAACATTTAATTGTCTATCAAAAGTACTAATCCAAAACATAATTGTGTGCTGAATTAAAACTTTATCGCATAGACAATAGAGATTTAACCCTAATTTTGCGCAGAGAAACGGATATAGTACAATTCACTACAAGGTTGTCATACTATAAACTAGGGTTTAACGGATAAGGCAGAGGCCTCGGGAATATCACGATACACCGCAAGTCAGTGTATCGAACGAGCTAGCTCCGGATTCCCGAGTAAATATGTGTTTGATATAAGAATTTAGCGTGATCTAACGGGCCTAGAGTTCGGCATACATGTTCCTGTTTAGTCATCGAGGCCACCCTTACATTCCATTGACGAAGCGTCGGCTATCAGGCTGAATTCTTTTTGGCATAATTTGTTTTTGAATGGCAGGTAAATAGATTAAAGATTATTACACAGGAACGAGTTAGTACGAATAACATTTTTTAAAACAAATCATCACTAATTCTTTTCTAATTTTGATACATATCTATTACTATAAAAACACGCTTGCGATGTTTATAGCTTTATTTTTGGCTTAACAATGCAGTATAAAAATAATCATATCTTCATTTATGAACCATTTTACATGTAGACAACTATATATAATAGATACAGATGCCTAGGAATATTGTAGCTTTAATTTTAAATGCTTACTTTATAAATTCGGTATTTGTTTTATGATTTCATAAAAAGATAAAATATACGTGTATAATGAGAAAAAAACGATAACAGTTGTGTATTGTGTGCTCACATCATTATCGGAAATTATAGTTAATAGTTGTGCCCTACGAGGTGGACGAGGCTTCAATGGAGATCTCGGGAAGTCGCACTTGTTATATATTGTTATATGAGGCCTCGGTGCCGTATGCGAATGTATGAAGCCCAACTGCGTTAACCCTACTATAAACGACAGTTGCGATATTGGCAGATATCGAGATTAGCGGTGGGCGATTTCAATCGTTCACAATGTTGTATTTAAAAGAAAAAGAAGGAATGACAAGAGACAATCGAAGAAAATTAGGATGTGTGATTTTAAGATTGGAAGAAGGATAATGTACCGGTTCTACATAAAAAAAGTCCTTAACTATCGTAAAGTTGATAAATAGCTGAAAGTAATGATATTGATGACTGAAGCAGTATTAAGGTTATGACAGTATAATAACCACTGGTCAACATGTTGAAATCTGCTTCTTAGGTGAATACCCAATCCGAATGAATTCAACGTGCTGAACACGAATATCACATTGAAAAAAGTTTATTGCTCACGTCCAGGATTATTGCGTTTTGTTCATTGTATAGATGCTATTGCATATGTATTGCAATTTGTGAGAATTACGAAATTTGCGTCATATTGCATCACCCCTTCATGCAAAGAAGTTAATCGCATTTGCTGTAGATTTCCATTGAGAGTGTTGCGAAATTGATTGCGCAATATCAGCAATAGCTATTTATAGTTTATTTATAAAATGGCGACGTGACAATTAACTCGTCAATGTCCGTTCTTTCGCGCATGGTTTTCGAAGCTCTAGCATACACAATGATTGCTATAGTGTAAAGTAACTAAACAGTAGCATGCTTCGTAACTGTTGTAATAGTGCAAATAACTTCTGTTATATTGCGGAGAATGACATTGCTGCACAGAAAAAGAACATCAGTGCAAAGTTAAGAGCGTATCATTGTATTTTGTTGCAAGATAGGCGACCAGGACAAAGACTGGGCCCACACGTATGCTGCCGCACTTTCGTAAATCTTTCACAGTGGCTAATGGCAAAGAAAGCAATGTCATTTTGCTGTCCCATGATTTGGAGGACCACCAATCACTGACGACTGTTATTTCTGTATGGTACCACCAGCTTCTAGGAGCATCACCAAGAAGAAGAAATGACATTGAATACCCTAACATACCATCTGCTCTGCGACCTGTTCTCATGGCGAAGGACTCCAATTCTAGAACTCCTACAGATTTTCATCAGTTCAGACGATGAGGATGCCATGCGTCGGCGATTCTCCTCAACGTGGCAGTAAGGATGATAACTTTTCGTGCTTTGACAAACATTCACCACATAAAATTACCAGGATGGAAATGAACGATCTTGTTCGCGATTTGATCTGTCGAAAAGCAAAGCGGAGATACTGGCCCAAGATTCGACAGTGGAATCTTTGGAACAGAATGTCCGAGTGACTTCATCTCGCACTTCGCCATCAGCTCTTCGAATCTTTCTTTAAGAAAGAAGAAACCTTGTGTTTCTGCTGCGAATTGATGTGTCTACTACAAGCTCTCGTATTGCACATGATCCCCACGAATGGCGGCTGTTTATAGACGCTTCAAAACTGAGCCTAAAGGCGGTTTTGTTGAATAATGGGAACCAGCTTCCATCCATACCTATTGCCATGCGGTTCTACATGAAGAGACTACGGCAGTCTAATAAGCAGCTACTGAGACGATTAACTACAGCAAGTATGGCTGCAGATATGTTCTGACCTGAAGGTAGTATCTGTTGATGGGCTGCAGCAGGATATACAAAGTACTGTGTTTTCTTTTGTCTGTGGGACAGCAGAGCAATCGATTGTACATACATCAAGAAAGACTGGCCTTGAGAGCATTTTTTAAGCCTGGAGAAACGAATGTACAGCACCCACCATTGGCACAGCTACAACAAATCATCTTCCTCTTTACACATCAAGCTCGTCTTGTCAAAAACTTGGTAAAACCATGGATAAGAATGGACCAGCATTCAAGTACCTGCATGAAAATTTCCCTCGACTCAGTGAAGCCCAAAATTAAAGAGGGCATCTTTTGGGCCTCAAAATTAGACAGCTCTTCCGAGACCCCAAGTTTGAGGAACTTCTTCAAGGTAAAGAAAAATAGTTTTGGGATGCATTCTATCAAGGGCGCAAACTTCCTGGGAATGACAAGGCAGAAATTACAGTGTCTGGTTGAGGATATGTTGGCTTTGTTTCATGAATTCGCTGCAATATGTCCTTAAAGATCCACTTTCTTGATTCCCGCTAGATTTCTTTCCTGATAACGCGGGCAGGTCAGCATGAGCACGGCGAACGCTTTCATCAGACATTGCCACCATGGAGCAACGGTACCAAGGCAAATGGTCTACGTCAATGCTAGCTGACTATTGTGGACAATCAGTAGAGATGCTCCACAAGTCCACTACAACGGCAGACCAAAAGAAGTCGAAAGCCAGAAGCAGACTAATGTTTTCTTACCATGTATTATAATATTGACATAAGTACACTTTTCTGAAATATGCCGTACATTTTACAGAAACCCGTAGCCAATTCAGCTTTTCTTAGTCATTTTCGTGTTCATCACATTGAATTCATTAAGAAATGACTATTTTCAGCTTGGAAGCATGAACTTTTCGAAAATTTGTTGCCCAGTGTAATCTGTATAGCCATGTATTAAGTAGTTTTCTTTGCTTATGTAATTCTCATTTTCTTTATTTGATTTACAGGTATTTGGTTAATTTTAATTTTTAAAGTAATTTTTTAGTTGAATTCATTCTAATTTTTATTTATACCTATCTATGTATGTATGTTTTCCTGTACTTCGGTCTATCACCTGTTGGAAAACAAAATTACTATTACTCATATACATACAAGATGAGTACTTTTAGCCGATAAGGTATAATTACAATTGAGAATGCACTAACCATAGTATTTAAGTTTAATGTGAAACATGTATTTACCTTAAAAATGTAGGTACATATGTATGCATAAATATATTTTAAATTTCGATCATAAATGTTTTTTTTTTATAATAAACGTTTAGTATAATAATCTTTGTGAATACGTTCGTACGAATAGGGATTGGGTAAACATTTCTTTTCTGAAGTTCAAGTGCTAGGTGATAAGTCATATCGTTATATCTATGAACAGACTATACTATTCTTTTCGTCTTTTACTATAATATTTATATAATACAGTTTCTATAGTATGGTAGTAAACAGATTTATTGTATTGATCTATTTTTGCTTAGGGCGGATTTTTTATGGGCTAGTTGCTCATATTAACAATGTCAACGTGCGCGCGCTAGTGCTCTTTGTATACAGTGTGTTCACGGGAACATTCTACAATAGCTAACTTTTTTATTTTTAGAGATACAGAGTCGGGTTAAATGAAGAAAGTGCGTGGTACTTTTCTATCTGCATTTTGTGCATGGCAACAAAAAACAAAAGAGCGCTTGGTTACTTAAGATACGACTAAAGCATGCATTTTTATTAAATAGGACCCCGGAATATTTTACATTTTGAGTTCTCTAATCATTGCTAAAAAAAAGTATAAAACGACTTTTCTGTAAAATCACGATTACGAGAGTTATAAAGAAAATCACGCTCAGTTCATTCGAGGTGTTCACAAAACATTCTACAATGGGCAACTTTTTTGTTTTTTGAAGTTATAAACTATCACATGAAGGTGTAGATAGACACTTTTGTAATTAATCGTGTTTTTAAGTGCCACTTTGATATGTAATCTTCACAAATAACGGAATGTGTTCTACTATACAATTACAACAAACGGAAGTAGATATAAAAAAAACTAATTGTATATTAAGTAAAAAGATAACAAGAAAATGTTTTAAATTTTTGCTTCAAAATAACTGCCACTACTTTCCTTACACACAGGGTTACCTTCTCACCAGATTACTGTGTGCACTGTTTGTTCATTAAATCACGAAGATACTGTGTAATTTTGATTTTTAAATTTGCAAATCAGGATGGTGCATCATACACCGTGTTTTAATAGCTCCCCATAAAAGAAATCAAGGATTTAAGTCGGGTACCTAGCCGCAGTAATATCGGGCCTCGATTTCCATCCAATTACCAAAAATGCTGTTTAAGCTGCTAAGGCTACTAATTCATTAAGCGTGTTTCCTTTAAAAAAAATACATGCTAAAAGTCTATCTAGTAACCAAGCGCTCTTTTGTTTTTTATGCACATAGCACGAAATGCAGATGGAAAAGTACATCGAACTTTTTCATTTAACCAACTCTGTATCTTTAAAACACAGAAAATTGGCCATTGGTAGAATGTTTTTTTGAATACCTCGAATGAACTGAGCGTGATTTTCTTTATAGCTCTCGTAATGTGATTTTACAGAAAAGTCGTTTTATACTTTTTTATAGCCAATGATTAGAGAAATCAAAAATGTAAAAATATACCGCTGTCCATTTAAAAAAATACATGGCTTTAGTCGTATCTTAGCAACAAGAGTTCTTTTGTTTTTTGCCACAGCACGAAAATGCAGATAGAAAAGTAAACGAACTCTCCTCCTATAAACCGACTCTGTATTCTAAAAAAAAAAAGTTAGCTATTGTAGATGTTCCCGTGAACACACTGTATAGGATTGTGATAGCTTCTGACGCCACCTAAAACAAGAATTATGATTAGAAAATAAAATACATTTAAAACGTAATAAGCAATGTGCGAAGAACGCGATAAAATATAAGTAAATAAAACTGTTGGAAAAAACACTGTCATGTGTAAGACATGGTTTTTATTTCTACTAGGTCAAACACATTTGATGGCTATCGATCATTAGATCCGAATTAGACTACAACGATGTAAAACAAGCAGATGCCTCGGGGAGGCAATAGGAACGACGACCTGTGTGCGTAATAGAAGAGCATGATGAGATCTGTTTGGCCGATTGTATTCACAAATCCGCTGATGGACATTATAATGCCGATATGTTGGTCGCTGGAGAAGATAAATCCGGATTAAAATTTATGACAATCGATGTGTACGTACACGTGTACAAAAACCATACGAACGGATATTCTTTAAAAGCCAAATCCGCCCATCACCATTTAATCAACTAATTATGAATCTGTGTATCTATGCTTTTGCGCGTTATCTTGTAATAATAATCATATATATAGTTTACTTTATTATTATCTGTATTTTGATTACATTTGGTATTATCATAAAATTTTATTAGAAAGTGTAGATACGGAAGTGTAAAGGTTGCTTATATTTTATAAATTAATTTCATTACCAAAGACCACCATGAAAAACGCCCAAAAAGAAACTAATTATAGATTACATTTACTGCTGTTTATTTGAGAGTGGAAAATTGCTTAATAAAACTTAATTTACGATTATGAGGCTGATTCCATATTTTCATCTCCTTTTAGTACTGTTATATATCAAGAAGTGTAATGATATAATTATAATTCTAATAGAGTAATCGATTTAAACTCGGCTAGGATAATTAATCCTGGGTAGGGAGGACTCCACCACAATGAGCTGGTTAATGTATGTAGATTATCAATTCAGAGTTGTCAAATATTGTTCTGGAAGTATTTAAATCGAAGGATAAAATACATTCATATTTCTTAATGATTTAAATCAAAGATACTTTTTTGTGTTAAAATATATTTAAATATTGAATATTTTTCAAACTAAAATGATCTTTGTTAAATAATCGAAACTGATTCATGTGAATCTTTATATTTAAACTAAAAACAAATAATCATCAACTGGCCACTAGTTTGGTATTGGTTTAGTAAGACTATAGGTCTTTTTGTTCTCATTTCGGAGGTTCTATTATCGTTCAGAGGCAGTAGATCAGTACAGATCATGACCTGTCGTGTAGTGGGAAACTTTTTACTACGCACGGTGAGCATTGCTTTGAATCGTAATAAAACCATCCAAAGTTGAACAAAACATACCTTATATGTCTATATATTCGGTAGTAGCTGTTAGAGCCTTTGTTTTACATTACATTTCTAGCGAATTAATCATATTTTTAAATCAGAAAATTCACTCCGAATTTAAACTTTGGAATCAGCTGTTAAGCTACTTATTGAGTTGTCCTAGTGCTTTGATATAAGGTCGAAAGAGTAGAAGTGAGTCCAAGCAGATCAGGCAAATTTCAACTGAGTGATTTGTTTAATGTAAAGCAGTTTCTTTTTTATTGTATTTTACTAAATTTAAACTTTTCACGAAATTTAAATCAATGATAACAACTAGGACATGGATTTGTATTATAAATCTTAAATAGAAAAAAATATTTAAGATCAAACGTTGAAATCTTAAAAATCATTTAAATCATATTTTTTGCTTTAAAAAATTAAGTAAATTAATTCGTGGTATATTTGGAACTTTAATAAGGCTGTTCTCAGACCACGGGCAAATATAAACCGGGTCCAAGGAAACGTTTATAATTGCCCTACCTCCTCCCAAATTAGCTTAATCCTCTTAAATTCACTCAGCCTGTGTCAAATGCACTGTTATTTTGTTAATAATTCCATTTCTTTGTCTCTTGTTTCCTGATGACATTATAAGAACAAAAAAAAAAAAAAAATCTAAGTCTGTTATACACGATTGAGATTCACAAACTGAGCAATTACTAAATAATTTTTGCTTCCCAATACGATGCAGTCGATATTTCTTTTTCCAAATGTGTTTTAATGTGGGGCTACGATGTAGGATACACATAAAAGTCTTAATGAATATTAGTTACGGATATATAAATTATTGTTTTACGTTCACATTACATTTTTATTATATACAACAAACAATGTCATTTCACAGCAACTGTGGCATTGATTTAGTCATTCTTGTTGAGATTTGCTTAGCCAAAAAGGTATATATTAGTATTTGGTCATTTTTGGAGTATGGCTTAGGTGAAAAAAAAAACTAAATAGTTTCAATGTAACGTTTCGACTAATGTGATTGAACGTAGCTTTTCATTCGATGTATAATAGCTGTGCTGAAAATTGGCAATGTGAAGCGAACGATGAAGTGAAGCCTATTCTCAAGGTTGCCTTCATGGCGTGAATGTATAGTGTAGTGACGATCCTTCCCGTCATTCGTGGTAGATTATTACGTATCATACGGTTAATGCAGTATCATATAGGTACATAGTGCGGCGCATGCATACATTACTTGAGAATAAGTCTCGTTTCACTCTTTCGTCGGTTCACACTACAATATTCACGCGTGAAGGCGATATGAGAAATTTGCTTCATGCATAACGCTTCATTCACTCAGGTAAAGAATGAAATATACTGCTTGAAGCCCTGCTAGGATACGAAGGATCTGCGGTGAATGACGGCGAAAGCTTCGTTCGCTAACGCTAGTTTCGACATTTATGATGCCTTTCAAATAATCTGTTTTAACATTGTACATTTATTGTTTAAATGATTAAATTCTGTTTACATAGACTAGGACATTATTTTTTTTATGTGTAAAAGAATAAAAGTTACTTCTGTAGTAATACTTAAAAAGCTTAAATCTAATTAGGCGTCAATTACAACATACAGATAACAAAGGTTAAATGAAACATAGTTGCAACAGTCGAAGTAAATAGGACAATTCACAAACATGTTAAAATTGTATAAAACGAAGAACAAATGTATAAGCAAGAAAATAGTCAATAGTAGTACGTATTCAGAACGTGCGCTCCAACGCATGTGCTCCAATAAAGCAGATGAACCGTAGAGTTGCAAGTCAGTAACGACAGTGCCTGTCTTTCTTATAAAATGTAAAGATTTTTATTTTACCTAGATATGTAGTGGTATAAAATGCGAATTCATCGTAAGGTGGCCCATTTGTTCGCCCGCTTTGCCCGATTTTGTCTTCAAGGAAAATTTGCACAACTCTATTAATATGACATGTTTTATAAATACATACTAAATTACAATAATACGATTAATCTGCTTTATTTGTATTACATTATTTCAGCGCCGCGTCGCAACAGTATCTGCTCCGGCCGGATAATTGCCCAACTCTAGTAATTCTACCTGTAGTATAATAATGTATTATGGATAAAAATTGTCTATAAAAAAAACAGTCAGTGTGGTTACTTATACTGTTTTATTTTTCTTAATGTACATGATCCTTAAAATATTACGGTATACTAATTTATTTCTTTTGCTGAATTATAGCGCTATTGAAATTAAAATTATGTATGTTTGAAATAAGATTCGGGTTTTGTGAGGGCAGTAATGTTATTTGAAGATTTATGGTGTCGTAATTATTTCTGCAGTTATTGTTGACTCTGTTACAATTATTGCATTGGATAGAATATTGGTATTAAATTTAACTGTGTATTGAATGGAATTGAATTTTAGATTTTAGTTCTGTGAGAATGTTTTAATATTTTGTATTGGTAACTTGGTGCTGTTTTAGGACAGAATTAATTCTTTCAGATAGATGTTGTGTATAAGGAATAGTTAAAAATTTATTATTGTTACACACCTACATCTAACAACATGGATTAAATATAACAATTTTGATTTTTAATGGTTACCCTAAAATTTCATTCTAATCAATTGCTCGTATTTTGTAATATTTTGATTATCATTGATTTTAGTTCTATAGTTCAATTACCTTCGTTGCATTAGGTTGATGGAAACAATGATTTATTGTTGTGGGTAGTTTTAGTTAAATGGTTTTTATTATAGTTGTTACTGTGTGTCAGTATATAACTTATTGTTACATGAATGAATGAATGTCTACAATCCTCACATACACTTTTTTACAAATTCCAATGCCAATTTACTAATTTAGCTATTTAAGGTATAAGTGTTAAAGGTGAGAACATTGCAAAACGAGCGGATTATTGGCTTACTTCTCATGCTAATGAAAAAGCAGGCCTTCTATGAAAAAGAATCTCTAGAAGAATATAGTAGTTATAACTATATATTTGGTGCAATATATTTTTTAAATAGCTCTTTTTTCTTGTTCATATTTTTAATGTTACTATTAAGTCGAAGCAATTTAATTCTTTGATATTTTAAAGTGAAAATATGTAATCCACGTTTTGTGCACAATTTCTAAACAAAAAATGTAATTGGACTTGTAATATGTGTAATTATACCACCAGAACACCCGCGAGTGATCTATGGTTGAAGTAAAGAACAAAAGAAAGGCATATTTGCGGACAAATGTCTTGAAAGATAATACTTTTATGGTATGGGACAACAGTATGAAATATTTTTTGTAAGCAAATTTGAGAATTAAAAAAAAATTATAATTTTAGAAATACTTACAGTAGTAAAAACTTATTCAGAAATTGTCAAAATGTAAAATGTAGCTAAAATTATGCAATTGTTTGGAAAGGACAACCGACCGGACTTCATTAGGGTATAAAGTTATTTGGGTAATACGGTCTATTTAATAAAACTACTTTTTTATGGTCTCAATATTTCGTCATTTATTAATGACTTTATGAGAAGGTAATCTACAACATTATAACAGGATATGAAACAACAATAATGAAAATATATCAATAATACTTACAATTTGAATATATAATATAATTTAAAATTATTTTAATTTAAAAATGTTGAATAATCAAAAAACATTTTGTCAATAAGGCAGTTCACTAGATATTCCGTAAAACATTACAATAAATATGGGTGAGTTGATTTGTGTCTGTTTTAAAATTAATTGCATTTTGTATGTTGTTAATATTTAATTTTAGACCAAATAATGTTATATATAACATTCCTTGTTATTGTCAAATCGTTACATTGGTTAAATTTCTCAAATGTTAAAAAATAAAATAACCCAACATAGAAGTGATAGTCGTACCTATAGGTAAATGTTCATGTGCTTTGTTTCTACATTTCAAAATTTAAACCACAACTTTTTTAGAGCCCTTTTTATAGAATGGCCAGCGAGACACCCCCCTTGACGTCTTACGCTACTGGAGACCATTTTGAACATCTGTTCAATAAGTATAACAACTCCTTCTGACGAAAATAAAATAATTATCACTAAACTGTCGACTTTTAATTTTTAAGCATTAAAAGGGCATCACTTGGAGAAAATGATCCTATTTAGAAAAAAAAAATAACGCCAAAAGATTGCCAATAACCTAAATACCTTTTCAAAAACATATCACTCAACGCCTATTCCTATTTAAACTTTTTGATATGATTTTCACCCCCGATTAGCGGTTGAAACTACGACGTTGCAGATATCTGTAAAACTTGTTCCCCCGTAAATTGAAATAGATCTGTTTTCTTGTTAAATTCAATTCAAGGTTTGAAATAAAAGCCCGGTATAATGTAAAAAAAATTACAATCATATTTTCATTGCATAAGTTTCTTGAAAAATTAGATTATTTAATTATGTTTCTGCATTGAAATTGCCTTTAAATTATAGTTATCTATGCAAAGAATTAAAAAAGAAAGAGGAACCTTGGTCACGACCAAAATTTGCTTGGGTACAAGTGATTCCTATTATATGCCTACAAAGCTATTTTTTCCGAAAAAAAATCATCAAATTTTGGACTTTTAGATCGTACAGTCACTGGAATGTTCGCTGAGTTTCTCAAACTGACTGGATCAAAAAAAATATATTTATTAACTGTTTAAGAAATTTGTAGAATTTACTCATCCCATACTCGAAACTTCCGTGCTTCTAATGTTGGGTGAACATGTTACTCATACGAAAAGTAAGATTTTGCTTTTCGATATTTCTTTCACCACTGTTATCGTTTTATTCGTAGTTATATAATTTATTCTGCATTAATTTTGATATTTCAATTCGTAGTTCCGGTATTGAATGTGGACGCATTTTTTTTAAATAGTTAATCTATATTAATAACTTCATATGTGATAAGTGGCAACGCTAAAAGAAACCTCTGAATACCGTGTCAACATAAAATCTACGTGTATGCGTGTATAATACCAGAAAAAAAATTATTTTCTTAACGGTACGGATATAACTCAGGGAAAAATTTATGATTCTGAAACACTAAAATATTATAATTGGAAGTAATACTAATTTTTCATATTTATATAATTAGTTTGAAACGATAAATGTACACAACATTTACTAGATGTACTAAATATATGTATGTCCTGTATACGGTAAGTGTGTGGTGTGTGTTTGTGTGCAGTATTGGTGACTATGGTATTTGGCTGCTGTTGGACTGGTAGATGAAATTGATTTCTTATAATAAAGGCGCAACGTCGACCGGCTTATCGCATACTCACAGATTGAATATATTTCATATGTTTTCATAAAGCTTCTAGCTGGGTCCTGCGCTATCACTCAGTGCCAGAAAGGCCCATTATGAGATCGCGAACAAACTGAAAACCTTATCTGCTATAAACTCGGTGCAAGCGCAAAAGATTATTCACCAGCTCGCCCAGTCCTCAGGCTGATACTCACTCTTTCGCAACTTTTCCTAACAGCGGCAACCGAACTTCAATATGTTTGATATTTTAAAATGATAATCTTCGTAGGACGGCCGTTCGACGTCCTAACGCTTTCCTTTTTTTCCGATTATTTTTAACGCTTCAATGCGTCTTTTTTCCATCTACCTTTTTGAAAGATATTTTTACTAAATTTATCCCCAGAGTGACAGTCGACAAATCGAATTAACGGAGATTTTTTTTTAATCTGCTCTTCTTGCTTGAGAATTTACCCAGAAACGTAACTTGAATGGTATGTGTGATATCAGGTATTAAAACTTTTGCGTATATTGTACATAAGTACAGGAAAACATTATTCCTCTTCATTGCGTAAGTATATGTATCTACGTTTTGGATCACGTTTTAATTAGGAATTAACTTTCGCTGCAGATGAAAAGATTCTAGAAAATGGTGCAATGAAAATACCACAACAAAATTCTAATCTAAAAGGAAGAAAAAAGCTAAATGAGCTGTTTGGAAAAGAATATTCGTAAGTTTTAAAAAAAACACTACTTTTAATACAATAAAACTTATTTAAAAAGAAATTACGAATGTGCCATGGCTTCATCCATTATCTAATCATCGACTTGTTATAAGAGATCTTGAGAAAGATGTTAACTCCAAAACTTCAACTACGGTTTTATAAACACTAAGTTGATGATAGCTACACAAGTGTCCCATATCGTTAATGTTCAAATTTTGGAAGTGTAAAGTACACTTCATTTCAAGTCACAAAAATGCAAAACTTGTATATCCATTTTTATTTGTTTCAAAGTTACAGATCTATGAATGTGATTGTCGGATCATGAAAAAAAAAATGTAATTCTGAAGTCAATACAAACTGATTTTATTAAAAAAAAGTTATACGATTCAATGACAGGTCTAAAATAAATAAACACGTGTCGTAGTGCATACAGCAATTTTTTTGAGATCTATAAAAAAGAGTACTGGAAAATGATTTATGATAAAGAAGGTTCTTAGTTATTTCGTAAGTGCTGAACCATGAATATCATACAATAAAGCTTATTAGCGAGTGGACACGTTTCCTTTATTCAAAATGCCTTACCGATTTTCTTCTCAAGAGTATGCGGACATGTATTTTGTATATGGCTACTGTAACGGCAGTGCACGTCAAGCAGTTATTAAATTAAACATCGGTTTCCCGATAAGCGCATTCCTCATTTCAGAATGTTTCTGGAAGTACACAGACAATTTCGGGAATGCGGACTGCGTGATTATCTTGTCAATCGAGGAGTAAATTTGCCAGCAGACTTAGAGGAAGAAGCAGTAGCTATTGCTACAAGGGATCCAACTCTCAGTGTACGTCGAATCGCTAGACAACTAGGAGTGCCACGAACGACAGTTTGGCGAATTTTAAAACGTGAGGGCTTATATTCATATCACTATCGCAGGGGACACGGTTTGCAGTCACGGCTTCAGTTTAATTTTTGCAGAACAGTCCCCTGGACAGATGAATCTACGTTTACGAGAAGTGGTGTTACAAATCTGAGAAATATGCACAGGTGGTCATCAGAAAATCCCAAAGCTACTACTTTTCAACATGAATTTTCTATTGTTGATTGGTTCTGTCGTTCTTCCTGGGAGGTTAAATGCGGACAATTACCTTCAATTTCTTATGACGAACTACCAGGTCTTTTAGAGGGATTTCCCACTGAATGTTCGACGAGACATGTGGTTTGATATGGATGGGGCACCACCACATTTCGGAATTGCTGTCCGAAATTGGGTTAACGTCAATTATCCAAGATGGATTGGTCGAGGTGGTCTTGTTGCACGGCCACCCAGATTACTTTTATTTATGGGGGTACATGAAAAATTTAGTCTACGCGCAAGTTTCAAACGCACGAGAAGAGTTGTTGGATCGTATTCATCTGGCTGCCGAGCAAATCTACAAAACAAGCACGAATTTCGGATAAGTACTTCTTCTGTTGGCTTACGGACACAAGCCTGCATTCAACAAGCAGGTAGACATTTCGAAAATATTATTAATTTAACTTTTTTAAATAGAATCAGTTTGTATTGACTTTAGGATTACATTTTTTTCATGATCTGACAATCACATTCATAGATCTGTAACTTTGAAACAAATAAAAATGGATAAGGTAAAGTCAGGTAAATGTGTAACCGGGGCAAGTGTGTAGTTTGTTTATATTTATTTTTAAAATTGAAATACGGACGTCCTCTTGTTATAATACTAATGTACTAAACTTCATACTAGTTTTACAAACAAAAGTTCGCATCTCCTAACGTGTAATAACTTGAATATCTTGTGAATATATCATACCTTATTAAACAGGGGATATTAAAGGATAATGCTATAATATATAAAATGCGGAACAATTACACACTTGCCCCATTTTGCTGGGTAAGTGTGTAGTATTGACAGTGTTTAAAATTACTTTTTTTTCTAGTAAACCGTTAATAATTATAAAAGGTGTATCTATTGAAGGCTTTCAACTGAGCATATATTACGTACTTCTATGTGTAAAATTAATCAAAATGTCTTATTATGTGAACAGTGTTACATTTTCTTCACACTATGCAATTTTTACTACACACTTACCTGACTTTACCTTATACAAGTTTTGCGTTTTTGTTACTTGAAATGAAGTCTACTTTGCACTCCTAAAATTTGAACATAACGATATGGAACATCTTGGATAGAAGTAATATGACAGGAACAAAATGATAAGGCCTGTTTCAGACGAGGTAGTTTGGTTGATTCAACTAAGTTGCCTGGTTACTCTCAACTAGTTGGTTGTCATTGAAGGCCTACTGAAGCCGCCGAAGCGGACAAGTTCACTCCATGTGAAAGGGTTCAGATGGTTCCCAATCATTTGCTACATCAGTATACTCCTTGACCGCCCGTTCAACTAGTGGAATCAACTAATCGCCTCGCCTGAAACAACCTTAAAGCAAAAAGCATTTTAGAACTTATCCGGAAAAAAAACACACTAATTCAACTTCTTCCTTTCAACTGTTTTCTCTTTCCTTGATCTAAAGTTTAAAACTTAAATTTTGTTAAAAAAAAATAAATGCTAAGTGCTAAACTTTATAAAAGAATTTGGATCTTGGGACCTCAAAAGTCCTGAAATGGCATTTATAGTTTGAATTTACTAAGAAATACTTCGTTGGTTTTTTTTTTTTTTGGTACCATTTTTTGTTGTTGCCTTATATCTACTGTTGCTAAAGCCCAACGTCTAATGATTATAATAAAAAATACTAAATTTTCTTAGCGGAATGATGAAGAAAACTGGGTTTCTAGAAAAGTAATAATGTATAATCCAAATTTTGTAGAACAATAATAATAATGTAAACTCTTATTCAAGTAAATGTTGAAATTGTTGATCATCCACTATACACTTCTGAATTCTTCTGTTAAATGAATCATGGGCATTATATGGCGATCCTTCCGTAATTTCTTAACATGCATATATGCTTTGCTGCATATATTTAGGTGTTGTTGGGGTATTATACGTTGTCTTTAATTGAAGCCCATAAAAAGTAATCGAGCGAGGTCAAATCTATGGAACCAACAGACCACGGTTCAGATCCTCCGTACGTCGTATTTAGAGATCGACGTAATTCCTATTTAATATTTCTCCAGCGATCTGTAAGTAATGATGTTGACACCCGTCATGTTGGTACCATACTATTAGTCGATGATAACACATCGTCTAAAAAGTCGCAGTACTTATTGCCGTTTAAGTGACCTCTGATAAAGAGAGATCCAATTCAAAAGATATGTTTGAGAGAGACCCGACTTTTTTTTATTTTAGTACCACGAATTGCGCTCCATACTTTGACATTTCATGGACGTTGCCGCTGTAACTATCGTAACCATTTTGGAGTTTCCACTACCCAGTAATACATACATATATGCCTATTCGTATGACCTCCAAGGGTTATGACTGTAATCATTAAATGGGATATGTATATAAAAATATTGCTTGAACCTTTTTTTCATAAAACTAACTGCTTTCAAATTTGTAGGAGCGGGGTAGAGGGGATAAGAGCATGATAAATGAACCACCCGTTATAACGCCATATACCTTATCTTCATGTGAGAAATGAATAATCGCAAAAATATTTGTATGGCATCCTCACATGTCGACATAAAGAAAGTCGTTTTCTTTTGTAAGCTATAATCTTTCAAAATGTTTAAAATGACAATTCCGGAGCCTTAATACTAGGTCTGAAATCACGTAATCTTCCTTGCATTGACTTTGGCTATTACTTTAGGAATTTGTGCTTCATGAAGGATGATATGTGTAATGATTCGCCGACAAAATTTCTATTACGTTATTAATATACATACTCTCCCTCCCCGTCGCTTTTTGTCCCCATTTCCTTTTCTCTCTTCCTGCGCGGAGAGCTCCCAATTCTACTCGACTTCGTGACGGCATATCTCACATTCGCACACCATTACCTGCCAGTGATATTAGACTGCAGTTGATAAGGGCCGGTTCAACCCTTTGCATTTTAACGTGCCATACACTATACCTACATTATGTAAGCGATGAGTGGTGACATTATATTCAGCAATTGTGTTTTGTCTTTCGTTTGGCAATGTCATCACATTTTAAGCAGGTGATTTCAGAAATATTATCGTTCTGATAGATCTTAAAATTTTAACATACAAATAACAATACTTTGCTTTTGCTTCCTACATGTTGTATGATTTCTGTATTTCGAGGGTTTAATGCCATCGTGAGATACATTTCCAAAACATTTGTATTTCTATATTGCGCATTATATATTATATACTACACCAGATTAGACCACATCGAGCGACCTACCATCTTGCCTTTTTAACTAAACCTATCTTTGAGAGCGGCTCTCTTTATCTGTTCCCGATTCTGCGAGCGAATTTGTAAAACCATCGTTCTTGTCAAGCTATCACATTGGCCCGAAACATATTGGAATGTGTCCTTCATCTTGGAAGAATCTACAACTGGCGTTTTCTGTTAGGTGTAAGAATAAAATACGCGTATGCCTATTTAGTGTGAAGTAACCGGTGAGTACCCTTACTGTCATTTTAACAGTCTCCATGACTTTGCTCAGTAGGCCTTTTGTAATGCAGTCTTTTATTTGAAGGCTACATGGGAAAAACGATCTAAGTCATTTAAAAGCGCAAAATGAGTTTTACGCGTTCGTTTATAAACTGCATGCCAAAAAAATCTTGAAGGAGCTGAGCCACAAAGCTGAAATTTTAGCAATGTTTAAGTAGTAAATCATAACTACTAGTTTTCAGTAGTAAATCATAACAATTGAAAAAAAATACCAACAATCAGTAAAAATTTATCAATAAAATATCACATCCTAACGACTGCGTATACAACTCTGTCTAACTCTGCGAAGCTCTGAATGAAATGATCAATGACATATTGTGGGATCTCATCCCAGGTTTGCTGTAGATGACGACGAAATTCTTGCAAGGTGTTTGCTGCTTGTAATAAACGCCTTATGTAGCGACCCATCATATCCCACACATTCTCGAACGGGTTTAAATCCGGAGAGCGAGCAGACCAGGGGAGAATTCTTACTTCCTTTCCTCTTCGCGTATGAAGTTCTGATAAATTATTATCAGCGACTTTTTATACGCAGCCAGTTGTTTTGTTAAGATTTCAGTTTTCTGACTGACCTGCTTCATGGTGTTGCAATTCTTTTAGCACGTAGTTTACTTTTAAACCTACTCTATCCAGTGGTGGCATTACAATTTATGACATACGAGTCTAAGTTAAATCAAGTTTGAAGATTGCTCGGTTTATGGAAAACCAATCTAAGTCAACTTGTTCTATGAAAAGGAGATCTGAATCCATTGCTGCAGCCAATCACATCTGCTTCATGCAAGCATATGACATGTAACCAGTGCATCTTTATTTAATTTTTTTTTAAGGAGTGGTAACGCCTAAGCTATATTTTTTAACTTATCAGGCCCGGAAAAAACCGATTATCGTAATTGACCAGAGCGGGATTTGAACCCCGGACTCCGCACTGATAGCCAAACGTGCAAGCCACTCGACTACACTGTAAAAAATTACAGTAATTTTACCATGGTAACTCAGGAATATTACATGTAATAACGTTGTGAACTTACCACAATAAATCATGTAAATTTTGTTTTATATGTTTTTTCTAGGATATTTAACATGGAAAAAGAAATTTCGGTAAATTTTATAGTTTTTTCATGTAAGTTTAAGATGTAACAAACATTCAAAAGGAAAATACAGGAAAAACATTTACAATTTTATATTTACTCTCAAAATTTACTTAAAAGTGTAAAATTGACATTTTTTGGGGGTATTTAGTGCACTTTAAAAGTAATTTTACTAGTGAACTATTAATTTTGCTGTAAAAATATGAGGATCTTTTTATATTTATTTGTTTTTACTTGAATTTTCGGGTAAACTATAGATATCATGTAAAATACGAAATTCATACGCCCAATGTGATTGGTTATTGGATTATTTATCTGTGCGCGTAGGTAATTCTATTCGTTTGTCGAACTTATTATTGGCTCAATGATATCATGTACGTCACAAACAATCGTAGGTTTCGCGTAAGCGTGTTCATTCTTGATCCTGGTTGAGCGATTCAGTATGACCTATTAGGTGCTATAAAAGAATTAGGTAAGTTGCTTGCTCTCTTTATAAAAATACATATGAAAATTACTTCAGTGTTCGGTAAATATAGAGTTCATATAAATATTACATACGAATTTTACAGTACAATCTTTGAAAAACACATCAGCATGTGAAATTTACTAGATGGTAGAAATTTTACCTTATGAAGCAAATTTACCTGTAAAATTGTAGGCAACTTTGTTACCAACGATTTTATATGTAATTTTACTGCAACTTTTTTTACAGTGTATCAGGCAGGCTTCCAATGATACTTTGACGCGTGTTGTTATTATGCCATGCCAGAAAAGGACCTGTATGATGTAGTATTCCTGGTGTACCACTTTTGCACTGAGGTTCTTCCTAAAAAAGGAAGGCATTTGAGCACTTCGTCATATTGCCCATCAGAGGGCACTCCTACATGGAGAGCGACAAAGACTTTGGCTTAATTAACCAAAAGTTCATTGACGTCCATGAATGTACCCAAAAAATGTTCCATTCGTAGAACAAGTTTTTTAATGTTTTTATAAACAAACATGTCCATTCCCAACACGACCAATTAAAACACTATAATTTTCCAAGGACCACCTCTAGCAGTTGCGGTAGTGAGGAAGCCTATAATGCAGCAGCTATAGATTTTGTTATCATTGCTGATAGCGCAATCCTTACAGTTTCCCCTTCAAATGCTGAACTTCCTGCTCTTTATCATGAGTTATTGTTGAATTATGAGGTCTTGATGTTATTATGCACATCTCCATTTCATTTCTCTGTACATAGTTCGGTTAGGATTATAAACTATTGATATTCTTGAAGCAACAACGCAAATCTACTAAAAGATATAAAATTAAGTACTTACTTTTGCATGAAAGGTGCTTCAAACTATTGTATACCGAAACAGCTCAAACACAGCAGAAACGCATACGACACAACAAACAATGGCCGTCGATGAGAGAATAGCGGAATGGCGGTTAACCCAAAAAAAAATCAATACTCTATACACGATTGAGGCCAAATCACTCCGGAAATACACGAAGTCACTGCAAACGATATAATAACCTTGTCACAACGTTTTCATTGAGGAGGTTCTGTAAACTTTGTTGCCGGAAATTTTAGGGCAACCTTGTGTCAATGTTCATACTATTACGCTTGTCGCCGTAAATGTTACAATAATGTTGTCATAACCTTTGACAGTCAAATTTGTCGTCGACAATGTAGAGTTAAGCAAGTGAAAAGCTTGTCGTAAGTTTACATGTTATCTGGGATTTTACCTTGTATTTTTCAGCAAACAAAAATCTTCGAATTTAAAGAAAAAATACGCTGGTGGGTGTTGTTGCCGGTAAACAATAATTTCCAGAGGGAAATTATTGTTACTATCCTTTAATACCACCAAAAAGTTTATTAACAGTCATATTTATCTTAACTTTTTTTTGATTTGTGTTATAATTTTAGAAATACTATATATTTGGAGCAAATAGCGGGATAGTGTTGCTGATAGGGCGCTTCACCTTCCGAAAACGAGGGATTTAGCAGCTAAAAAACTTACCGTTGTTCTACTACACTACTACACTAGTTTACAAACCCACTAAGTTTCATTTAAATCGGTGAGGCACACTTACCTGCATTTACTATATTGTTAGAATACTTATAATATATTTGATAACACGTCAACTCGTGTTGTCATTGAGCTAATGAGCCGCCGTTTATATTCTGCTAGGTAATATTACAAATTAGTTGCATAGTTACATGTTGATGTGGTAGTACAAAGTCTTACACGAAAAATTGCATGTTACTACTAAAGTATTCTTGTAAAAAATAAAAACATTTTGTCTGCAACCATGTCTTAACAGCTCTTTTGAACTTATTATAGCTGAAAGGCTTAAAAGCATTGGGGAGTTTGGTATAATTTTTTATCCCCGATACATGCAAACTATTTGCTGTCGTCTTTAAACTATGTTGAATTAAATAAATTTTAGGTTCTGTAATATTGTACGGATGACGGCTATTATTTTTGAAAGCGATTAATATTTTCAGCGAATGGAAATAACTCCTACACGAAGTGAGTTAATTGATACCGCAAATACATTTATATAATAGCAGATTTTTGTTTAAGAAAAACTATACTCGCAAAAATGCTTGAGCCCCATAAGACTAACAATTCTTAATATTTCAAAGCTTGCAGAGCTTTTAGTTGTCGAAGTTTAAAAATGACAATGTTTAGTCTAGATATTAGGGAATTGCACTGTGCATCCCACGTAAGAGTACAAGTAAGGGTTACTTGCAATAACTTTGCAGCGCTAGTGCAAGATTTGTAAGTTGTCAAAAAAATAAAATTGGCCTAATAGTAGACTAGTTTATACAGTTGTATCATTATGGGCAAATGAAACAATAATTTAACGAAATACTAACTAAATCGCAACATATTGAGCGATATATATTTATTTCAATACGAATACAGGTGTATGTAACATGAAAAAATCTAGTTTTAAAAATATTTAATTATGCATACACTACCTTATAATATGATTATATGTATGAGAATGCATTCTCATATTACACGCACATTAAATACAAATGTCCCTTTTACGGCAACTGGTGACACTCGTATGGATGCGTATTTGAAGGTATAGGTATTATAGGTAGTATACTGTATATAGTTCTTGAATACGTACAATACGCATGCATGTAGTCCGCATGTGTAGAATAAATGTTGCAGTTTGGTGAACACAATGGCTTTGTTGTGTACGTCCGTGATAAGGAATCTGCGCTGATAAGGAGGGCGACCGGTCGTGTTGCGATAACCGTTTCAAAATGGAATATTCGTGCTGTTTGTGTGCTCTCTCTGAGTGTGTCTTATCGCTTAGATATCAGCACCGAATGACTGAACGTTTTGGCTCTTATCTCTCTCGGATATGCGTCCCAGATAAGACTTCGTTACTAGCCTCGCTGGGCTATATTATCAGTGACGCGACCATTCTTTCACTGTCGCACTGAAAAAGAGATCTTTTAAGTTTTTTTTTTGTTGTTACGCTCCGCGCTATCTGGTAATTAAGTTTAGAGTTTACAACTCGTGTTAGGTTAAATACATATATTGAAATAGACGACCACACATGAAAAAAATTGTAACAAATTTTATTAATCATACATATTACATACGTAATAAATAAAATGATGAATTTTTAGTGTTAATTTTTAATAGCGAAAATTGAAGCAAAGAAGCGTTTGTTTTTCGTTTGAGGGAAGATGTTATTAATTAATTAATCATCATTAGCTCGGAAGTAAAATGGTCTATTCTCCCACAAATTCTTTAATGGAAATTAACTTTTGCGTTGCCGCGTAAATTCGAACGCTAGCGTCTATGCGCGCATGCCGGCATTTAGGTTGCCCTATGTAAAACCATTGTGCCTGGCAAAGACCGCATAACTGATTTTTCTGAAGCGGCGGTGTAAATGCTACCGACGCGCCCGCTTGAAGGTAAGGTTAAAGGTAGGTGTTCATTATTAAATATCGGACGGACGGCATGCATCGTACCGATCGCGTTTTACTATTAGTTGCATTGTTTTTAATGGAGCTGCGTCTATCTATCCGCATCGTACGCATCGCACCTCCGTTATGCCGACAGAAATTCGGATAGACGAATTAAAATCTAAGCGTCCGTACGCTGCCGATGATGTCATTCATAATCCCGCCAAGTGCACGTGCTTCTTTGGCATTCGCATTTAGTATTTCAAGCAGTTATTGCCATGGACGTTGCTCGCTTTATCGCAATTGTGCAAGAGTATGAAGAATTATATAATTTACGACATACACAGTACTTAAATCAGCAATCAAGAATTGCTTTCCATTGTCTCTTCCTAAATATTACAATAAAAATAGATACAGTCTTCCTTAAGGTTCTATAGAGTTCCTAAATGGTGTATTTTGTCTTGTTAAATGTTGTCTCAAAATATCTAGTAAAGTTGTAAACATTTTACATCATCTTCTATCAAATCCCGGGAATAATGTATGGTATTCTCCATACTTTAAGCTTTTCTTGTTAATGTTGCGTATCCAATAGCTTCGCTTTCTTTTCTTTTCTGATTATTTTGCTTTTTTCCTTCCTCTGCCAGAAAACTAGTAATAACAATAACTTCATCTTCGCTATTCATGTTACCAATTACAAATGTTTATCTGCGACAGTTATACGGAACTAAATGACGGCACTAGTGAGTAAAAATTGAAAAAAAAGCCTACGCATCATTTGGATATCCGTATAATGCGAAAGCAGTGGACGCAGTATGTCAAATAAAACCGATTCATATGATGCGTGCCGTCCTTCCGATATTTAATAATGGACGCCTACCTTAAGTGTGATCAGCTTTGTTCATCAGACGATCCATACGATGTAGAAGACCTCTGCATTTGGCAAATTTCTTCAAGGCTTTTTCCTTCATAATTTTCCTTCAGGTGAAGATGACCAGTAGTGTGACTACTACTCATCGAAATCAAATATTAGAATTAGAATGTTATATATTTACAACAGATTTTGACAAATCAAAGTTGGATCAGTTTTAGTTCGAAGGAACATATTTTTTACAGTGTATTTATTTTACAAAAATTTAGTTTAATAGTGCTTCAATATGTATTTGCAATCCAAGTTCATCGATATGTCAATAAAAAGAAAGGGAAAATTGCTGGAATTCGGTTTTGTTAAAAATTGACGTGTATGCGAAGTTGCATACTCATTGTACAGATAATATTTTAAGATTGTTAATATTAAGTGTAGTAATTTGTTTTATAAAATTAAAAAAAAAAAATTATGATGTAGACACACTTATCTTTATTTTATAGTGAATGTAAGGTGATTCCATAATTTTGCAATATTTTTCAATTTAGCTTAAACATTTCATAGTTCCATATGGTCACATGGGCATTCACATATATTAAATTTCCTATATTCCACATCGGTGAAATTAACGGACTTTTCTGAGGCAGTTTGCAGCTCTTGCGAAGACAATCGCAATCGATGTCTGTTAAAAAATTTCAATTCGAAAGCACTCACTAGCCAACCTCCGTGAGAGACGGACGTGTCTCGATTAATTTTTATAAAATTTCACGGCTATTTTGATAAAATCCTATTTATTTCAAATGCCAATCTAAAAATTATGGTTAATTGTTAAACAAGTTTATCATATTAATTTTACCCACATTTTACCTACCTAATTGTAAATTTTCTTCAAGGACGTTTTTAGAAGTACTTGTAATTAGACTAGTAATTAGAAGTACGAAAGCCCCTATTCGATGCCCTGACCAGACTTGCCCACTCTGATGCTTACCTATCACCTCCTTTCCAAAGGTATTCTGCGTCCATATCAACCTAAAAATAAAAGCATTATTTTAATTCTACTCCAAATTTTAGTATATTTATAAGTAATTTTATTTTAATGTATTCGACGAAATTTTGGGTTGGAGAAATTTGTACATAACCGCGCGCCAACCAGTTTGCGGGTATCGGTGGAAAACTTTTATAAGGTGGCAGTTCTAACATCACTAGTTAATGTGTATTCACGGCACGAACCAAACACCCAGTAATTTTGACCATCAAATGTTGTACATACTTATTTACCCGTCTTTTGAGCATAGAATTTTACAGATGAATGTCTCGATGATGCGGGAATTTTGAAAGTTAATTTTAACCGTATTTATTTTCTATGATGAATTTATATTGCAAACTTGGAATTACTAACTAAAAACGTAATTGCTATTTAATAAGCGAACTTATTTGACTTACCTGAGATATCTATCTACTTTCTTATCTGCATTGTTTTATATGGCTTCACATTTCGAACCTTTTATAAATAAAAATCTTATGTGTTTCACACTTAAATATTTTCATTATCTTACAATGTTAACCAACAATCTTGATACTGGTTATATATAAAAGGATGGTATCTATCCATTCGAATTTTTTTTAATGCTAGCGCGTCCTCTAGACTGTTGCAGTCAGAAATTCTCACTCCGCATGCCATCTGGCATTTGAGAGGGCATACTCATGATTAAAAATTAATAAAAATAGATGACACTGGGATGTTCAAAATTGGATTTCAATAATTTAATTAAAGCATTATATTTAAAAAAAAATATTTTTTTATCCGGGCTTTGTGCTACCTGTAGCATTACAATACATGCTCATCCCAACAAAAAGTGATCATCAAGATATAGAACGAGAAACCAATCAATAGTTTGAAATTAGAAAAATAACGTTATATTAAAAATTACTAGGAAATTAATAAAATTGCAACTAAGTTAATCATTAAAAATTAAAAATATGTTGGGGAGATTGTTAACGTAAAATCTAAGACCATGAGTTTTAGATTTAAATTTGGAAAAGGCCACGTGGTAAATAGAGAATTATTTACAATATAAAGACAGTAAAAATTATTGTCATTAGTTAAAATCATAAAATTGCGCAAATTCACTGTTAAAACTTAGCATTCGGAAGAATACTACTTTAATTGTATAAAAGCATAAAGAAATAGACTAATAAACATATTAAAAAAGCGAGCCTGCAAAACAAATGAAATAGATCTATTGATTATCTAGACAAATTGTAACTAATTGCTTTTTTTTTCATATAATGTAAACAACCCCAACAAATCCTCAAATCTTAATACTAAAAGCGAAAAAAACCTAATTGAAAACAATAAACCGCAGCCTATTAGTCAATAGTCATATAGCTCGAGAGCTCGATGTCATTTCAAATGTCAGTTGTGAGTTTAAAGAAGCTTTTCTCCAAATACATGCTGGCGTAAACATTAATAGTATGACTGCTTTCTTTGATTGCACGATGATTTGCGGTGTGGGACATACCAGCTCAATGTTTTAGACATCTTAATTTTTTTTAATCCCAGTTTCAAAATTGCTGTCTTACCGACTTTCAAGAAAGGAAAGTCCAGTATCAGATGGTGTATGTGCACATGGAGAAAAATGTAAGAAATTTTACTAAAATTCTAGGTGTTTAAGATTGTATATGCATTAAGAAAATGGCTACTTGATTTAACAAAGGAGTACTCGCGCACTAGTCAATTAAAAATGCTAAATCTGATAGGTACTATTATACCAGCAATCACAGTGCTGCTCGAGAGTAAACTACCACATCGCGATCGTTACGCTAATTACTCATGCTTTTATGTATCTGTTAAATCAAATTTACGTAAGATTCCTGTAACTAAAATAGACACTTTTTCAAATTTAATCAGTAGTAAATATTTCAGTAAAATTGATTTATCTGAAGCACATGTACAATTGCAACTTGATGGTAACACGAAATGATTGGTCACTATCAACACATATAAAGGAATTGGAAAATAATAATTGGTTCGAGTTCCAATTTTACTTATTTTAAAATATTTTTTTGCTATATGTTTCGATCAACGATCATTCTCAGGCAAAAAACGTTAAGCTTTGTTTAAATATAAATGATGTGTTAGTAAACCATTGTAATGTGATGAGAGAAAAAAATCTTAAGTTAAAGTCAACAATTAATGACATAACATATTAAAATCTATTAATATATCCGAGAAATAAACAGGAAAAGAGAATAGGAAGAGAATAGGGAAAAAAGTTTTTATAAATTGTTGTGGGATTATAATTTTTTTATAACGCAAAATTATCGCGATCTATACAGGGTGTTCCGTAACCTCGGTACAGCCTTCAACTTTCTTTTTGTAAATACAATATCCCCAATATATTGCAGTTTTAAAAGCGTCAGTACATTAAAAAGGAAATATAATGTACTTTAGCGCTAAACTCTTTCATTTCCAAGGCATCTTTGATTTTCTAAAGATTATGTCACTTGCACTGCTTGAGAAAGCGATTGTAATTTAATTACAACTTAGACTATGTGAATCGAATTTTGAAATATCTTAGTACGGACCTACTTATACCTGCAGGGGTGTTTCTAGTTGTATTTTAATATACTAGGTGTTCGTCACTAATGCGCAACCTCAGTCAACTTCAAATGGGTATATCTTACTTTTTTTTTAAATTTATACATATCTACATTTCTTCCTCACTACGATCGTTTCAGTCTGTTGTTTATCCTCCACAATCTGAACAATATTAGAATTTTGTTGTCCAATAGATTACAATCCATATAAATAAATATAACATAAAGAAAATTGGAAAAAAAGCAAATGTAAAAAATAAAAAAAATAATACATAAACCAAAATTGAGCCAAAATATTCTACATGCGTCGGTTATTTCAAGTAGTGAACTGTAGTTTATATCGCAGTGGTGTGAAATAATGTTAAAATTACGCGTCATAACTAACTAACTGAATTGTATTTTAATATGTTATTATGATCGCTTTAACGTATTTTGTTTTGATTTTTTACATTCCGTTTTTTCTCTCTACACATTATTTTAATGACACATCATATTAATATTAAATTTAACCTATATATTTACATACTGTTCATCTTATAGTTTGCCTGATGATGATATTACACCGAAACATGTAGCAAAATAAGAATTAGAAGTAAATCAAAAATGGAAAACGAACTTTTTATTTAATTGTTAATTAAACACCAATCTTCTAGTGACTTTACTTATTACCTATAAGACTTATTGCTGAAGCGGTGGAAAAAACATCCATATTTATATAATTATATATTTATTATTTATATAAATATATTATTATATAATATTATATATTTATATAATTATATAAATATGGATGTTTTTCCACCGCTTCAGCAATAATCTTATAGGTAATAAGTAAAGTCACTAGAAGATTGGTGTTTAATTAACAATTAAATAAAAAGTTCGTTTTCCATTTTTATTTACTTCTAATTCTTATTTGCTACAGTTTCGTGTAATATCATCATCAGGCAAACTATAAGATGAACAGTATGTAAATATATAGGTTAAATTTAATATTAATATGATGTGTCATTAAAATAATCCATATTTATGGATTGCCACTATATGCTGTGACTTCTGTCCTGTATTAGGGGATGAACCTTTCTTTGCGTTTCTTTTTTCTGTTTCGATACCACCACGATATCACTACAGCGTCCTTATCATCCGACAACTTTTCAGAAACTGCTATCTTAAGCTTAAGCAGTTGCATCAGTTTATTGTGGAGTAAGAAACCAGTTTTGTCAAACTCGTTTCATGAAACCGGTTTTATGAAAAAGGTTTCGTCAGTGTGCAGCCTGCCTTAAATGAATGACTGCCTTAGTATCTTACAAAACGCATTTTTTATATATTTATATATTTATTTTTATTGGCGTTTTTAATACTTTTTTAAATAAGAGTAAAGAACAGCTTAGAATACTTTACTACGCCTGAAACCTAAGCATGAAAATTGCTGAAAATTTAATAACCGAATTTTGAAAACCGGTTTTGCTGAAATCGGTTTTTTATATCTGGCGATTTCCGCAGCGTTAGTATTTAATATTATCTTTTCTGATTAAGGTTCGCTGTTTGAATATTTAATTGATGAAGGAAAAAGCGGCTATTTTGAGCAATATTAACAATTATTAATAATAATTTATTGCATAAATGATAATATAAATAAAAAGGATATTGCTAGAAATACCCGTTTTCTTCCCGTCAAGTAAATAATATCTTTGATGTAACATCTCTGTTTCCAAATGTTCCTATTGATACAACTTCGCAAAATCTTGAATCTTTCTTAGTTTTTAACAATGTTGCTTTGGGTAAAATTTTGGAATACATTAAATTAACGAAACTGTGTATGGAACAAAATATCTTTAGCTTTAATAATAAGTTTTATAAACAAACATTTTTTAGCAAACCTCTTCCTAAATTATTTTGAAAAAGATATTATAAGTAAATTCCCCCCTTTCCCGAAATTTTAGATTAGATATGTAGATGATGTTCTTGCGGTAATACCACATGATTTGATATAGATATTTTCCTTAATTTCATTAATAATCAGTACCCATCAATAAAATTTACGTTCGAAATTAAGAATGAACACAGTTTATACCTTGATTTATTAATTACGATCAAAGGTACATTCTACTTTCACATATATAGAAAAGCCTCACACCGAAACAATTATATACACAACTCGTCCTATACAAAACTATAAACAAAAATGGGGGGGCTGACAAGCTAAAAATATAGCTTAGGCGTTACCACCCCTTAAAAAAATCACCAGATTATTGAACATACCGCTTGCGAAAAATAATTTTAAAAAGAGTTAGAATATACATACCCTGTAGCAGAAATTAATGGTTATAAGAAAGGTGTGGTAGATAAAATTAAAAAGAAGAGAGAAAATAAGAGCTCATTGAGAAATATAACTACTCTTATTCCAGAGAAACTAGCAGAGAAAAAATTGCAGATTTAACTTTTAACAAAGAGGAATGTGGAGATTAGATTTGAAAAACATTTATATCATATTAAGAATCATAATGCTGATAGATCCGTTTTAGCATATCATTTTGTTAATACAAGACACGTTTTTTCAATTAATGATTTGAATGTCTTCAAATTGTAAAAATCTTAATATGTGGGAAGCTATTTATATGAAAAAAAACATAATAATAGCTTACTTAATACAGATTTAACACCCCTTAATTATAAATATTTAGAATTTATTTGAGATAATAGTCCTGATGCTTGACTTTATCTTTTGTAACCTAGGATTTACTTATTATATATACATAGACTGAAGATTAAAGAAACTTCTGTGAGATAGAAGTTTATTTATATTTCGTATGTTAGTTAACTATTACCTATCTGTATGTAACTACAGTAACATTTTCGAAAGAAGTAATGAAGTAACTAAAGTATTGAAAGGATCGAAATTATCTAAAGTATAGAGATTATCAAAGTGTCGAAAGTATCGAAATAATCAAAGTATCGAATTCATAGTAATGAATACAAACAACGAAAATAACGATTAGATAGAAGTAATGAAAAGTAACGAAATCTTATATCTATATACTAGTACCCAGTAAGTAATATCTGTTTTTCTCTGTGGTATTATACATATAATTTTGAAAGCACCTATGAACAATTTTTCTCTTTCGGTTATAGACAACCGGTACATTATTACAGTGGTATAGTTGTTGTTCCGTTCTGTTCTCCTAGTCACGCTTGTCTGACGATCAACAGGTGACCATTCGAACTGCTCGATTCCCTTTTAACAACCCCCACCTCTTTCCCGAATATCCTCAGCGCTGCTTCTGATACCGTTCCATCGGGGGTTGATATTCTCATAAACGTGATGTGGCATCGTCTCTTCTGTAGGTCTAAATACGTTACGTACATATTCTATGTGTATTTGTGTGCGTAAGACATCAAATATTAAGAGGGGTTCCAGTCGTTATTGCGTTCACTGAGAGTTCGCAACCGGCTCCGTCTTTCATTCCTCTCGTTACGATTGCCTAGGATATGCGTGTACCTTGTGATTATAACGTGTGAATTTGTGCCGTTGGAACACGATATCTAATTGTTGTAATGGTTGTCTTTCACAATAGAATGGGTAAGTTAGACACCGTTAAGAATTCCATTGCACTCTTCTTCTGTCATAGTATATTATATAAAAAAAATAAAGAACACAGATATTTATATACTAAACTTCAAAACTTTCAGTTGTATGATTTAAATGTAATATATAGATAATGAAAACATTTGTAATAAATATATTTAAACTTGTGTACGGACAATAATTAGATATTATGGAAGGATTATACAATACAGGTTTATAAAGTTGCCAAAAATAAGCGCACAGTAATCATGTAAATAATATAAATTCATGTCTGTCTTAAGATATGTACACTGGTATTCATAAAAAAAAAACGTACACTTAATATCTACTCATCGTTTTATGTACATTTAAAACAGATGTCATAAACGTCAATAATTCGAAAAACATTTTTAAAATATATTCAGCAATGCCCATACAAACATCAGAAATAATAAGAGCTCCAATCATAAATAAAATAAGATATGGTTGTTCTATTACATTTGCTGCTTAACAGTTAAATATAAATAAGCATACCACATAGTAATTATAATTAGACGGCAGAGTACCCACTTTATCAAAAAAAGTTGATTCAAGTTGACAAAGAGTTTGGATGATCTTCGAGATGACTTGGTGACATTTTTACGCAAAAATCTTTTTTTAAGTGCAATATACTCAACAAATTTTCTCTTTCAACTTAGAGCTAGTCGTAGAATTAAAGATTCGGACATTCACTACTTGCTGTACTGCTACAAAAATATATTTTTTACAAATGGCAATAAGCAATCGCGTATCTTGTATGGATTAAATCATTTTAGCAAGCGTAATACTTTTTTTCCACTTTGTAACACTGTTTTTTTTTCACATTTTATGACTCTGTTTGTGTTGACATTTTCCATGTGAGGTTGATAGTGCAACTCGTGGTTTGACATTTTTATATATGTATGTAGGCTTTTCCATGGAATTGCGCATGACATAAGAATCGTGTCACAAACGGGGAAACATTGAAATTCCCTGCATGGATAAGAAATCCCATTTTAAATAAAAAAACGAGAAAACGTAAATTAATAAGAAATAGAAGAAAAATTGTAAAACACATGTGTTGCACGTGTACGTGACTGTTGTAATACTCACGCATTGAAAAAAACTTGTGCTCGTATTACAACGAATGTCAATATAACACTAGTGTTTTAATATACTATAATATGGTTGCCTTTAGAGCCGTTTTACACGTACAAGAATGTTTACATAAACCATACCAAAAATTATTTCGAAAATTTTGGTGAGAGAAATTTTCTAAGAAATTTCTAAGAAATGTTGTCGCTACACTTACAGGTCGTTTTACACAGGCATAAGGTTACTTCCATTTGCACTTCTAAGTTGTATCATTGTAAATCTAAACAATTATGATCCATATTTTGCTGGTTTATCGGTTAACTGCTATTTATTTAGGATTTCTATGATAACCATAATCAAATAACAATTTAATTTAATAAATGCGCCTGCTTATAACAACAAATATCGTGAAAATTCCGGTCAAAATTTATTCCTGTGTACAATGATCTGAAAGTGTCGCCACAAAATTTCTTAGGAAAATTCTCACCAAAATTTTCGGGATAATTTTTGTTATGATTTATGTAAAAATTCTCGTACGTGTAAAACGGCTCTTAGTGGTGAAAACATTTCTCAAAATTTTAGTGAGAGACACGTGCGTGTGTACAGAATACAAGAGAGAAGATTTGATGAAAGATTCACTTATAGTGCGACCAAGTAGATTTGAGACCCGGAAAATATGCGAACTAATTTGTCAATCTCGTTACTCCATTCACCCGCGCAGCTAGTTTTGACAGCCAATTACTGTCCCATCTCATTTGTTTTCTGGTTGTTTGTTTACGTTTCGCTATTTATCTGTTATATATCTCATTTTCTTCATTTTAACCTTTTTTTTTTCGTTTGTATTATTAAATAACAACTTTTGTAATAGCTAGCACGGTCAATCAACGATAATGTGGCGGTTATTATAAGTATAAATTTTTTTGTATACGTCCTCAATATATATAAGTAAATTTCAGCTATACCACCATGGCCATATCACCCTTCTATGTTGAAATGTGAACTGCTAGAAATAGTGAAACGAAAAAAAAACACTTTCCGAGTATAAAATAGATAACTGTGCAATAGCTCGTGGACGTACCGTTTTAAGATTACCCCCTTACCATTGCGATTTAAATATAATTGAATTAATTTGGAGTATGGTAAAAAGAAAAGTAGCAGGTCATAATAATGATCCAAATACTAATACAGAGGCTTTAATACCTCAGTCATTCGAAGAAATTACTCCAGATTTGTGGGAGGCCGAGTGTGAACATGTCAAGCGAATTGCAAAATAATATATAGAACGTGATAGACTTTATGATGAGGTGAATGAATTTATCATACGGTTAAGTGATTCATGTAGTGAAATGGAATGGACACACTTTGAAAGTGAACTTTAGCTTTTGTAGAAATTGTGAGCGGATCTATTTTATTTTTGACAGATTTCTTATTTAAGTTTTTGATTTCACAAATATTAGTTTCAATACACAATACCTTCTGTAATTTTTAACAACAACGTTTAATATACGTTGTTGTAAATATGTCTTGTTTATAATAAATACATAATTAATTCTATATCACCTATGGTGTAATGTAAACATGTAATAAATTGCAATATACATTTCACTTCATTTTCTTAGTTGACCTTTGCAATATAGTACGTTTATTTATAAAGAAACAGTATAACCGAGTATAATGTCACGAACTTAAATTGTTAGAATAGAGAGAAATTCAAATTTTGCGCGGAAAACTTTTGTCTTCAAATGTACCGTTCAATTTAACTGTGCTGCTTCAGGTTTCAATTCTACTTGGTTGCACTATAAATAACAATTTTATACTCCAGCAAGATAACTGTCTAGGCGGCTAATAGAGTAAGGTAATCCTTTGCAAATCATATCATCGGAACTCTGCTCTTACCAGCTAAATTCTAAATTCTAGACCTTAATCCAATGGGAAATAAACTGAGTGCTGTATATTAGTTTTAAGGGCCTTAAACCCCTGAAGGATATTAGCACTCTGTTTCCTCAATTTTCTTCACAATTTTTCTCCATTGAGTGCTGTTCTGCGACGTACTTTTCCAATCTAATATCCCCAAAGTTCTTAAATCTGTTGTGACTAGCATATAGGCATATAGCCATTTCTGCTTCGGTCAATTTCTCCTCCTTTCCTTTTTCCCCCTTATCCTCTTCCAGTACTCTTTGGAAATGTTTGTGTTCTGGCATCCTGCTTACATGTTCTAACTATCTCAACCTTTGTCTTTTAACGTGCTGAACTATGTTACTCTGCCCATATATTCCCTTATTTCACGATTCGATCTGTCTCTGTTTCCCCTAAAATACTCTTCAGCATTTTTCGTCAACGCCCATGCTTCACACCCGTACTGTACCGTCGACCTTATCATGGTTCTAAATACATATCCTAATTTTCGCTACTCTGGAAACTTCTTTAGACTTCAATATTTTCTTGAAAAAAAAAAAACGGAGTGTTGTGGTCAAAGAAATATCAAATTAAAATGTTAGACCACACACAATCGAAGAGTGATGGGATTCTCCAGAAAATACAAGGGAAGGCTTGCAAAAAAAAAATGACGTAAAATCTTATTAATTCAGAATATGACGAAAAGATCAAATTTTGTAGCAATAGAAGGTACATTTAGATACTAATTTTTTGTTTTTTTTTCTCACATCTTCGTTTTTTTAAATATTTTCACTGGTTTATTGTTGCAAAACTAAAATAATTACAAAGGAAATAAGGCAAAGAAGCAAATAGAGAGCTAACAAGCAGATAACATAATATAATAATTATAACTAACAGTTTCTTGCGGGACGTTTCGCTGTTCATACTGACAGCTTCTTCCGGATAACTGAACTAGTTCAGTTATCCTGAAGAAGCTGTCAGTATCAACAGCGAAACGTCGATCGCGAAAGTTTTGACACACGGCGAAACCCGCAAGAAGCTGTTAGTTATAGTTACACCGGCCGTGAAAGCCTACGCAGTGTTATAATATAATAATTATTTAGTAAATACAGTATATTCACAATATTTCTATACCTTTGTCCAATTTCAGCTGTCGCACCAGATATGTCGGCTGACGTTAGAGATACGACAAAATATTAAATAAGAAAAGTTGTTCTACGTCCAATTCCCTATTATATGGCTTTGAATAAAAAACAATTGAGCATCAAATGTGTCAGATATACCAAACATATACAAAAATTTAAATGGAATGTACCCAATTTTATTATGTATTTTAAAACTCTAAAAAAATTTCTCTTCGAAGATATATCGTATGTTATAGTTATCTAACCATTTAAAAACATAAATTGAAAAATTGGTTAGAAATGCACGCTTAGAAGAATTGAGCACACTGCCTAAAAAGATAGGCGATGAAAACAATTACTAGAGCTTTAGTATCAGACTAACTGAGAAAATTCATACGTATTATTATTTTCATCAAAAGTAGCACGAAATGGGGTGATCATTATTCTAATGATGAAAAAATTGATATGTTAATTGTGTACATCAGATGTAATGGCAATAATAGAGAAGCATAAACTGGCCAGCGAGATCGCCAGATCTCTCTATTTTAGATTTTTTTGTATGGGGTTTTCTTAAGCAGAAAGTTATTACTTGTCCACAAGACCTAGACCAAGTATGGGCAACCTTTGACATGTTGTGGGCCAAACTTTAGTGTGCAAATACGTTCGCGGGCCGCGTTTAAAAGTAGTGCATTTTAAAGTAGTGTTCATAATTTTTAGCGATAGATATCAGACATGGAATAATACGACAATGTTATTATAATGCAATTTATTAAAATAAGAAAATGAAATGAAAAAAATAGGTACAACATTATAATTAAATCGTGATGTTTTTTTTAATTGGGTTTTTCAAAATGTCTCGCGGGCCGGATCAAATCTTACAGCGGGCCGGTTGTTGCCCACATATGACCTAGACGATCTTAAAAATTAAACTTTTTGATTTATGTTTTTAAATGATTAGTTAACTGTGACATATCATATATCATTGTAAAGAGAATATTTTAGAGTTTTAAATTACATAAAAAAATTGAACACATTCCATTTAAATTTTATATTGGTATATCTAACACACTTAATGCTCAGTTGTATATAATAGGGAATTAGATTTAACATAACTTTTCTTCTCTAACATTTTGTCGTATCTCTAATAACAGCCGAGATATCTGGTGTGACACCTAAAGCATGTAGCATGTAAAGGTAGGTATTGAGTTAGAAGGGACGATTGTTACAACAAATACCACGTATATATTTAATTCTTAAATTCTTCTCACCATTATGCGTACGTTTTTGGAGTTTTATTTTTACAACATTGTAATGATCAATTTGTTTTGGCGTTTTATCAAAAAAAAAAAATGGTGCTGTGCTTGAATAATGCAGCACTCTTATCTGATAATTTAACTTTTATCAACCTTGGTTTAGTGCGCTGTGGAAAGGTGTTAAAAAATCTGATCAACACACTGCTTCTCATCCTCAGCACAAATTTTTCTTATTGTAGAGGAGGACTCCACCACACCAGATGACATCCTCAAAATTGTAAGTACTCAATTGCGAAGGACCGGATGATAACAGCTGGTTTTTCATATTGTTGAGTTCTTCCATTAAACCGGAAATCATAGATTTTAACTCATGAATTATATCATTTGAAGCAACCCTACAAGTAGAGCAGTTTCAAGATAGTATTCTTGGATGCAATAGTTCTCATATCAGCAACCGACAAGCCAACCATGATTATATGATTTTCTACAAACAAAACCATTAATTAATTTGAGCTTATTATTATATGTGTTATATGTGCTACATGTGTTATATTAAATAATTATGGTAGTTCCTTTACTCATTAGATCAAAAGAAAAAAAATAGATCTTTGACCTCTGTACTGCACGGGTTTGTGCATTTAATTACCATTTAGGCATAGTACAAATTGTGATGTTTAACACAACGCTAAATGCTTTTTCAAACAAGTCCAAGTTATTTAATTTGGATAAAAACTACAGAAGTTGTAGCAGACCTCGTTTTACTTATTTCCGAATGCCTATCACATTCATAATTCAGATGATTCAATTCATCAATTCACAAAATGTCTTTAACCAAAATGGTGCGTAACTGACTAAGGTTTTTAATGAAGTATTTAAAATTATAGTTAATGGTGAAAGTTTTACCAATTAATTTAAAAACATTTTCTTTAAATTTCTCTTAGCCACTTCAGTTATATTTTTTTCCCATCACTACAGCTATTATAGTTTCCAAGATATTGCCGGTTTCCGCTCTTAATGAGACACCCGGTATAAAGGTGATTTAACTATACTTTTTCCTTATTCTATGAGATAATCAATATATTATTATGTAATTGTTTTGTATAGAAAACCAGTTGGAAACTAAACAGCCTGTTTTATTACATTTTTCGAGTTATGCGGGTTTGGATGAGTAAGAATATATTACGCCCTCTACCGACATGCAGAAGAAAATGTGTATTTCCATTTATTATTCCTAATACTTTAGGCATTACACACTGCACATACAAAGTAGCAACAGATTGCGACTATTTTCATTCGTCAAAAATCATCGTCATTATTATAAAGAGAGAGAGAGACAGCAAATTAGCCCTCTCAGTTTTTGAGGGTGGAATTGAATATTTTCTATTGTCGGATGGTCGCCGTATTTCATTTGCTATGGAAATAAGCGAAAAAAGTAAAAATAGACTATAATCCAGTTTTTTGCATAAAAATCAGAGGCGTAGTTTATTTCTCTTCGTGTAGTTTTCGTGTTATGGACAAAACTTAAGATTGTTTAAATGGAACACTGAGCATATTATTTTTTATTTCCATTAAACGTAGTTTAGAGATTTCAAAAATACATAGTTGTTCAGTTTTATTTTGACAAACAAACATTTGTAAAGATTGCAAATTTTTTTACAATGATAAAATAACAAATTAAAGTATTTCTGCTTTTAACTGTAATAATTCGGAGTAATTTTTCCCAAGAAAAATGTTTCTCCTCACGCAGCATTCGAACCTACATCCTCCCGTTTGCCGGCAAACAGAAATACATTAATTTGTTAAACACATTTTTTTTTGCTTTTTATATTTTCCATTCACAGTGTTGCAGTAATAACAACAACAATTATCATTATCGTATCTGCTTTGTATTTTGATTAATTTTTTTTGGTAGATTTAACATGAAATAGCTCAAAAAACTTACCCAAGACAATTTTGCCCGAATAATATTGACGGTTTAAAATAGAATTATCGTGATTGGTAGAATAATGCTAGAAATGTCAAATACTACATAATTATTTTAACATTTACATTCTGTTGCTTTTATAAGCATTTTTGTTTGACAGTATTTAACCATTTTGTTATTGTATGTTTACTTTTTTTGTTAATTTAACACATCTACTTCTCTCAGTTTAATATTATTTAAAACCCACCAAGATTAAAGCAAATATAACAACATGCACTGTGTGGAAAACGGATTCCAAATTGCGAAACATTATTATATGAAATGAAGAATTAATCAATACATCACATGTAGATACGTATCTGATGGTTGCTAAATATTTCATACATTTTAGCAGAAAATTTGTATGTAGGACATATACAACGTTAGGTTATGAAAAACGACTGTAGGTGTTACAATGATTTATGTGCAATATTTTATGAAAAGTATAGGTTCCCGCTGCGGCCCTGATAAGATCAGTGGCTGGGCCGGCCAAGCTAGTTAAAGCGATACGATCAGTTCCATACAGGCCAAATAGCTTGATCTGTGAACGATAAGAGGGCGTAGTGGAATGGGTCGGGGATGAAGAGGGGTGGGACGTCCCGGCGATGCATGCAGATGATAAGAGTCGGGGCCAGGCGTTATCAATGCTCATCAATCAGCCAGTAACTGATAAACAAACTCCGCTTGAACGCTGGGGGACCGCTTATCAGAACCGACGGTTTCAATCTATAAAGTCTCTATACTCTTCTTTGCTGCGCCTTGCTTGTTCGCTGTTGCCACGAAATTGCGTTCTTTCGTCTTTCGTGAGTTTCTAGCGACGCGACGACGGCAATGATTTCGTTTCCCCACTTGATACTCGCGATGACATACACATCTCGCACGTGGTGTGCGCGCAGATTGACGTAAATATATCCAATTTAGTAGAGCTGCTAAGCTTATTACGAATTGCTGTTTTATGATGCTTTGATTTTTTTTTCTTTTATACTTAAAGATGAGCAAAATTTTTATTTTAATTTTTCATCGGAGTAGGTATGTTTTAGAGTTAGAGCCTGAACTAAATCTATTAGACTGTTAAATTACTACACTAAAAATTTGCAACAATAGTGGCATGCCGTAAATGACAGTTACTATAGTGACAGCTATCAGGGCTGGGCGTATGTAAAATTGAAATATGTGGATTGCAAAATACATTTTGTATTTTATATTTGAAATAATGTGTTATTTCAATTATATTATTTGTATTTTTGCATTTGAAATATAATTTTGAAGTATTTCCTGTATTTAGAAATACCTAAATTACTTTATTTACTATCGTGCAGGCGTTATGACGTCATCACAGGAAGTAGTTACCATAAGTTGAAAATAATTTTCTTTGATGACCTTTTTTTTAGTGATTTCTTTTTTCTTGCGGATGTAGATCGGAGAATAATTGATATAATTTGTTTTTTTAATGTATTTGATGTTAAGCATCGTTTCGTTAGTGGTTAGTAGTAGAGGTGCGAATTTTGGCAATTGGCCGGGCCCATTCTTCGTCAAATTGGCAATAAAAATTGGGTTCAAGAATATCTAATATTTATTAATTATAGCAATAAAGGGTAGTATTATTCTAGGATGACATCGCAAATTAGTAACTATAGAATTTCAAATTAAAATGAACTACCATTCATATCTTTCGTAGGGTAAAAGTTATGAAAAAGAAATAACAAATATAACAAGAGAGTTATATCAGAAAACTACATCATAATAGTATTTTAAGTAAAAAACAAACAAACCATTTGCTTAGGTAAACAAAGAAAATAAAAATTGTTTTTCCCATTCTTTGTAAGAAATACGTTCGCTTATGCTTAGAATATACATTATATTTTACTCGACGATTTTCGCTTAAATAACTCATGTGCTCTCGATATAAAATCACAAAAACAATAGTATAGAATAGCTTTGCGTTAGTTAAGTGGGGGAATGTAAACAAGTGGCCCGTGTACGTACAGTTTTAAGACTAAATATATGCAATTCCGAAGGAAATACGTTAGTATTTATGGGTAGATTTAGGTAGATAAGTATTCCCGATAAGAACTTAGTGTATTTTTCATTTTAAACTTGCTTCTAAATTTGTCTACATTAAATTTTTGGTGTCGGCAAGCTGAGCTAAACTGATTCAAAACTTAATTTAATTAATTAAAATTAATAAAAAAAAGCGGGGTGGAGGGAGGGTGGAAGTTGGCCGGAGATTGGTTCCACCACTCAATAGTGTTACTAATAGAGCCGCTACTGAGTCCAGCCTGCCCAAAGCCGCCCGTCAGCCCGTTGGCCCGCAGTCCATCATATTCAGCGGTCGTCCTTCCAAAAGGATAACCTCTCCTTCTCTAGGAAAACTATTGATTTACATATATGTATTATTAAAATCAAAAACTAAAGTTTGATAAAAGGTAGTGTAACCTTGGATCAGAGATACCCAAGTTTCGACAACAAAACATATTTTAAAATATAAACTTTCAATAAAATACCAACTCCGTCCTTAAAATTTTAAACACCATGAATTAATTAAATCAACTTGTATCCTTTAAAAAGAAAATATTTGTTTTTGAATTCCATCCGACATCGAATCACGACTTTCAGATGCAATGCAGTACATTTTATTAAAGAATAACAGTAAATAGATACAAAATCCATTTGGCCAAATAATTTTGAAAGCTCAAAAACTATGAAAATTCAAATATGTTTCTCAGTAAGTAACTTAAAAAATTTGTCATATAGAAATATTTTTTTGCACTAAAAATTATATACTATTTTACTATATTTACTATCTGCATTTTGCAAATGATACTCTATTAGCTTCTATAATGTAAATCATAATTCCATTGTATTTAATCTATACCACGAACTGCTTGATGATGCTTTATACGGCCTGTTGAATCATGAGTTGCGCGTGTTCACCGCTGGCGCCACTTACCGGCCTTTTTTGAGAAAATTGCTTACCATTCGGTTGAAGGTTTGTGACAGCAAAATGTGAATCTAATTTAAATGAATGTCATATTGATAAGTACCAAAGTTAAAATTTCTGAAAATTATTCTAAATAACATGTTTGCTTCATTAAAAACCGAGTTATTAAGGTTGTTTAAAGTTGTATTTCACATCTTATTGGTTATTTCAGTTGTATAATTATTTGATTAATAGTTTTGTACTATTTAGTTCTGATATGAATCAGGTTATCATCAGCTGTGTCCTGCATTACTATCATTTTGACGTGTCAAGAAAGTAGTTCCCATGTTCTCAAACGTCATGCAGATGTCGCTATTACAGGAAGCCGGTGTAACATTCAATTCAATGTAAAAGATTCGACAAGCCGTATAAAGCAAACTGTTTAGTTATTAAGCAAGTCGTGATGTATACAATTTTTAATTACAATGGAATTATGATTTCAACTACTTATTTTAAACGCGTTTCGCATCAAGTGACATAATTAGTCAAATGCTATAAATGGTCACAAATGAATTCGGGGAGCCGTACGGGCTTGACGGACTGAACGGCCTTTACGTGGCATTATAAAAAGGCTCTACCGGTCCCGCGCCAGGCCGCCCTAAAACGAGCAGCCCGGCCCGTTGGCACCTCTAGTTTGTAACATTTTCAAGCCTTATTTATATTATTAATACCCGTTTGCACGACCGTTACTTAAAATTTAAGTGTGCCGTAAAATTAAAATACCTCATGTGCACCGTGTTTTTAAGCTGACTTAAACTACTCGAAATTTAAGTAGCACATGAAGTGTCACTTTAGGGGAAAAAATCTGTCATTTATTCAAGGTTAAGGATGACATGTAACATGTAAACAACGTGCTATACCAGTGTGCATTGGAGTTGTGTTATTTGTTGTGTTGTTATTAAAAACAGCGGGAGAAATGTTGGGTGAATATGAAATAGCGGATGACGAAGTGTATGAATTGGATTTTATATTATTTTTGGTTCAAATTTATATTTTTATAACTTAGAATTCACCTTGGATAACTTACAAACCTGTATTATAGAATAGTCTTACATTTTCGGCACGTATAGTGATAGTTTCATAATTTTCTTCTATAGCATCTTTTTCAAATTTATTACTCAAACCATAAACACTTTTTTCTTTTAAGATTTCCAATGTGAGAATCATAAACGGGATCTACACACTTTAGTTCAGTTAAAGTTACACTTAAACTCCTCTTGTTTTGAACAACCGCAGTCGTTCGTGATCTGATTGCTTACGAGTATCTTTTTTTTCTTATTTTCCTATTTTTTTTCAAATTATCTTTTGTACGCTGTACATACGCAGGACATAATTGCAATTCTCGGCACCCAAATCAGAGACACTGTGTAGTTTTGTGCCAGTGCATTGAGGGATTGTTTGCAGTCTCTAGCTAGTTTTGACCTAGTTACGGGATTTGAGACTGCCTTAATGACAGCCTGGCTGTCAGTCAATATATTAATTTTCCTTCTCATGTAGCCCCCTTTTGCAATCATTTCTGCACAGGCTGCAAGGGCGAATACTTCTGTCTGGCAGATCGTTGTACGCTTCCCCAGGCTTATGGATATCCTTTGATTACGACTGGGCCCACAAATACTGGCTCCTGTATCCTGGCTGGATTTGGATCCGTCCGTGAACCAGTTATCAATAGCAGTAATCTCACTACGTGCCTGGTTTCTGTTCGGTATGGACATTTTCAATGAAGATAATTTCGAGGTGCCATGCTGCACATGGGATGAATGAATGAATGAAGCATTCGGTTCTTTAAAAAAATCTGTTAAAATTGCTTAATAATTGGCATTTAAGGTATTTTAAAAAAATATAGGACCAGTGGTGTGTCTTCTAAACATCGCTATCCAAGCTTTGATCTTCACAAGACGAAGTACTGTTTTATGGAAAAACTAAATGCTTTCAGTTAACCACGATTATACGATAATTCTGAGAACATCTACCTATGTTTTGAGAGTTAACATAACCATCACGGAAAACTTCATGCCCAAGATTTTTTGTTAAAAAAGTACAGTGGTGTATTCGTTCATAAAAAGCAGTAGGCTGCAGCTTCTATACAACTGACACTTTATACGGATAAAAGTTCAGTATTCTTTTTGACTGTTTGATGGCAAGATCAGACCTAGAAAAATACTTATTGTAAGACAATTATTTCATTCAACTACAATTTGAGCATGTAAATTCTTGCAAAAAAAAGCCACATGAAAAATATCTGTTTGATGAGACAATTGTCGTAAAGGCGTGTGTGGCTCCTGTTGCAAACGCTGGCTAACTCTTTAACTGTGTCCGGAATAAGGATTGCGCGAGGTTTTGTAGCTTTCCTCTTATAAACACTTCCTGCTTCACGAAAGTAACCTACAAGTTTGTAGACATGGCGTTTTAAATTATCAGGATCAAACTGCTCATTTATAAATTCCATCCTGATGTCCATTCTCTATTATTATTGATATGTCCATTTCGAAAATAAGATTCTAATAGAAATATCTTTTGTTGTGGAAAATATGACATTATAAAATATAGAACCTCAAATCAATACGTAAATAGGTAATAACTATGTCACTAAATTAACTTACGTTTACGTAAAACCTTGATGTGTCAAAGATCTGTCTTGAGAAAGACAATTTTCGCAAATAAAAGTTAAAAAAAAAGAAATTCATACAAAAACAAATAACAGAGTATAACTCGCACGACAGTAAAAATCACTAAAATTCCCTAAGGTGCTAAGTTTACGCTATTGAATAGAACGAAAATGATACACTTGTAAGGAATTTCTTTGAGACCGGTTATTGGGATCGCATAATGTAATGGTAATGTGTACCTAATGGTAAATTTTGGATTACAACAATTGGAATAAAAAGTCAGTTACACCATATTTATAATAAAATGTAAAATGAATGTCAACTTAATACGCAACAAATTAAAATACACACTAAGGAAAATCATATATTTATACTGAAAAAAGAAAATGATTTATTTGAGTTTGATTGCTTTAGAAAAAAAATAGGCTTACTTAATCTCCAAAAATATATATAGACATAATTATGTTCACTTCTTTGTAACTATGTATTCCATAATTTTATTTCAATAGCATTTATTTATGAAGAATAATCTTTATTAAATGAGAGCATTCAGTATGATAGACATTTTCAAATAAAGAATTAGGTATATATATCTTTCATCAAATATTATTTTCTTAAATAAACATATTTTTTTTTTTAATATAGGTACATACATGATTTCCACCTTTAATAACTTTAATTCAAATACATTTATTGATACTTAAAACCACGACCTGTTTGATGACAGTTTGCTTTATACGCCCTATCGAATCATTTAAATTTCCATTGGATTGAATATCACACCAGATTCCGGTAAGTAGCGACATCTGAATGACATGTGAGAACATGACAACTACTTCATTGACAGGTTAAAGTTATAGTAATGGAGGACACAGCTTATGACAACCTGGTTTATATCAAAACTAAAGAGTACAAAACTATTAGCCAGCTAATTATTTAACTGAAATAACTAATAAGCTGTGAAATATAACTTTAAAAACCTTAATAGTTCGGTTTTTAACGAAGAAAACAGGTTATTTAGAATAATTTTGAGAAATATTAACTTTGGTACTTGTCAATATGACATTCATTTAAATTTGATTGACATTCCTGCCAACCGAAGAATAAGCATTTTCCCAAAACAGTCTGGTAAGTGGCGCCAGTGGTAAACACGTGCAACTCATGATTCGACAGGCCGTATAATCAGTCATCAAGCAGGTCGTGCTTAAAACAATAATACAAATGATTTATTTGCCTATAAATACATATATGTACGCGAAGCAATATTAAAAGTTAATTTGTTTGATATTACCAAAGCTTGTTATTTTCAAATAAACTTTTCTCTCAGCGTATCGCTTCTCTTCCTTGTATGTCAGTTTCCTGTTACTGATAAACGATAATTGATATGTTTGACATTTGACATTTCATGAGTATCTTATTTATAATCTTAAAATGTATCCTTCATCAATTAAAGCACAACTTACTTTTGTTAACACGTTATTGTACATGGTTGAATATAGAAAAAAGAAAACTTATGGTGGTGTCAAAATTCAACATGAAAAGAAACAAGCAGATTGATGATAGCCGAAAGACCAAAACGTCATGCAAAAATTTCGAGTTCGCCGTTAGATAGACGACCAAAAATGTGATTTTAGTTTTTCTCTGCAAGACTAAATAAAGGTACTAACGGTCAAAGAAGAATAATTTTTTTCGTTTTTTTTTTAAACTCGTCTATCTTCTTCTTTTAGCAATTTTGCCAAATTTAAACGTACTATTTATCACCAAATAGTCACGAAGAAAAATAAATCAATCTGTGGGTGTTTAGGAAATTTAGTTTTCATGCTGAATTTTAAATTAGATCATTAGAGTAGCGTCTGCATGTTATATTACGTCATAATTTATGTTATTAGGTATAATGTCACCTACTAAATAAACGAATTAATTATGTATCTACGATTTTAAGAAACACAATGGATAACAGCGAATGAAGAAGGGGAATGTTGACATCGCATCTACATAGCAAGGGCACCTGCAAGTAAAAGCATTGTGAATTCTTCCCCTCTTCATCTTTTCTTGATTCCTAATAGCAGTGTCGTAAGTGCGTCAATAATACCTAATGCTATGCATTTCGAACACTTAGTATATTTAGGGTGTTGCGTGTTTTAATAATTAATTCGTTTAGCATTTTTATTGTTTCTTGTGTTTTATTTAATATTATAAATCTTTCCTTTTCCATCGAGATATGATTTTTGTTAAACATAATAATAGTGTAGTGTATTGTTATTTTTTAAAATAACTTTAAAATTAAAAATTTAAGATGTGGTTGTTGACCTTAAATACCCTAAAACCAATATTCAATTTTTGTTCTGTCTTTACAAATAAAAGAGATACAGCACTGAAAAGGTTTTGGTGAAAATCTATTTTTTACAAATATCTAGTAAACCATGCGTTTCCTTAAATGAACAAAAGCGTATCTGACTTAGGGTTATAAAGATGCAAATCTTTCTCCATTTAAGTCAATGCTATCTCTTATGATATTCACAATCTCCATGCAAATAATAAAAAGGAAAACCCTGAATGTTTTAATTTTTATATAGATGATAGACTAGACGTGATACGTGACAGATGATGAAAAGCCATGTGATAAGGGTTATACATGAATAGTTCCCTTAAACAAATTCATCAGACTGAGAAAACATTTAAGCATCAGCGTCTTTAAAATGTAACAAGTGCATTTTTGTAAGTTATCCCATTTATTTGCGTTGATTACTGAATTAAAAACTAATAGTATATATATACTAATATAATAATAATTATATGAGCTGTAATAAACAAAATCTTGTTTTGTATTTTTATCTTCAAAATGAGTCATTCACGGATACAGCTTCATAAGGGATTTTGTTCAGAAATATGTGAGGTATGTGCTTTCATTTCGTTAATTTAAATTGGAACAGCCTATATTTACATATGAAGTTGTAGTGAATTTACAACTCATAAAATAAATCACTTGTTATATGATAACAACATTTACATAACATGTAATGCATCTTTATCTAAGATGACGTGTAAATTCATAACGACTTTTTACAGTGTATGTATGAGCCGATAGTAATTGGAATAAAAATAATAATTTTATTGTTTAAAGTTTCGTTTCATTCTATTGCTGATTATCTATAGTTTTTCTTTTAATACATATAACTGTCTTAAATGTATCCTAACGAACTATATAGTGTAAAATGAAAGCAAAATATTAAAAAAAAAATGCCCTGACCCGAAAACATTTAGTAAATTTGTGAGTAACAAAAAATTTTAGAAAAAAAAGGCGTTTGAACTCGCTTTGTCTTTGAGATTTAATTACATCTTAACGTTGTAATTAAATCTCAATCGAAGAAGATAGTTGTGACGTAAAGACTAATGCGTACCCAAAAAGGAATATGTTGTTATATCACTAACAGCTATTCATTCGTTCGTTAAGCAAAATGGGAAATTAAATCTACATGTACTTACAAAACGGTTGTAAGTTTGTTATCTTTTTACTCCAATGCACCCACATAGTTCGTATTTTGTCAAGAACTAATCCTAGTAGATTTAAATTAGGATAAGTGGAATAGTGCGGGTGATGAGACTATGAAAGCAGCGGTTTCGAATGGCGAACGATATAATTTCACACCGCAACCAAGCGAAATTATATCAGCGACAGACCAACAATGCTTGAAAATACAAATGGGAAGGAAGACTATCACACAACGTATGCAATAAATATTGTTTGCTATTTGACATTATTTAGAGTTCTATTTGTGGTAGTGATGATTGTATTTTCAAAATAAATGGATGGTAAGTTTGTTACCTTATTATTTAAGCAATTATTTAACGAAATGTTTGGGTCATTAATTGTCAATAATGAATTGAAAACGTGCCATTTTATGAATTTATAATACAAAGGACGTATCAGTAATTTGCTTAGTAATCATATTGACGAACTACTCAAAACTCTTGGGAATAATATTTTTTATTGCAAGGTTTAAATACACAAATGATTATTATTTATTGACATAAGAGCTTTACAATGAAGCTTTAACTTCAATTCAATTTTCTCTTATTTATAGAGTTTCTGCATTCCATTAGAGCTTTATACCAGAAGTTTTGCATACAAGTCTATCAATGTTTTGTCGATATTTTTACAGTAACTATTTGCTGCATTTAAATCGTTTATTTTACCTTATCCCCATTCCTATCAAAATTCTTACTTTTTATTTTCCGGTTTTTCATTTTGTTATTTGGTATTTCATTCCTATATCGAAAATTTTATGTCAATTTCATGAGTTACGTATTCAAACGTTTGTTACTATTATTTAGCTAGATATTTCTTTACCCCTTTTGAGTTGATACACATTGTTCTTGGAACAGTTATTGAAAGATGTTGAAGTTGTTTTGTAAACAACATTTACGCTCTATTTACATTATTTTCGACTTCCATCTGGAAAGTGATTTCTCAATTTACACCCAACTAGTTATAACATTTAGAAACTGATATCGAACTCTTGAATATTTTTAATTAAAAATCCTTCGTGAATGATTCTGGGTCTTAATGCTTAGTCAATGGACATTTAATATTTTTTATTCGATAGCGCTCATCAATCTCATCATTCAGTAGTGCAAGTTTCAGTTTAGTCGTTATTTTACCATTTTCAGTTTTTTTTTTTATTAACGTCTTGGAAATTCCACTAATTTTCTTTAGATACTTTTATATTATCAATGTTTTTCGTCACTACATTAGGTTTACACCAGAATTGCCGTACTATTCCCGTCCACACTAGAATGGATCCCTTCTTTGATGTTAGGCTGAAAACCGGCAGCAGTCTATCGTCGGTTAGTACGGCTGCAATACTCGCTATAACAGCAAACACACGTCCACACCATTTACATTCGTCTTACATTACAATTACATTCGTATTCGCCGTCTGGTATGTACGAGCTCTTAGAGCGCCTTGAAGCTAAAACTTTCATACCTTTAGTTGTTACTTACTCATACAACAGAAAAAGAATTCTTAAAAGCAAAGAAATATTTCTTTTTCACTATTTAAAAAAAAAAAAACTTTTTTTCAGATACCTAATACATATCTTTTTTAACTGAAAATTGTTATTTCAGTGAAAGAAATACGTATTAACTGATAGAAATATGTATTAATTGATAGTGATTCTTTTAAATAATCGCAAAGAAATATATTTTTGTTTGAAATAGTCCTTTTTATCTGTGTAAAACTAAATTGCGAGGGTCTACAGTTGGTCCACCAATTTGCACACATAATACACTCAGCAGATCAGGAATAATTAATGAACTGTTTAAGATTGGAAATAACGAATGTGAAGGGAAAAGTTACACAAGAGAGCAACCTGCGAGAGCTGTCAAAATATTTACCCTCTGATTTATCATTAAATATAAATGTTGTAAATAAAATATAGAGATTGGCAATTAAAGTGGAAAATGATGTTATCATTCATACATAAACTACCTTCTGTATAGTGGACTCCAGTTATAACCTATTCTGTAAGGACCAAAAAATTGATACTTAATAACAGGGATGCCCTATAAAGAACATAACTACATATTTCGTATTTATGAAAATATAATTTAAGATAATTATAATTACATTTCCATAAACATTAAACATTCTGATACCAATCGCTACTTACCTAACATAACAGTAGTTAGGAATATCATATCTTTTCTAAACCAATTACTTTCCGAATCGGCTACAAACGAAAATGCACCATTTTTTTATATGTCTCGCCCTTTTTTCGAGAAAAAATCGACATTGGTTACTATAAATCTCCATCGATCTCCTGAAGCCATTGTGGAGCAAAAGCGAAAAAAAACCTCGAAAGTGCAAAATCAATTTCGGGCGTTATTTTTTATTGCTTCTTGATCTTGAGCTGTCAAAGAATTAAGAACCGATTTCTTGTTCGGTAAACAAAATAGAATTAAAATTGTATACCACATAGTTTTAATTCAAATATTTTTGTTCTATTATACTCTAGATTTATATTGTTACTCTGTCGAATGATTGTTGTTTTACCACTTTTATGTGTGCATATCGTAGTAACATTTTATAACAAGAAAAATAACCTTAACACTATCGCACTGAAAATCTAACAATATCATGACTACAGCAAAAGGTATACAGGGTGTATCAAATAAAAAAGTAAATTTTGTTTGGGTGTTAACTACACGACATATAAAGCACAAACTCACCGAAACCGGGTTTCATCATCAAAAAATAAAAAAAAGAGCCAAAAATTCTTTAATCCGGGCCTGATGCAAGAAAACGTCATGTTAAGCACGCGCTAACGTGGTATTATATATAAATACATTGCACTCCATTTAGTATAATTCTTAATAGTATGCCGTAAGTTCATTAACTCAGTCTGGATAAATAGATAAAGGCCAATTGCCAGTCGTGCCCTGTAAAAAATCAGCAAAATGAGGCATTTTAAATTTCTTCATTATAAAATAAACATTCCTTTTTGTTAAGAGCATCTACGTAAGTCTACAAGTATTATTTTTAATATCCTGATAAGACCTTCGAGTTTCACCGGATATGACTTCAATAGTTACAAAAAAACGTAAATATTTTTCGTTGCTTGTGCGAATCGAGAGTTATTTTAATAAACGGTACCAACATGAACCTGAGTTATTTGTTTTGGATTTATTTAATCAAATAAGGCAAAAATGAATTTAATCGAATTACACAGAATAAATGTAGATACAGAATTTGCAAACACGCCCTTTTACTATGATGTGCGCGAAAATGATCTATACATTACCGCGCTTTTGCCGATGCATCAAGCTTCGATTGTCTTTATATGAAATCATGATGGTTCTGAAAAGGATCGTTTTTTTCGAGACGGAAGAAATTAATAAATTTCGAGTGGCTGCACTCCAGCGGCGATCCAACACTGCAGCGGTAATGGCGAATGATAGTAGTGTGTGGGGCTTACTCGGACAGGTAGGTGGGCCACAGCGGCTTAGCCACGGCATTTATAAAATATTTTTTTCTCGTTAATATACAGATAGCCCTGTGCATAAGACTTTTGATTGTATATACTAACACTGCTACATTAGTATATTACTCTTTATCTGAATACACGTATTGCTATTTTGCAATCAGTTGGTCCTAAGGAGAATGAATCATAGTCACGTATGAAATAATTTTCACCTCAAGTTAAGGCGCTCACCATATATTAAATATAATTGATTATAACAATAGGAAACAAATTTGTTCTGTATAGAAACCGGTATGGGGTACGCAATACCGGAGTAAAAGTAAAACCATAGTGTATTTCAAAACCAAGGTAGGAAAGTGCTCTAATTGCGGCCGCCGGCAAATATTAAATTATTGCCCAAGCCTGCATAGCACTTCCTACCGTGGTTTGAAATACTATTTTTCCCCCAGCCTCCAATTTTAACCAATGTCTAAAAATAGTAAAGGCAGTACCTGTAAGTAACATAATAGTAGTAGGCTGATCTGTCAAATATGTTTGAGAACTGTCAGTTGTGTCGTTTTAAAAATGTTTAATAATGTTTAATTGAAATTTAATACCTATAATGTAGCATAATATTCATAAGTGGGCTCAGACTAGTCAATGTACCTGTCCATGCTATCATGAATGTCCCATCTATAAGTGTACAGTTTAATCAGATCAATGTTCTTACTTTTCCTCCTTAAGTATAAAAAGTATATGGACGCTTTTCTTCCTGCTGGGAAAAAAATATTTTTGTGGTATCTAATGAAATAATAGTCAAAAATCCAGCAAGGAAAAAAAACTCCGCATAGTTGTAGGTAAGCCAGAAAACTATGACGTGGAACACAATTTTTTTACCGGGATCTATTGTAATATCGGACTTTTTGAATAATATGAAAAGAATTTAGGTATTTTTAGCAATAGGTACCGTAAGAAAAATTATATGTATGCCTTTATTTAGTTATTTTCTACTGGTTGCTCGATGTATATCAACAGTCTTCAACTACTTTGGTATTATATTTATATTAAAACTTTAATATTTTCCTTATTTTAGCCAATGGTTCGGATATCTTTTTTTAGATAATATGGCTTGTAAATAAAAAATCCTTTATATACCTTATCTCTGCCCTTTTTCACTACTTAGCAAGACAAGTATGTAAAAATATGCCTTTGTTTTAGATAGTTTAACAATGTTTATATTTATACATAAATTGATAATAATAAATTATAAAGAATAATTCTTGCATTTTTGTTTACCAGTCATACTATCCAAAAAGAGATATATACTACCTAAACAGTACATTAAAACTGCTACCCTTAAAATGCTTTTTAAAACATTTTTTTGTTTAATTTTTATAAAATAGCACGACAATAGTTTATGCGAATGATCACTATCTATCACAACAAAAATATATTTTTCTAAATATATATTTTACATTAAATTCCAAGTTAATGGTGTTGTATTTGACGTATTGATTTATGTATATTACATCGTGTTTATTTATTGATATTTTAACCAGCAATTTTATTACCTGATGTAGCTATTTTAGTTGATATATATTGATATACATTTCAAAATAAATGGATAAGCCTAGATTTCAATTTAAATCTATGTATGTATTTTCAAATATATCTGTGACCATCTGAATACTTACCTATATACATACATACATACATACACGTGCATATCTATTCGGGTATGTTGTGTGCAAAACAAATCAAATTAATGTATTGATTCCATCACATATGTACATACGTTTTCTAAGTTATTTCTTTTCGAAACATTGATACAAAATTGTTGCTTGTAGGCATCTTGTAACATGTATTCGAACGAATCACACGTGCATTTCTTTTAATTGAAACTACTGTTTGTAAATTGTTAAGTATTTACGTCTTAAATGCTGTTTTTTCTTGTTTTCCTCAGTATTCTCTATATTTATTGTCACCCGCATTTTTCGTCCTTTTCATTTCAATTTCCAGACATAAATGTTTGTAATGTTTTAAGTGGAAGGCAGCAGACACAATGTTTTTGTCCAAATACTAATGGGTGATCTGTTTGATAAGAACACTTCAAGGATGTCTGTTTCAGTATGCCAAGTGTCTTCTTAATGAATAATTATATCACTCTTGTTTATATTTCTTCCGATAAGAATGCGAGATAAGTAATGCTTAGTCAGAAAAACGACGGGAAACACTGACCATTCCACCGCTTCTGTGTCTTTTGATCCGCGTTCCAACGTCTATAATTTAAACGAGCTGAAACGCAATTACCGACCAACCAGTGAATGACAACCTTAAATTGACTTATATTTTAATTATTAGAACATTGGAACAATAATAAATAAATATGCATATTTATATATAGTTTGCAACAAAATATATCTTATCATAGGTATTTATTAGAAGCAAATAAGAGTTTGTTTACCTAAAACATTCGGTTATTTGATCATACAATATTTTGTCTGCAAAAAATAAAATAAAAAAATAGTTGTAACAAACAAATATTTACTTAAGGTCAAATCCAACAAGTATAAGAGTATCATTAAAATAATTATAATTACTTTGAGTCAAGAATTAGATTGTTTCAAATTAAGCAATTAATTCTTAACACCAAATTAGTATTCTTTTCATTTAACACAAAAAAATACTTCAAATTAAAAAATTGTTTTGATTTATAGTAACGTTAACAAGAAACTAACAAGAAAATTAAGTATATACACGCATATTTAAATATTATGAACTTTTTGTGAGTTATGGAACATATGTGCGTACATACAGTCGCGAGCAAATGTTATAGGCACCCTAAATTTTGGGCGAATATCACAGGAAGAAATGAGAAATAAAAAAACTTGTAGGTAATACACTTATAAATAGTGTAGGAACTTTTAAGGATCTTATTAATTTGTTGCATATTAGAGGTGTTTTAGTACGCTATAATACTTTTATGGGGGGGGAAAGTGACAATCTCGAAGACTTGAAAATATAAAAAAAAATAATACATTTAAAAAAGGTATCTATAAAAGACTATTAGTAACCATAAAGACGATTATATAAACGTTGAAATAACTGTCACAAAAAAAAATGCAAGAAACATGAAACCCATTAGTTTTGTCAAAGGTGCCTATAACATTTGCTCGCGACTGTATATATAGGTGCATATTTACATATACGCCAATAAAATAACAAACTCGGCTTTATCTTTTATTCTGCAAATCGAAATTGTTTGAATCAACAAAATTGACACCTGCATAAAATACGTCGTTATTGACGTTATTCAGTGTAATTCTATCATTATATTATACAATATCAAATAGAATTTGTTTATGCAGAAAACTATTTCTTCTATATATCTAAGTTAATTGAGAGAAATAATATTTGCTTGCTCGCATATAAACCAGCCATCTGCTTGGGTGAATGAATATTTTATTGATTTAACAATTTTGGTTTCTCTGTCTACAATCGAGAGCTATAATATAAGAGCTTCATGCTGCCGATCTATAAAAAATCATGGAGGAGTGCTAATCTTAACAAAAGAAACATTAGATGTTAAGAAAATCGAATTTCAGGATTACTGCTTGGAACAAGATATAGAATTGGCTGCAGTGCACTGGCAACAAGCAAAAATCATAATATTAGTTATATATAGATCACCTACAGGAAAAATGAAGTATTTATTAAAAATATACATTTAGTGCTCACAATAAATAGCAAAATTATTATGAATTATTATTATTAAATAACTTTAAATAGTAAATATAAATATCACAGAATATTATTATGTGGTTGATTTCATGGTCGAGTCAAATGAGAAAAGAGCACTTCAAGAATGCTGTGCTACATTTGGAATTTTTTCACGAGCCGTCCAGAATAACCACAACCACGAGCACATGCATAGACAATGTGTTAATCAACGCAGGCGTTTCTCTCCATTCAAAAAATCATATGTAATCCAAACTTATCTGACCACCTGGCTCAGCAGGGGTGTCTATGTTTGCAGAGGTTCCTGCAATAAAAATGGACAGATTATCAAGGTGAGAAGCAAAAACATTTTGATATACAAACATTTTAAAGAAATATACGAGATACTGCTTGGGATACTGTGATTCTGATCAAAGATCGCAATCACATACAAAGTTTCATGGCGTCTTCTTGGCCATCTTCAATCACGTGTTTCCTGAAATAGAAAAGAAAGTTAAATTCAAAAACACAAAAACAAAATGTGTGCAAGATAATAAGTTAACTGAAATGAAAACAACCTTAGATGTGCTCTTTACTATAACTAAAGTAAGAGGAAATGTAGAAGAAAAAGAACTATATAGAAAACTGAAAGATAATACAGGCAGGAGGTGAAACAAACCAAAAAGCAGAATGTTATAAATAAATTAGATAAATCTAATAATAAAATGCGAGATATGTGACATATAAAAAGACGGAAACAAATACACACAAGATTGACAAGAACTCCTACAACTTAAACTTAAGATCCTAATGAGCTGAACAACTATTTTTCTTCCATTGGTAATAAACTGGCAAATGAAGTACCAGGATCGGTACAAAGTGCGAGGAACTTTTTGCAAAATGTTTGTCAAGGGGTGTTCAATACAATAATATCTGGCACCGATTACGGCTTCTGATATCTATTCCATCGTGAAATATATAAAAAAGAAGCAGACTCAAGATGTATATGGTCTATCGATAGAAACTCTAGAATATATTATACGAGATATTGCACATCCTTTAGCAACTATACTCAACACATGTATGGAAGAAGGCATTTACAATGACCAATTAAAACTTAAAAAATAATACCACTACATAAAAAGGGATAAAGAAAAGATCAAAGAAACTACAGACTCATACCCACCTTTTCTAGTGCACACTTATAATACCCGCAACTAAAACCTGTACCCAATACCATATCAACCTTTAAATAAGACAAGATATTCCGCCAACTATTATGGTTTAAAATTCTACAATCATCTATCGAAGCACCTTAAAATGTTTGATAATAAGAAATTTAAATAGAAGGTGAAAGAGCTGCTAATATCACATACTACATAAACCTTTTGACGAATATTTTAATACGAATTTTTAATGTGTGTGTGATGTACTGTTTTAAATTTCTTACATTTTTTTTTATAACAAATTAATGTATTTCTGCTTTTAACTGTAATAATTAAGAGTAATTTTTCCCAAGAATTTTTTTTCTCCTCACGCAGGATTCGAACCTACATCCCCCCGTTTGCCGGACAAACTTGCAATCTTTGCATTTTTTTTTTATATTTTTTATATTGTTCATAGTAATGTATATACAGTTTTAATGTATGTATATATTATTTATGTGTTGTTTGACAGTGTATTTCCAGTGGGTGGAAACAATAAATTTATCTATCTATTCATCTGCAAAATCAAACTATTTTTGTTAAATAATTTATTAAATTAAATATATCCGGCTTAAATCGCCATTAGATCAACATTGAATCAATCATGCCAGATAACCATAACTGTGCAAACAAACTTGCTATGCAGTAAAGAAAATGTCAGTAATTTCCCTAACATCATTAAATTCTGTACACATTAAAATTAACATTTAAAGGTACATACCGTAGTGTATGTACACATATGATTCGATGATAATAAACAAGCATTAGCTTACCTAGCTATATACATACATACACTCGACGATTTTTATCTTTTTCGGTCCTGAAGACTACGACGATTTTTTCCACGATTCCCTTCCTTCTTTTGAGTGTGGTATTTGAAGAAACGCTCCGTGGTAATTCACCGGGGAGATTTGAAAATTGATATTAAGCACTAATGTATACTGCTGAGTGGTACTATGTGAGGGAGCGAATAAGAGCGTACGCTGAAGCTAGTCCTCGAGAAGTGAAAATGAGACGGAAACCAAGGCGGTGAGATGAGTAGATGAGCAAGGCGTGTAGGCGCTGGTTGGTTCTTCGTCGTGAGTCTGCAGAGATATCTATTAACTGAGGTCCTGGTAATTTATCATGGGTCTAATCAGATTACACTCAGAGCAAGTATATCGTTCTTATTATGTAGCCTCGATCGGCAATCGTGCTGTAGCCGGACCTAGGACGATGGACACCGTGGTGTAACCAATCACGTTCCACAATTTTACCTGTGCTGTGGTCCTCCTCATGCCAATGCATTTTCGCACGTTCGTGCCTCGTTTTACTCCATAGCGCGACAACAATAATATAATCACATTGCAATTCACCTAAAAAGCGGTAAAATAATGAAATGCACCTCTTTATTGACGCAACAATACACTGAAAAGAAGATTTATTCGTTATTTCGTGAATAAATATAAATTAATCCAAACAAATTATTCTTTTAAGTAATGACAATGAAGTATTATTAGATAATAGAAGGTTAAAACCAGACAAGGCGGTTTATGTCGCTGCGGCGCACTATGGGCTGAAATTGCAAAATGCAGACTTACAAGGGAACCTCGCGAAACTATAAATCGCAGATTCTAATGAAATTTCGCCAGTTTGTAAACCTCGTGGAGTGTTACTCAAGAACATTTTCTGTTGCTGCGAAACTTCAACTGTTGGGGGGTGTAAAACGCCCTTGAAATTCGACCAAAATTTAGTTTATCCAAAATAACTTTTAAACGGTGAGAAATAGAAAAAAAGTTTCGATAGCGGAAATGCACCGTTTATACAGCTCTTTCGAGTGGTAGAGCTATTTATATACAGGGTGTAGGCACGGACCGACATTGTTGTGCTTATTTGATCGAATATCAGAAATCGGCTATAATCACTCTATTTTGGCATCGGAAACTGTATATAGTCTGATTTAAAAAATATATATACAAGGTGTTCACAAAATTATGATTTTTTCATATTTCTTTATTCTGATGAGATTCTGTATATATTGTTGTGCGACTGCATTGTATGTTGAAAGCCAGTGGAAAATTATAGCAGGCGTTATATACCTATATATGATAATTTTCGAGTTAGGCGCGTTTGAATGTAGAAATATATTACGCCCTGACAACGGACAGGTAGAACAAAATGTATACTTCCACTGTTTGCTCTTGATACTTTAACTATTACATACATTATTATCTATTTGTGCTGCGCGTAAGTATACAAAATAAACTAATTACATATTAGCAATAATATCAATTTATTGATATTGAATGAGTTCATATCTTTTTATTCATATACATTTCATTATTCTAACGAGATACTCTGTATATTATTATGTATGTATTATGTATATTATGCCTTGTATGTTGAAAATTCTCCATCAAAACCTAATGCACACACTATGTTTTGTTCCTATCAGGGTCCAAATGTTAAAGCAGAAGCATCATTATCTGGCAAACTAACTATTGAACTGTTTAGAAAATGGTTTACCAATGTGTGCCTATGCCCAGCTCCTTGTGGAACACCAACAACTTTATTTCCAGATTCTTGAAGTGATTGGTGTACTGCGACTTTGCAAACCTCCATACCAGCCGACAAACTAAGAACTCTTCTTACAATTCCAAACAAAACGACTGGACTGGTGCAACTGTTCGACGGCTTTTGTGTGAAAGGGATTCGTCAAACGGTTTTCCGATCAAGTTTTGCTTATTAATATTTTCTTTAATTTGCATCAACGCAATATCAAAGTGCAATCTTTGGTCCACAACCAACTATCCTCTCCAGGATATCAAAGGATATAAAAGCGGTTACATAGAATCCAGACCAGACAAATTTATCCATCCAGTGGTATATGCGTTTTCGTTCGATGATGAAGCAACTTTACCCACATGCTCAATATGTGGATTGCTCGCTTTTATAAGATGTGCACGTTGTAGTGAATATTTGTGTTTCCAACACATTTTTGAGGAGTTTTACTATCATGACGAAGAGCTATGCATGAAGAAAGTACATACGTATTTTATAAAGTTAGGCTGTTTGTGCCTTACCCCAAATACATTTTCAAAATGCGGTTTGTTACTTATGTTATTATTCATACCAAGTGTGCATTGACTATATTAAAGTAAATTGTTCTTTAATATAAATAACTATTCACACATCTGCAAAACGACATGAACTCAATAAACTGATATTTTTGCCAACGTACAATTAGTTTTCTTTTGTATACTTACGAACAGCACGAATACCAATAATGATAGTACTTTATTTGTGACGAATGAAAGTTAAAGTCGTAATCTGTCGCTACTTTGTATATACAGTGTGTAATGTCTAAAGTATCAAGAACAATCAGTGGAAGTATACATTTTGTTCTGCCTGTCCTTTGTTAAGCCGTAATATATTTCTAGATCCAAACGCCCATAACTCGAAAACTATCACATATAGGCATTTAAAGCCTGGTATAATAAGTATAACATATTTCGTGCCGTGCTTATTCTGACGCCCTGTATATAAGCAGCTCTACCAGTCGAAAGAGCTGTATAAACGGTATATGTCCCCCATGTTTCCATGTTTGAAACTTTTTTTCTATCTCTCACTATTTAAGTTGTTTTGGATAAATAACATTTAGGTCGAATTTCAAGGCCGTTTTTACACACCCCCAACATTTGAGAGTTCCGCAAAAACAGAAAGTGTCCTTGAGTAACACTTCATGGGGTCTACAAACTGGCAAAGTTTCATTAGAATCCGCGATTTACAGTTCGCGAGGTTCCCTTGTTAGAGGAGGAAACTGATCACTATATCGTATTCTACTACCCGAAACGTTACTTTTAATATCACGAACTGTTTTGGTGAACTCGATTTTTGCAAAGTTATGATAAAACAAGTATAATCATAGGAAAGCACCGTTCAGGTTTTAGGCAAAAAAAAACTGTTTTATTTACTCCTAGTTCATAGGCTCCTTGCTTGAAAAGGCGCGCGGGTTACTATTCAGTTCGATGTAAAATAGTTACTTTATGGGTGCGTCCATGTGTTTCCGCTGGACGTATTCTTCGGTCGAATAAGAGTGTTTATCTGTTTCTTATCACTCCAATCGGCCAATTTCATTTCTGCACGGTTGTTCGCTATCAGATATCAGTTATTTCTACGGGCTACAACGGTAGGCATACGCAAAGAGCAAACAAAAATTTTTGCACCGTGGAACTAGGAATTGTATGCGTTGTTATACACTTTTTATAAATATTCCGGCCACGCTTTGCGCTTGAATAATCCTCGCACCTAATTATAACTGAAAAACCTTACGTTTCATCGAAATGTTTTTTAGGATATAGTATAATCAGCGTGATTGCCCATTAAAAATTGGTAAAATTAACATATGAATTATGTTTTCTGGTAAAAAAAAGAACTCAAAATTTGAATTGTTAAAGGAAGGCATAAACCAATAATGGAAACATGGAAGAAAAAATCAGTGTGCGGTTTTAATAGACATTGTAAAGCTAGTAGTCCAAGAACTGGCGTCAAAAGCAAGAGTTTTCGGAAGGTTGATATTTTCAAGTCGAGTTGTACTTTGATGATAGAGAGCCCCATAATTAGCACTTCAGCTGTCGGGACACCTAGCTCTATTAATTAATCAGCATCTCTAAACTGTTTTCTGTAAACTCAAAATTGGTAAATGATTAGTACATGTAATTTAGGACACGAATCTAACAGTTAGATACCAAAATAAAGGCACGCGTGACGTCAGCGCTATTGCATACATGTTAAAAAAATTACATCAGCGCAACTAATTTCTCAAAAGTGAAATTTTGCAAAACATTAATTTAAATTATAAAATTCACGAAACAAACACTTTTTTTAATAGGACCTCATCAGTCAGCGGTCATGTAGAAGTGAGGAAAACAAGTACGTGCGTATTGTGGCAATTAGAAATTAATGAGAGCTTTTTTAATAGGAATCATTTATTTTACAGTTGAATGGAATGTAAATTACTCCTCATATATATTCATAAATGAGCAATGAACAAATATTGATAGCCAATGCCTCGTTGCTAGGTAACAGACAGTGGTAGCTGGCAGCGGGTTTAATCGACGTCAGCCTTCGCGCAGCTTGTGGTAACGACATGTACCATTCTCTATTGCAACGGACTCTACATAAAACTCTCGTGCATGGAGCAGCTATTCTCGAAAATTTCGGTTTAATTTCAATCACAAAACTTTCGGAAAAGTCGCCAGATATAGAAGCAAACATTTTCGGCGATATCGTTGTAGTCGTTCTCGAAAACTTTGTAGGACCACGAATAAACACATTTTAAATAATTTGTAGTTAATTCGTATCCATTCATGCAAATGAAGCGCAAATTATTCAAAAAGCACAGTACTTTAACAAAGATGCTTTATTAAATTTAACACGACATCGAGAAACTAACTGTTGAAAGAGGATGTTCGCAGGGTGGGGTTTTATTGCATCTGCTGTGTTCGAAAATGACATAAAACTTTGGGGTATGCATATGATTTTGTCATTCTGACCCAAAGCAAATTTAACAGCATAGTGCTGGGCAAAATGCAGAACGCTCTACGAATTGTACAAGTATGAGCGGAAGAGGAAAGTTTAAATATCAGTTCCTCCAAAACGACCACAATAACATTCACAACGAGGAACTAGATAGATAGTCCTGGACCTCTAAAGCTCCGAAATGAAGAAATAAGGTTGTCAGATGAAGTAAAATTTCTGGGCATCGTCCTAGACCCTCGTCGTGATCAATTATGCATCACTGGTATGGTGGACAAAGGAACAGCAGCAAGCTCCTATAACTAAACTTAGCTAGATACAGACATAATTGTGATAGGCATAAATAAGTTGGAAGAAACAACCAAATATCGGAAAAAGATTGAAACAAATAGTGACGAAAATAGAAATCAAGGGCCTCCAAGGCCTGTAGCGCCAATATATATAATAAAATAAGGAACCAATCTGTGAAAACATAAGGTTACTCTAAAACTGTTAAAAGTATCTAAAATTTTCGCATTTCAAAGTACCCAATGTTAATTTTCAAGGTAAAAACATTTTCTTGTGTTTACCTTCTTTTTTACACTTAAAGGTTGCTTAAGGGTGCTTGGCTGTTGACATACAGTATGGGAGAAAGTGGATAATCCCATGGCACTACGCAAAAAAAGTAATGATTTCTCAAATTTGAATTATTGACTATTAGATACAAGGTTTTGTTAATCACCCGAAGAAGGCTGGTTTAAGCCGATTCTGATTATGCAATATTTTTTAGTAAATGTATGGAATTAAAATAAATTAGGAAGTACTTATAACTTAACTTCATTTACTGATATACAACGAAACTTGTGGTGGGATTCTATGCATATCTGTAACACCTGTAAAAATCTGTAACCATGTACAATATGATCAATTAAATTTACCCTTTAGCAAGCTATGATGTTATTTATTCAAAATATAAATGTTGGTAGTGACAAATAAAATACATCCATCATGTGTACTGTATTGACACTTAAAAACGTTTACAATAAATCATAAAGTTTTTATTGTGGAATTATACTTCAGAAATGGTGTAAAATATAACAATTGAGAATGGTGGTACTCTTTGCAGCCATGTATAGAAGAATTTCGGAAAGAATTTCCAAATTTATGACAGTTTGCCGCAATTGATACAAGAAACAGTGGCAAAATTTCGTGAAAGAGGGTTTTTTTGTCCCGAAAACCAGGTAGTGATAGACCATTAAAACGAATAGTTGAAATTGTAGCAGATGATGAGGAGTGAATAACTCTATCACCTAAGAAATCGCTTCGATGGCTTTCATAGCAGACACAACTTTGATATGGAACGTGCTATACGACCCTTAAAAAAAATCTACAAAAATGTCAATACAAGTTTAATTGCGTGCAAGAGCTCTTACCCATTGATCAGGTAACCCGTCTTAATTACTCTCAATGGTTTCTGGGCACGACGACGTTCTTAACAAATCCGTTTTCTCGAATGAAGCATGGTTTCATTTATCAGGATATTTAAATAAACAAACAATGCGCATCTAGTTTAGTGAAAATCCACATTGTTGAAATTGTTGAAGCACCCTTGTATTCTCCAAATATAGGCGTTGGGCTTGCTGTTTCTTGCAGACGGATTGTTAGTCCAATATTCTTTAATAACACCATAAATGCGGAATGATATTATAATAATTTATTACAACCATTTTCAAATCAGATTATTATTTGTCAAAACGACAAAACCTAATCTATCAACGGTATAACATAACCTGCACCACACACACGCCGCAGAATATGACAAGTTACACTTTTTTAAATTTATTCTGCCAACTTAAGTTTAAAGAAGAAAAATTCCATGACCTACTAGAGGGTAAAAAGATTTGATCATATGGTATTATTATATACCGTAGTCGACAAAATTTAATTTTGATATAGGGATCTTATACTATGCGCAAAATGACCTTGCAATGCGCACCGATACCAATGTTGAAACGATATTGAGAGTTAGGCATGTGGTGGGAGACACGGCTATATGTCGGTTTCTTTTTTATGCGGCGAGCCCTTTCCTACCGTCTGCTGTTCCTATATGTACTCTAGCTAAATTTTAACGATTACAGTATATGCTAAAAGGTTTACACATATGTACAGAATCTCACTACACTGTTGAAAATTTTAACACTTTTTTGACTCATTTAATAGTCAGGAGAGGTCCACACTCTTTTCGTGTTATTTTGTCGAGAACTATAGAAGTTTAAATTTGATGAGCAAATATAGTCAAGTATTGTCTATTGCTAAGGAGTTATTTTGTCCAATGACACGTGAATTATAAAATACTTCTAGTCACATTTTTATTTGATTCTAGACTAGACAAATTTACTAGCTATTTAACTAAATGAATGCGATCTATTGGGTGTTTTAACACCATTTTCTAAACACAACGTTCTTTTTAATATGCAACTCCTATTTCTTAGTGCTATAATATTCTCTCTTTAAGACGTTTTCTCAATTATAAATATGCAAAACCACTCATTCACAAGTTTTGGTTTCAACTAAACGTACCAATTTTAAAATGTTTTTTGAGAACCATTATAAAATTAAGTGAATGTTTATGCTATTTTGATTCAAGTCTAAACTAATTGCGTAATAGATATTCCCAATACATCTTAAGATGTTTGAAATTTTTTATGCCCAGTGGAATTAACGTTTAATAACACGAGGTTACTTTGCAAGTCAGTCACATTTGGTGGTTTGTTGTATATGTTAATACGGAGAATCAAAACACGAAAAAAATACACGTGCAATGCGGGTGGTGCGTATAATGCAATAACTGTATTAGAATAGGTGGGTTTCTATATTTTTATCAGAGGGAAAATTCTGATTGGTTGACGTTCTGAATGTCTAGAAAAATAGTCAATCCTCATATCTGAACAAAGAATTCACACGAAATTCTAGTCATTTCTGTTCTATTAAATACGCGTAAGTCAAGTCGTCTGGCAAAGTTTGGAAAATCAACACTAAAAATATTTGACTAGCGCAAAATTAACGCCAACACCGTAATATTTTCAACAGTGTATTAATTAGAGGTGCAAGATTTCCATATAAATAACTTTACTGTTTAAACGTTATTTTACATAAAAAAATGGACGTGGATTGCATAACAAAAGTAAAATTACAACACAATTTGTAATTTTACACAAATTGTTCTTCCATTGTATTTAAGAGTTTTATTTTTTACTCTTTCTTTTTTTTACTTTAATTATTTGCGGAAAATATAGAGCGTTTAATACTTTTGAATGTGACTGTAGGTGTATAGGTATATATTTTTTGTTTTAAAACTTTACATATATGTAAATATATCCTACAAAGAATTTATTACAAACGCAATAAATTACCTAGATACATGTTATTATTGCTCATAGTTGACAGAATTGATAAAGAAAGATTACTTGCCGAAAGACCTTTTCTCTTGCATTTTAGCACCATCCGATCGCGACATCGCGCGGTCGTCGCCGCCATCACCGCCGCCAACCCTATCATTTTTCCACACGACTGGTTGAACTGGTAGCAGCTGCCAAACTCCGATAGCCGCAGTCGTCGGTCGCCTTGCGTCCCACTGATAAGGCAAAAGCGCGCGCAGGGAAATGTCACCTCACGTGACACGAAGTGAACCACTCGCACCCCTTTCCATCGTCATCGGTCCAAAAAAACGGCAACCCACTTCGTGGTGGTGTCATCACAGTCCTGAATGCAGAATGGCTGCTGGGGTGCGATATGTCACTCACTCGATCACACGTGACCGATTTTTATTAGAGACAAAAGTGTCGAACGGTAAAAACTCCCCAGTCACTGCGCTCGATTACTCCGATAAGTGGACTCATATTCTTCGCGCCTTGCGTCGATATCCTTTTCTTGCTCTCTTTACAGAAAAGCTACGCGCAGTTCTTTTTTTCAGGTAGTCTATTAACGGTACAATTATATACTCGTCTCCATATTTATCCTTATTGTAATACGCGACACTTGTGCCTTGTACAGGTGTTCTACCGAAGACACAATCTTTGATTACAGCTCTATTTTTGACGGAATTCAATGCCGCATAACCTAAAAATATTTTTGACTATACAAGGTGTTCCAAAATAAGGAAACGCATACTTACTCCGTTATATTAAACCTATATATCAACCTATATATTATTCTATTTCTAAATTCTACATAGAAAAATAATATCACTTTATATAAGCTACTATATGCCTGTTTATACTAACAACGTTGTTACTTACGCTTCTGTAAAAAATGCCTCTGCAGCAAGCTTTCGGATAAGGCGGTGTAGTTTGTATATGCATTTGTTTTAGATGTTCACACTTTATCCCAAGGTAATTTGATTTTTTTTTTTAAATAGCACCTTTCTTTGCTTATGTTGAGTCAACCCTTACACCAAACATACTAAACATTTATGATACCTCTTGCAGAATTTGTAGATAATTAATGATCTTAAATAAATCTAACGGATTTTCCATTAATTTTCATGTTGGCTTAGTATATAAACTAAATATAATTGAATAAAGCCTTGAGTTAGTAAATATGTGTTAGCATCAGATAATAAAATATAAAATTAATGACATATTTAAAAAAAAAAATGATATGAAGAAGACCTGCATAATGATCAGTAGCAGAAATAATAATATCTATTTTAATAGCGCAGGCCATGACAATTATTTTGCCGACATAATAATTAAACGTCAAAACAATTTAGCATAAGCAAAGATATAAGCTGGTATTTAAAAAAATCAACTTACCGTGGACCAAAGTTAAGCAAATGTTCAGGACTATAGTGGACACCTCTATATAATTATACTGATTTTCCTTTTACTGTTGCATCAACCTAAGTATGTGTGTATGGTATTTAAAATATGAATACCTAAAATAAATGCATATGCAAATCACACCACGAAAGCTTGCAGTCGAGCCACTTTTTTTTACAAAAGCGTGAATAACAACGTTGTTATTATAGATAAACATATAGTTGCTTGTATATAAAGTGATATTATTTTTCTATGTAGAATTTAGAAATGGAATAATATATAGGGTCTTCCATTTAAAATAACGGAGTAAGTTTGCGATCTACTTTTGGGACACTTATATAGTCAACATATTTTTTCTTTTGTACAGCATTGAATTCTGTAAAAGCTATGCATAAAATACTTTAACTAAAATTATAAATATAACTCTAATCAAAGACCCAGTCTCAAAGATGAACACACCAAAATGTGTTGATTGATTGTGATTGATGCACTTGGTAAGATTTAAAGAAAATAAGAGTAAATAATTACGTTTGTTTATACAAAGTATATGAAAAAACTAATTTCATAAGATACGATTTGAAGCATAAACTCCATTTTAAAAAGCGAGTGACGAAATTACAAATTAGTTTGAATCCGTTTTTTATGCTATTTTGGTACGTAATTAGCGTTTTTGATGTAATTTTTAAGAAGAGACGAGTATTATCGGGAATTCCCTTCTCGACCCAAGATCTTAGCGGAACGGGGGAACAAATGTCTAAACAATATAGTGTATAATAAATATATGTATAGAAAAAAGGGGCTGCCGCGTGCTGGTGTGCAGGTTGTGCACTGCATAAGGGTAACAGATCCAAGGGGCGACATTTTGACAGGATGCAATAAAAAAAAAACAGTAACTATGCCATTGATAAAATTGGGGAATTAAAGATTATAATCGCATACATGTTGTGTTCTGGATAAAGTCCTACGCAGAGAGAAAAGATTATTATGAATGAAACGATGATTCTTCAATTAATGCTAAGATAATTAAAGGCCGCTTTACAGTTCGCAATTTTTTGTATTGCGTGCAATACAAATAGCGCATGCGCATTCAATGGATTTCGATCAGCTGTGTGCGATCTTATTGGTATTGCACGGAATAGAACTTGTTGATAACATGTTTTGTATTGCGCGCAATTTTATTGCACGCAATACAAAAAATTGCGAACTGTGAAGCGGCCTTTAAAAATACATTTATTTATTTATTATTCTTTTTTGCAATACTAGACAGTACTCCATCATCCCTAAGTGAAAGATTACATTATTAAAAGATAATCATGAAATGTTTAAAATCATCAATGGTATCAATGCACTCAAAAAGTGGAAATAGGAAGATACTTTAAAACGTTGTAAATATTTACAGTTAAAATTAATCTGAAGCAGGCATAGTGCTCATGATATTGACGGAAATGTCATTTTTTGAAGACCTCAAATCTTTACAGGCTTTCATAAAAAAGATATATCTCTACATCGATATTTTAAACTTTTTATGAGAATAATTTACAAAACATATTTTCAAATACGTCAGTAAGTTTTAACCTTTCGACCATGTTGATCGTATTGTTTTTAATGGTAAATATTATCAGGTGTTGCAAATCACACTCGTTTACATTGATGTTAATATAGACTTAGGAATATTTCTAACAAGGTCTAATTATTGTCAATAGTATAAATATTATCTTATTGTGAGATCTTACTTGGTGGATTCAATTTGAACGATTAAAAGCAAAGAAAATATGCAGTTCCTTTACGATCGGTTTCGAACTAGACCATCTTCAGGTAACGAATAAATCCATTGGTGTTTTACGTTACCTGAAGATGGCCTAGTCCGAAACCGGTCGTAAATATAATAAAAATTTAAGGATTTGATATAGAACTGCGTTTTCTTTGCTTTTAATCATTCAAATAAAAATTATCATTTGTAAGTTGTATTTATTATGTTTATACAACAATATTTCCTCTGTCCAGTATTATATTTGAAGAATTAGGAAATACCACTAAAAAAAATCTGTCTTTATTTTTAATGCTTCCCACTGCACTGTATGTATCCATATATTACAATGTATCAACCCAAACTTGTTTTCTTTCCATTTCTCTTAAATAAATATATGATACATAAGTAGAGCTGCAGAAATGAGTGCATTCGCAGTAGCGTCGGGCTCGGGACTAGAAATCTATAGCATGGTACATCACCTTAACGCATTTAACAGGTGCTGATTGCTATTATATGTGTTTTACACACATAAACACTGTACGGTAAAATGGTGATATTACAAACAATATATTTAATAATAGTGCAAATGTGTTCTAATGTCGGAAATCGGTTAAGAAATTTATTAACTCTCATCGAACGTAGTAAATCATCAATCCAGCCTGGAATTCATACATATACTAAAACCCTACTACCGTGTTTTTTTTTTCTGGAAGCACAGTTTTTACAACTTTTTATAATAAAAACTGTACACTCGCTCAAACTAAATGTTTAGTAAACATCCAGAAAGCCATTTGAACTTATGAGAAGAATAGAGAAAACTGTATTATCTAGAGGAATATGACAAAAACAGCATCTATGTAGCAAAAATACATACAGCACATTCATCGCGGCCAATGAATACGCACTCGTTTCGGCAGGTTTATACATAAGTTTGGATTACACAGTTTTTTATTACCTTAACTAAACTTTAGGATGACACGGTTTTTTAAAGGTTTGCACAAGGGCGACTGGTATGTATGCGCGATCCTGTATAGAAATATTTAATAAAACGCACAGAATTGCGGTTCGAATCAATCTCTATTTAACACATGTATTATATTCACGTCACTTACCTATCACGTATTCGTATTAATTAAATATGCTTTAAAGATATTCCTTATGATATAGAAAATAATAGACTACACTAATGGCAGCTCCTCGTAAAGAGCCATGGAGCCATGATCCTACTATTGCAAATCACAAATTAATCATTAAAAAGCTTCTATTTTCTGTAAAAGTACCGATAAATACACGCACCCATTTTACACTGTAACTGCCAGATGTATATCTGAGAATATACAGTTATCCTAAAATTCCATTTAGAAAATTTCTCAAGGCAGTTTGCAACATTGCTATTCCCATGATTTTATGCGTCGAAACACCCTTTGTATTTATTTATTCAGACAAGCGGCGAGCCACTTCCAAATTGGCTTCGGTTTCAAACGGTTTGTAGTTTGTAAGTCTCTTCGGGGAGCTAGCGAAGACTACGCGCAAAAATTACATTGAAGTGAGGCTAGCTGTATCTTGGCCCACTGCCCGTTGATTGGTTGATTGAGTCGCGCGGTAGTTAGTGGTGATTCTGGCGGTATAAATACCACGGTATGCTTACGCGCATGCGGAAATATTACTGCGGAACAAATATTGCGCCACGTATATAATTATTATTATATTTTGGTCAGACAAAGATCGAATTCGGCCGTGAGGGTTTTATTAATGGAAAGAGTAGATTTAGAAAATCCGGATGGGGCTACGGAACATATCTTAAAAACATTATTCTAGAAAAACGACGCTTTGTAAACACACAATTCGCAAATATTGTAGAATCCTAAAAATTGAAAAATCTCGTAAACTTTGAAGGGGGCTGTATCCCTAAATCGGACGTTTGGCCAAAAAAAAAAACGTAATTCCTCTAACATAGTATTATTTCTGCAAAGTTTTATAGAAATTGTTATGTGATAGTTCCCGTTGTTCCCTTGTGAGTTAACTCATAAATGGTTTACTAAACCGTTCCTTTCTTTTACATTAACCAGCTAACCAAAATGATCACCAAATTTTGATATATCATAAAATAAAAGGAATGCCGTCTTTTAATTTTAGTAACATTTACAAATTATTTTTCTGCCCCGAAAACTTTTTAAAATTTCCTTTTCTTCGCCATTAATAGACAGATTTTGCTTTAATTCGTGCTGGAAATCCAGAACAACCATTATGACAACCAAAAATTACACAGCTTAACAAATGAAAATCAATTGTGGTTTATAAACCAAGAACAGAATTGGAGCTATTCTTAAAATTCTACCGTATGCCACAGGTTTAAATACCCTCGAGGAATTACAACAACGTGTAGAACACAGATGTCACGTCATAAAAAAGAAAGTTTTTTCGAAAGATTTCGAGGCTGCTTGTAATACAAACTGTAAGCATGTGGTTGAAATGGAATTTGAACATCTCGTTTGACTTTTTGCTATAGCGTTTATTTATTTGTGTTGTATTGTTGCTTGTATCGTTTTTATTGGATAATTTTTCTTCTATCTTTGATTATTGCACTTTTTTATCTAATATAAAAAATAAAGTGAATCGAAGTGTATAATTAAAATATTATTTTTAACTATTGGCATAAGTAGTAGTAGTATAGTTTACAGATGCCCTATAATCAAATATATTGTAAAGCCTCAGTCGATTATTTTCTCTTTTTCTTAGTGAATAATTATCTTTTCAATTTAAACGCCAGCCATTGTATATAATTAATTGACGTAGAGGCAGAAGTGCCACACCTCGGTGAACAAACCCTACATTAGTGCGTCCAACAACTTAATTCCAATTCAACCTTTACACATTTACCTTTACATACATGGATATTTTGTTTCCAAACTACAGCAAAAGGAATATGAAACGACTGTAGATAAAATGGCTAATGTTTTTCTAATAATATAATATTTACCATAAAATTGCAATGATGTCTTATAAAAGTATGTATCTCCCACGAAGCGTTATTTGAGAAAAGATACAAATATCAATACATACTACGTTTGTATTATGCGTTAAAAATGTTGATTACATGTTTGTTCTACTTATATTACCTTCAATATTAATAATAAATAATAATACATTTAGGCGTATACCAACATTACAAGTTATCGTGCAAACATGTTACAAAAATTGTTGATATTTAAACAACTAAGAAATTTTATCTCGACAACGCGATCGTTCTTGCCAGATCGCCTTTCGCTATCCTTGTTTCTTTTAATCTTTACTGGTTCATAATTTGACCGGGGACCAGTTTCGAGAAAGAAGAGATACTATCTCCCATGTAGGTGGCTTGTACTTGTTTTTCGAGAGCCTGTTCCTGACTTAAATATCGCTGGTTTAATGCCTTTAACAAATTGAAAACGACCACTTAAGTGCAATCGATTTTATAGGTCTCATTTAATCGTTATTGTTTTCCTAATTTGAATAATTCAGCCACCCAAACATGGCATATGTATAACTTAATAAGTAATAAATGCACCTCAAATGATTCCGGTCATATTACATGATTTTTTACACGCATGTGCCTATTTTGCATGACGATGCAGAACTGTGAAATGATTTAGCGTTCACCTACGCCTTTACAAGAATTACAGTTTTGGCTAAATAATGTTAGAATAACAATTGTATTTAGTGTTCCACATGCTTATTAATTTTTGGTAGGTATTCATTCCTTTTCAGTAGCTTATTACAAATTAATGAGAGCATTGTTTGTTTGCATTTTAAATTTACTGTAGGTTCAGTATAAAATTTGGTTTTTAACGTGTAATTAAAAGGGTATGCGCCAATTCCTCTCATAGAAGACGCCATTCGTGACACCATTTTATAGAAACAATATCAATCTAAAGTGTTGCGTAGGCTCTCACGGCCGAAATATACTACCATGGCTCAACAGCCCGGAAAAACTTTTTACAGTAACACCAATTTATTTTGTATTGTAAATGGGCAGTTTGCATGTGTGCTGATCCTGCAATTGTGCGTCAGCCTTGCGAATTAAATTAGGATTTCGTTTATATGTTGACTTATACTCTACTATAGGATGTAATACAAAACAACAATAGTATATTTCAAGCCAAGGGAGGAAAGTATCCTATTGCAGGGCGCGGGCAAATATTATAAACCGAGCCGAAGCCGAGGTTGCTTTGCCCAACTTTCCTCACGTGGTTTGACTACGATTTTTTCCCAGCCAGTCCAATTTTAACTAATTAGATGTCTAAAAATAATAAAGACGTACCTGTGAGTGACATGATAGATAGTAGGGTTAATCTGTCAAATATTTTTTGAAAACTGTTAAGTTAGCATCGTTTTCAAAAAGTGTTCAATAATAGTAATATATATATATGGAATTTCTTTTTTTTAAAGATTTTAAATATACTCACTCCTAAAACGACAGGTACCTAATAATTTAGCAATTATCTCATAAATTCACTCAGACTGGGTCGAATATACCAATGTCATCTATCAATAATGTCACATATAAGATGCACAGTTTCATCATGTCAATGTCACTTACTTTCCGTCCCAGGGAGGAAAAGTACAACTTCGTCCCTCAAATGAGGGATGAAAGTCAACACTTTCCTCCCTACTGGGAAAAAAATATTTTTGGTGGTGGCGGACTTCTGGCTATACCGGGAGTAGACACCAACTTTAATGGAACAATCTGTATATTATTGCTTTTGGATTTCTTGTTAAATTGAAATGGCAATTTGTTAGGCATAAACAGAATTTAACCCTTCGTTAGTGTGGTGGGGTAAGCCATGCCCCAGTATGTTTTCCTATGTTTTTGGGACCAGAATTTATTTCGTTTTAAATTAATATTTATTGTTTAAAACAAAAAGAAAATAGAAGAAATTATTATTTTTTTAATAAATGATGGGTAGAAAATCATATTTTGCCAATGACACATTCGATATTCCAAACTTTCCGCATTCTGAGTAAATTTTGATTTGGGGTATGACTTACCCCAGAACACTAATTACGTAATTTTTTTTCCGACACACTAACGAAGGGTTAAGTCGCATGGTTTCTAAATTAACTAACGTTTTTTTTTTTGCAAAATTACGTTTGCAGCGTAGAGCACACTATTTTACATAATCGAATATTGTAAAATTGAATTTCCTTTCGATTTTATACAGGTGTTATTATGTCTTAATAACGGAAATATTTTCAAAACCGTTGGAGGTACACAGCTGAAAAAAACGATGCGACTTAGATTCAATATATGCCTAACAAAGTGCCGTTTAAATTTAACAAAGAATCTAAAAGTGCAGTTACTTACTTGACAAAACAAATTTTTGGTAAAATTCGTGTACAAATTTGGGGCAACTTTGTGCCCCCCTAAAACCATACCGTTATTTTACTGTTCGAATTAACTATAGGTAATTTTTCGAAGGTTTTTTCATGTAGTGCGGAATAATAACAATAGAATTTAGGTAGCAATAATTTTCATGAAGTTGTTCATGTTTAAAAATAAAATTACAAAGAGAAATTCAGTATTTCTATTTTTTTCCCCAAACGAACAGGAAAATATGGTTGAAACGGAGTTGATAGAGTTTATTTAATTGGAATGTAACGCATAAAAGATAAACAAAACATGAATATCCATCAATTATGTTAACACAAAGTTAGAATTGTTACCACTTATACATTACGCAAGAATTTTTAAGTAACCGCATTGTTGGAAATAATAAGATTTAATAAACTACGCCTTTAAAATTATATATTTGTTCGTTTTTCTGTTTTCTATATTTGTGTCTTTATATATAAACTTCACAGATTTGGAAAGAAAAGCGAAAGTGAATAATTATGTATGTATTATTTAAATAAATGATAAATAAATGAGACGAAGATTTATTAAATGCTTTTGTTTTAAAGCACTTATGAACGTCTTCGCATACTCTAACTCTTTACTTTATATTTTATTTATTAAGGTAAACATTACTTACTTATCTTAGTCATCCTCTGAATAAGCCAATTATTTTCATGTACTTTATTCTTTATTCTTTTTCTTGATATGAAGAACGAAAACCTTATGTTCCTACGCCTACGTCTGACTGAGTTTTTAATTGGACGCTGAATTAATTTCAATGTGGATGTAAGTTGTTTGGGTTATTCCATGATCAAATTGTAGCAGAACTAGAATTAGTATTATACAAACACTCTTTTTATAAAAGACTTTTTTAATTGTAATTTGATATTGGAATAACTTTCCACACTTCTTAATACTTTTTGTTTAGTGATATACATATATTGTCTTTTTTTGTATTTGTTTTGACGTGTTGTATACTTTATTCTATCATAGAGAAACGAATAATAAACTAAACTAAACTAAACTAATAGAAGAAAACACAAATACGTGTGACAGGAACACCATGTCAGTTCTGCCTACGTCTGATTTAAATCAGAACATTGTAAGTTTGAGCATGCTTATTTATTTCTTTATCACTTGAAAATTACTTTATTTACAACTGTAATTTTTCTAAATTCTAAGAAAGTTAAAGTATTTCTAAGAATTTGTTAGAGATTTTTTCCTAAGAAACAGACATTTTCCCATTAATATTCACGTAAAATACTTGTATTATGAGAAAATTTCTAACATTACGACATTTTCCTTAAGCTTCTATGCATTTGCCCACATTCAGTATGAAGAGTTATCAAAAAAGTGATCTATACAGAGAAAAAATACCTATTTTTTTTTAGTGTGCATTTAAAAAGTTGCAAAGTTGATATCTACTTCTGGTACAATCCGAAGTCCACCATTACCAAAACATATTTCTGAGATACACCCTATACCAGTATAATTCGGCATATGAATGCTAACTTGATTCGTAAATGAGGGGGATCTTAATGTGAAAGTGGAACATCTAAACTAACTAAATATGAACCATGCGTATTTGTTTAAGGAAGGAAACAGAATCATAATGAATAATAGAGGAAAGAGATTCATGGAAAAAAAGGGAAAGCCTAGATTTTTTTCTTCTCAATGCAATAAAGGCTTTGCGACATATGAAATTAATTTGAAATTAAACCAATTAAACTGTCCCACCTTGGAACCTCCTATGAAATAAAAAAAAAACTATGTCATTATTGATAATATATAAACATGTAAAAATTAAGTTAATAAAAGTTTATGGAGGTTTTGCATATTAAACACATTCCTGAGAATTTAGAATTCCTACTATTTGTGACAATAATAATAATAATAATAATTCTAAACATTAAATTCTGTATTTATAAAACTATTTTTACGTTAAACATATTATAATACATTCTAAACTGCAAATATTTCTGAGTGTGGGTGTTTTTTTTTATTATTCAGTATTTTCTAATAATAATTATCTTCTTAAAATTAGTTAATTATCAATAAATATTCTTAGAAAATATAGTAAACATTATGGGGTTCGAGAAACTTCTTGAAAATACATTTACGTCAACATATTCTGCCGCCTGTACAATTAAAACCGGTTGGGTTTTTAAACTTTGCTAATTTTTTTTTACATGACAATGATCGAGAATTGTAATCACGTACGTCAAAAAACGAAAGTGTTTTTATTTCTTATTTCTGATCTAAAGAATGTATAAAGGTGTCGTGTGTAAACTCAAACAAGCAAACATCAGAAAAAGAGAAAAGAATTCATCCCATGTGAAATATCTTTTATTTCATATATTCCATTTTGATATACGTGATTGCAATTCCCAACTAAAATAGCTATCTAAATAAAATTAACATTTCAAGATTCAGCTTAAAGGCTATATTTTCGCGTGGAGCACTTTTACTGACTAGATTAATTTTAATAAAAGAAATAAATTTCACACATGTCAAATAGAACTTTAGAAAACAAATCAAAAACGTCTGATTAATGATTGCGCCCGCAGACACTAATGGATTAAAATTCCAACCAAAACAAAACCTTAGAAAAAGAAATAAAAATGTAGGAATATGAAATTTGACGAACTAGATTTTTTTATATACCTAAAAACTTGAAAAAGAATCAGAAATACAAAATTTATTGTGAACTTACAAGCAAACATTTTTCTGGTTTATTAGATAAACATGATGAAATAAATTGATATGCAACCAATTATACATCTCTGTATAAATGTTTTTGCCTAATAAGCAAATAGTACCAGCTCCACTAGCTGAAGTATTAATAACAATTATATATGGTGAATATTGTTTAATATTATTTATCATCTCCTTTTGTCCTTGAAAACGTGACAAAATATATGCTAGATGCCAAACTGAGATTTCCGATAATTTGAAATACAAAGTTCTAACTCATAAAATCTAGGAACATATTGATGTTTCCTTAGCGGACACATTTTGATAGATGTTATGACATGTTTCTTCATAAAATCTTGCCTGAAAGTGGCTTGACCCATTTATGTATTTTCTACTATAAACATACTGCTGCTGTGTACTGATGGTACCAAAGAAAATGCAAAATGAAAAATTAAATTAGCTAGCTCAACGGATAAAAATTAAAAGGGCGCAAAAACAATTAAACTCAGGGTTACCCTCGCAAATTAAAACAAATCACGAAAAGTAAATAGTGGGTGAAAGAAATCTGACTTTCTTTAATACTCCAAAAATTGAAAAGGTTTAATCAAAAATAAAAGAACAGAATTTAGAATGACGTTAAATTACAATCAATAATTTTTATTACATAAAAAAAAAAGAAAAAAAAATTGTTAATTACAATTAGCAGAAAAAAAAACCCTGAACAGATGGTTCTGGTCGAAATTAAAAACTGCATTAGACTCTAAATTACAAAAGGACAATGCTAAATCCTTTATCAAAGCAAACAACAAATTAGTTCGGGAAGATAATCCTTTTATCATAAAGAATCCACGTGGTTTCAAAATTAAAACAAACTAAATTAAACGTGGAAACAAAAGAAAAACTTACATACAAGCACAAAGCTTCTATTCACCCAACCCGAGGTGATTAATAATTAAATACAAATCAACAAAATTAAAAAACGAAAAATTAACTCTTTAAACTTAAATATCTATCTTCCTGCACGAAATAATAAAAGATCTTACACCTAAATTGTGTAGCAATGTAACAATATAATACCAATTATTATTAAACGAGTTCCTCGATGGACGAAATAAAATTAAATAACCGAAACAAATATTTAAATCAAATGAAATAACAAAATGGCAGCAATGAAAATAAAATTACATGTACTTACACCGGCATCTTTCAAGGAGCTGTCCTCAAAAGGTTAACAGTCACATACATATAATAACAACTGCGAGCGCTACGCCTAAAGATCGTCGAAGAAGAATATACAAGAAAGGACATGAACAACATGAGCAAATAAAAATATAATAAAGAGTGAAATTAAATTTAAAACAACTGAACATTTAAATAAATAATTCATACAATCAAATCATTAACAAAATCTTGTACAAAAATTAACATTAACTTCTGAGAAAATTTGCCCGAAACATTGATAAAGACAGATTGGAGAAAAATGGAAACACTGAATTTACGAAAACCGGGGTGCCAGGCCACAGCAATACGTATACGTGGTTAAAAAACACAAATCATTTTAAAAATCTCAAGGCAAACATTTGATTAGCAACTCGAGAAGGATGCCTCCAGTTCTACACGGTTGTTCCTTGTTAAAAGGAATAGGCAGCAAAAATTTCAATGTCAATTTTGCTGGAAAAAACAACCAATTTTTATATGAAATATCAACAATAGTTATGAAAGGAATATGAAAGCATTTTATAGCACGTAATCGGATTCAATTATAAGTAATGAGTAAAACAGCCAATACATCTTCAAGAAAGCAGGACAAAAGTAAAACGCAATCTATATTATTTAAGATTGAATCACTTTTGATGTTTACATATAGATACCTGAAGATGATACATATGTAGTTACCAAAATATGTGGTACTTTAAGATCTCAAATAATACACATTGGAATAGAAATTTAGCAGTAATTTGCTTTTTATTTTTCTCTTCATTACATACATTTTGTAACAACTCCAAAATTGGATCTGATCTTGTGATAACAACTCATCACTCCAAATTGAATGGACCAGAAGTATGGCAGTCGTTAGGAGCTAATATATTAAGGCGGTACTTCAACCAAACCGAAATTCTATCGTTGACTGCGAAACGAAAGTTCTAACAGCAGGGATGGTAAATGTGTTCCGCTTCAGCCGACGTAGTAAATAAAATTTCAGCCGATGACGATTAAAACTCCCAGTTTGGATAGATACCTTACTGTTTTTTTGCGTTGTACACTGTTAGAAGTTATCAGGGCTATACGTCGGAGGTCTATTTAGGTGGTAAATACGAAATAAGTACGCGTTATTGAAATTTGAGTATTGGTATTATTAGTGTTACGTCCACATATTTAGGTTGAAACTAGTTCTAAGAAGTTAAGTATTGAAGGCATCTTTCCTTTTTTCTATTCTTCTTTATTCTAACTGACAGTGAGCCTCTTCATTCATTATTTATAGTCACTACAGTCCTTTTGTATACCACACATGCAATTACTTTTGTAACCCCACTAAGGGAAAAATGGTGAGTGTACAAGGGATTAGTAGTTTAAACCATATTATATAAGCAGTTCTTGTCCGACCATCTAGCATCAATGTATATACCTCTATATTATTTTTGTTATTAAATAAATAAGTGTTGAAACAAAGGCGTGCATGTGTATTGAAACAACCATACAGTCCACAAACAACAATTAGTAAAAAGTGTGTAGCGCTTTCTTTTCCTTCATTGAACGTCTGTTGTCAAATTGTTGAGGTAAGTATCATAAATTGTTACTTTATTATAACGTTATTTGAGTACTGGTTAATTATGTCTTTGTTATTATTTACATAATTTTATTTGATTTCCAACAATTATGGCAATTTTCTGTATAATATAAATCATTTTTAATAGTAACTTACTTTTGCAACTGTAGTAAAGTGAACGACGAAGTTCGGAAGTTAACAAATTATGGACGTATAATTTAACTTAAGACAGTACAAACCTAATGGCTTTTCTAATTGATCGCACGGTACTTACAGTTCGTTGTAATAATGCAAGATTGCAAGTACCTTCGCGCAGGAAAACCGTGCGCAATAAAATAAGAGTACTTCGCAGAAGGAATAATAAATTACCAGAACAAGGTCAAGAAACTACTACTAACGACACTTCTGGCACCATAAATATTATATCCGACATGTCTGACATCACATCTTCACCAGCATTGATGACTTCATCGTTGGAAGTTGGAAATACGTCCGGTTCTAGTTCTAAATTACCACAAGATTTAGAGAATGACCCACAGTTGCGAATTTCTCCAAGAGAAACCCATCGCTTCGTTTCAAATGAAACATCTCAAAGAGCTAACACATCACAAAGTATGCAACAAGATGTCGAACAATGTGATATTTCTGGAAGACGTATTGTCGATTTAAAGTATCTGTTTGCAGCCATAACTCAGTTTCAACACTCAGATATGTTTTCTTGTACGAATTTCTGGGAAACAAAAATGGAAGCTCAACTAATTAAATTCTTTGACAAATATTTTCTACCAGAAATTATAAATCCACAATTTCCAAAGATGAAAGTCATAAAAGACTTTAGATAGGTGATATTATTACATCTAGGTACATACTTTAATATCTTGTATGTGTTTGTAAAATTACGTACTATATTTATTCAATGCAATTTTTTTCAATTTGGCAATAGAAGTTTTTTCTGTTTTCTTTTATTAGTTACCTAGTTGTTATTTTATTTTATTAATAAATATAGGAAATTATTAAATTTGGCGTGACATTTATAAGAGAGAATGAATTGGCGAACCCGAAACAATTTTCATGTTAAATCTGCATATGTTATCGAAATACCTTACAATTGCTCGACCATATATAAAGTATTTGCTACAAACAGGAAAACTACATTTTAAACTAAATTTATGAAAGACGCAATTTGTTATTCGGCAGGTTTTCTACTGATAATAACTAATCTTCAAATGATTCAAAGTGAAAAACAAATTAAACATTACGATCGAAATAGTGTATGTACCTAGAGGTGGAAGCCAAACACCAAATTAATTCACTATTAATTTTTGTGAGTTGGTTTCTTCCTACAGAATCTCGTCGAGTTGGTGAATCAGAATACAAGTATGTAAGTATTACACAAGTCTACATATATTATAACGCACACGTTAGGGCGCAAATGCTGTCGGGTATTTACGCCTAAACACATGATTTGGTTCTTAACAGTGTACGTTTGAATTTACACATATGCGTAAATTCCAAGCTGACGAACTATACAACTCTCCAGTCTGAGTGCATGTAAGATATCCAATACGTATTGAATTTTTAGTAAAACATTGGTGCTTTAGATCAAACATTTCTCCCTTATCATTAGATTAAGCATTGTTCAATTTAGGTACCTACACCGGGCATTTTCGATTATTCAGTATAAAATATTTGTTATATGCTCCTAAAAAACCATTTTACTCGAAACAACCGAACTTATTTAATAAAATTGTGTTATTTCAAGTCATAATTCGATAAAATAATAGCGCAGGATTTGATTTACTGAGGTCGTGCAAATGCGTAGCTACAGTACCCCCTTAAGTAAAAAATAACGATCAGTGCACTACATATTATTGATAACTCTTCTTTACGTCGCCAATATTCCATATTGTTTATTTAAGGCTTCTTGAAGGTCATAAATAAATTAATGAAGAGGCTTACAATGCAGTGAATGAATAAGCACATGTCGGCGCTAGATCATATTGTGCTACTAGATAGTAGTACTATATATTATATCAAGTATGTCCATAGTAAGTGTAACTTTTACTTATTACTTATGTATAACGATATTATACATTTTTTAAATTAGTTATTTTTATCCAATAATTATATATCATGTTGTAACGTTCTGTGATATTAAACTTTGTAAAAGTATTTAATTAAAAAAGGGATCACTCCATCTTTTAAGATCGATCAAAATACATTCACATAGGGTATTTTTTGCTTGTGTGTTTTGTGCGTCAGCTTATTATTTGATATTCTGTAGTATAAACCAGTTTCCGCCCAACTCCAGACCGATCACCAGATCAATCAGGCAGATGGTTTATGGAGAGAACTGGTAACTCGAAACTCTTATCTCGCCACCACTTCGATTCCCCGAATAAACGATCACCTGAGTTTCTAGAAATACATCTTTATCAATCTTGGCTATCACAGCGCTAAGACGAGCATGCCTGCTATACGTGAATGTTAAAAAAGCGGGGAAGAGAAAGAATGCGGGATGCAATTGTAAAACTGGCCACCGTGTGATCGAAACTCTCTTAGTTTATTTAAAAAATGCAGGTTCTTCAAAAATATTAATAGCGCTTTATTAGTTTTAATTTAGTTATTAGGGTCGTGAATGGTTTTACTAAATATAAAATCTTTAGATGTTAATGATGTCAGCCGGAAAATATAAAACGCACACGTTCATTTGATAGGATGGAAAAATTAAATGCAATACTTGAAGAAGAAATGCAATTTTTATCTTCGCTTCGAATTCAAAGAAAAATTATATTATATTTTAAAACAATGTTTTAAAAACTTACTTATGAAAGTTATTGTAGAATGTTAAAGTTTAAACCTAGGCGAAACACTCGTACAGTAACGTCACATTATTGTTATCCGAAAGCAATAAACAGATACGGAGTGAATGGTTTCTACGAATATCAGAAAATTAAAATACGATTTACGCGAAAACAATAGTGGGCGCGAAAGACCAACAATGCCTAAAGCTGAAAATGCACTCACACTGGAATTAAAAGATAAAATGAGGGATATAATGTAATCTACAGTCGTTCATCTGAATTCAGTTTGAATGCCTTCGAAATCTGCAGCACCGCAAAAAGCCTATGAACATTATGGCCTTTTGTTAAATCTCTTCCAAGATAATGTTCCTTTGTATGTAAGGTTCGGTAACTATATTCTCGTATATAAACAGATAGGTACATATGCGTGTGCTTTTCTAGAGGGATGATTTTAACCATTTTGATTTTGCAATTGTAAATATATAATATGCGTCAGGGGAATTCTAATATAAATTAATGGCCAAATTTTGAAGTTAATAGTATAGAATGCAATAATGGATAAAATATCATACTAGTTTTAACAATCATTGTATTAATGATTGCATATGATATAATAATGCATATGTTCAGAAATTGACCTGACAATAATTAAATTTAGTGTACCTAATTTAATTTGGAAAATCAAATAACCAAAATGGGTCTTAGTGCAACTATAGAAAAATGTTAATCAATTTTATATAAGTTTGTTATTGTTGAAGTCACTCATTATACAAACTTTCAGTTCATCTTGAAAGCCACTTGATCAATTATTTAAAAACTCATTGAAATTTTAATGTTTTAATATTGATATCAGAGCCCAAATCACCAACGGAACCAACACAAATAAAATGTTACTTAATTTGTTCCAGATTTACTAGTAATAGAATGGAAAAAAAATTGGTTTGGCAATCCCAAACAACCAATTAGCATTCATTTCGGTTTTTGCGGTTACGTAGATTTCTGGATAAAATGACATAAGTAATATTGCACTTATCGTGAATGCTGTTGTCAACAGAATTTAAGGGTTTATTGGTGTTACGTGAAATAATGCACTGAGCATGCAAACTTTACTCAACAATTCGACGCATGCTAATATACTAACTAACCTTGTTCTATTTGTGTTGGAAATACTTGCTTATTTATCCATAGCCTCTTCTACCACCGATGTAAAGGTAATAACTTTTCTCTAGCTTTTTCTGTCCTTTTCGTCTGTGTCCAGTCTATTTTTGTTATTAGAAATCATAGGGAAGTTATTTAGTTAGAGTAGGATCATTTCAATTGTTATGGAACCCATGTAGTACTTAGAATAGGTAGCCTCGTGTAGTACCTTTTCAGGTGGAGCACGGGGTTAGGATGATTTGTAATAATTTAGTTTTCATAAATAAAATATGTCTGTGGCTTCGTCGTTCCACCCTCTTCTCCACTTTGACTCGATATTCGCTTCCCACACTACTCTCACCGTTATATTCTCGTTCATTCAATGTGTACAAACTATCCTGGTTTCTGTTGTTTCTTATTATTCCCAGGTATTTTAATTTTTTCACACTTTCTATTTGTTCTCTCTATCCTCGCAGTGGCATTTCCTCTGTATACAGGATGTAACAGGCATACCATGTAAGTTTCGTTAGATATTAACTATTGAGGTATAAAGTACAAATTCGTTGAAAGCTGATTTCATCATTAAGACACAAGGAAACAAAAAAATAGGGCCCAAAAATTATTTAGTTCGGATCTGGTACAAGGAAACATAACTTTAATTTATTTTTGCTAAACGCAGTGAATATTAGGTATGAATATACTGCATTCTAACCGTAACTTCTACTGCTATATCTAAGATTTCATCAAGCTTCACTTAAATAAATCAAGGTGAGTGAGCCAGTATGTTCGTATAAAAATAGCAACACCTAAAGTGTTTCATACTTTCCCTTTTTGTAAAATAAACATTCCTTACTTCTCAAGAGCATTCTAAAAAGTGTTTTTAATTTCTTGAACATTGAAGTTTCTGTGGAAGTACGAATTCTATGGTTGTAAAAAAGGTAAATAATTTTCTTTTGCTTTTGCTAGATCGGGAGCTTGTTTTTCATTCTTGTGGATTTATTTAATTAAATAGTATATTAGGAATTGAACTTAATTCCACCGAGATACAAGTAGATATAAAAACTTTAAAACGTGTCTTTTTACAGTGCGCTTTTTTTATTAACTTCATCTGTATTTTCTCTCGTCTCTTCTGTAAATTAGTACGAAATCCATCAAGTCATGCGAAGTACAGTGGTACGTTATTACTCAAAGACACATGCACTCCATGCGGTGATCCAGACGATACTAATGGCAATAGGAACCGAACAATAGTGATCTGCTCGGCGCTTTCAGAACAACTTCTACGCGTCGTACACATGCCCAGCTAGCTCACGGCTTTTACAAGATTTTTTTCTCGTTAATGGTTACAGATATACCCCTTGTCCATTAGGATCTTTCTATCGCATATCATTACAGCTGTTGCATACGATTTTATTATGTTGTGTTTTTGTTTTACCCTGTATAGCAATGAAAATAACAAGCCGACTATTTCCATTATTTTGTTTATTTCGAATTCCTCGCTCCATTTTTGCCGTTTTTTTTGTTGTATATTTTAAGAATCGTATGAACAGTACTTGTATATACTGTGATCGTCAAAATTTAATTAGTATAGGAAAGAGCACGCCGCTTTAAAAATAGGAACAGACATGTAGCTCATATATCTCTCACCACATGCCTAACGCCCAATACTCTTTCTCAATTGGCATTGATGCGTATTGCGAGGTCACTTTATGCATAGTGTAAGAGATTCCTATACTAAAGTTAATTTTTGTCGACTACTATATCATTATACGAACTTGTGAGACAAAGAAAACATTTACGCGTGAAAAAAGTTGAATTTATTTTTATAAATAGCGAAATAACCTGAAGTGAAAATTAACACATATAAGAAATATATTTCTATATATAGTCTACAGTGAGAGAAATATCATTTTCATTTAAAAGCAATTGCATTAAACCAAAAGTTTTTGCGATTTTTATACGGCCAACATGTTTCCTTGAAAAGGAATATAATTTTAAATTCAGGCATTTCCTCGGAAATAATATATTTTTCGTTGAAACAGTTTATTTTTTTAAGTGAAGATATTGATAGTTGATTCAAGTCTTCTTTATTTTGAACTTGCAAACTATGCAGATTGGCAGAAAACCGTAAGCATTTTGATTCAAGAGGTTTTCCTTTTCTTATAACATTTATTCATTTTAGACTTAAGCGTAAACACAACAAAATGCCGTTAAAATGTGGAAATGAAAAAACGGCAAAACAGCACGCTACTTTCAATTAAAATAAACACTTTTCTGAGAAAAGGGATTCTTTTCGTTGAACATGATAAAAACCAAAAGTTATGAAACTTTTCATTTAATGCAATCTCTTTTCTCAGTGTGTGGGATGCATTTTCCTCCATCTTTGCTCCGAATTTTTACCATTTTCTGCACATTGTCCGGCGGAGCAGATACGTATTGCGACGCGGGCCTCAAATAATGTAATATAAATAAAGCAGATCAATCCTATTATTGTAATTAAGTATGTACTTATAAAACATGTCATGTTAATAGAGTTTTGCAAATTTTTCTTGGGGACAAAATCGGACAAAGCGGGCGAGCAAATGGGCCACCTTACGATGCATTCACATTTTATATCATTACATATTTAGATAAAATAAAAATTTTGCATTTCATAAGAAAAACAGGCACTGTTGTTACTGACTTGCAACTCTACGGTTCATCTGCTTTATTGGAGCACATCAGTTGGAGCGCACGTTTTCAATACGCACCTGCCACGCCGGAAAATTTGCCCAACTCTAATCATAAGAACACTATACTACCGGCTAGCCTGCTCACAGAAATCGATGTATTATTGGGGTACGAAACTATATAACCACTTGCCTTCTGTAATAAGTCTTCAAAAGGAAAGTGAAGAAATTACTCATTCAGAGGGAATGCTAAACCGTAGAAGAGTTCTTGCGTCAGAGCTAGATTCAGTTGCTTGCAGTACCAGTAGCACGCATCTTGTTTGTTAGTCTGTTGAGTGTTCAATGTCCATTGTCATATACTATCATTCATTGTAGTTTATGATTAACTATTTTATCTGTAAATATTTTACTTATACAAGAACTGCTTACTTTTATATTCTATTGACAAATCTATTATATACATATGCGTACTGGCAATTGCTGTAATGGTCAAATTGCAAATACATATTATTATTAATTAATAATTGCATACATTATTCTGCTTTCTTAATAATGTTTGTCTTGTTTCAGGTATGTACTTACTTTATCTGTAGCACTGTAAGTACTAGATAATTTTTATATCCTGATGATCTACAATTTGTGAAAAGCCAGCTTTAAGGTAAGATAGTTAGCAGTAGGTTGTATTAGTATACTTTTCAATAGTTTGTACACAATTCTATTAAAGATATTACCATATCCCATTTTATGTATCAGCAGTTTTATTGAAGAGCAAAGTATTTCCTTATAATGAAATAAAATGAAGTCGGTAGTACTTCTTAATTTACATATTAAAGTTTACCACAATAATCCATTATAAATTTGTTGCTACTAGTTTCGGCTTTTACGTCTTCCTCAAAACAGAATGCTACAAAAATATGTATAAAATTAGTGTAGGAGGTGCACATGTTTACTATTAGCTAAGTAAATTTAAAAAATACTTAATTTATGAAATAACGACTGTATGATGTTTAAAATATTTAAATTGCAAATAACGTAAAATAGTCAAAGATTTTGAAAAACCATGGAAAACACTAAATATATCGAGTGTGGTTGTGATGCTGCAGGCGAACCTTCTCCATCATAACTGTATTTTAGGCAGTCAGATCTGCTACCTGTATGTATGAATATAGGTAGGTATGCAACTTATTACACATATTACATTTAGTTAAATTACATACAATATGTATGATAATTTTTGCACTATAGCGAAATTATAATTTTATAACGAATTATACAATAATTGACTGTTTACATAATTGAGTGAAGTATAATCTTACATTATATGGTTGTTTGTTAGAAATAATGATGATATTCCAGTGAGCAATTTATAGAAGTATGTAATTGATGTAGTTTATGATGTAATAATAATAATAATAATAATAAGTGGTTTATTGACAACAGAGAATACATTTTCAAAACATAACAAAATGTTATAAGAACAACTCTTAATAGTATATGCAAGAGACATATCGTTCACTCTCTGATGCCAAACGGCTCGAGATCAGCGACTTACTCGAAGTAGCTGGTCTACCTCTCAAGCCTACAAGGGTGCAATAAAAGGAGAACGCCAAACGAAGCTACCAAAACCACAACTAACTATAAATAATATATATGAATACAACAAAATTATACTGTAATAACAAATATGTAGTTAATGAAAAAGTAGTCAAGTGTAAAAGATAAAAAAAAGGTACCCTGAAAGACAAAAAATCGCTCAAACTATGATCTGCAAGTAAAAGTAATGACTCAAAACGCTGGCGCAGAAACTCGATCGTAAGCTCCCGGACAACGTTCTTCGTCTAACCGAAATTTTGGGAGACTTTCCTAATTGTAAACATAAAAATTAGATGGTCGAACTTTTCGTTCATTTTTGTATTTTTTTTTGCTAACATCTTATTTAATGTGCAAGGGCAAAACAAGATACATTACCTTTATACAGAGTGGGCCACTACATTCGCGTCGGTTTATATAAAATTTGAGTCACCCTGTATTCTTCAAAACAATTTCTGAACCTGTATAACCCTTAACAAACAAAAAAATGAAAATATGTTACTACTGTTAGCATATAAACCGACCGAAATGTTAATTGTCTTCCGTTTGAATGATAATCTACCGCATATACGTATTTATTAGGTTATATTCAAATGCTAACATTATTATTTGTCATCATTTAAACGTTTATGCAAAACTATTGTCAATTACATTTAGTTAACACCAAATTAACGCTAGGAAGGAAAACGCATACTGACAGGACCTATTAAATAAAGAAAAACTTACTGCTAACACTTAATTACATTTTTAGGAAATATTAACTATTTTTATCACTATAGCATGCGATACATTTTGGATAAGATTATGAGTGCCAGATAAACCATAGCGCTACAATCAGATAAGTTTAGATAATGATTCTCTCTGGGTTTTATCTGCAATCAATTAATTTACTCCAAATTTCATTAGGTTTAAAAATAAATTCACAATAAAACAAATATGTGTACAAAAATGAGTTACAATTTTAATTATTGGTTTATATTAGATGAAGTAATTATTAGACTCAGCAAGTGCAAGATTTAAAAACTTTGTACGTATAACTCAAAAACGTATTGCGTTATGGAGACATGTTCCTAATTTGTTTAGAAACAAACATTAAAGTTTTTACTATTTCAATTATTGATATGTTTGCAAATTAAAGTTACATAAGTAAAAGTGAGATCAGATTGAATAAAAATATTATTCTATTGACAAGATGGACCAATAGAAAGGAAGCGGTGTTTTATTACAACATCAATTTTAAGTTTAGAAAAAAACAAGTTCGCAAAAATTTTGTAATAAAAATTATGTCTAAAAATCTAAATATAGCTTCGACTATGTCAAATATTTAAATAATTCCATTGTCTCAAAAGTTGATAAATGTACACCTACTGTTATCGTTGAAATGTTTGCAATTGATCGTAGTTTCTTTGATAGATGACAGAATTTTCATTTTCGAAACGTATAGGGGTAGATTTTTCGAGTATTAAACTGTTAATAACCGCTGCACTTGTGGACAAACAGTGTGCTCATATACCCAAAACTATCGTCCCTGGCCTAGTGATACATACAATATTAGTTAATTTTATAACTCAATATTTCTATAAGAAGTATGTGTATAAACTTTAGATATAATGCCATTTATAAGTTAAACTGATCTATCCGTCAAGGTCATTGCATCTACGAATGCGATAGAATAGTCGCTTGCATTAAAGACAAATTCTGACTATTCGTTTACTGGGGTGGTAACTTCACGATGCAAATAGAATAGTCTTTGTGTAGTTTTTTTATGCAGCGTAAATCTAGAAGAAAGGTATTTATTTTGTAAGAGATAGAGAACCAAAAAAAAAAATAGCTTTCCTATTCGGTATCAGATCAAACATATTGTAAGCAGAATGTCTTATGCGTACACACATGTTGAAGATTTTTGCTGACAGAAAATTTTCCAATAGTTTTAGAATCTGAAATATTTTAACTTTCGTTCAAAAAATGTGTGAATAAAAAATACTTATATACAAAAGAAATTATTCGAAGCTTTGAGAATTGTGATATTCAATTTTAGAAAGAATAACCAATAATAATTGTGCTAAATGAAAATTGGCTTAAAGAAAGAAAAATTTTCTGAATTAAAAAATTATGTATAAGCCGACTCATAATTAACAACTGCTTCAAACCAAAAGAATTTCCAAAAGTCAAGCATGGATGTGATACCAATTAATCTGGGGACCTAAAGTTCCCTTCTGGATTCTGGATTGTTGGTTGGGAAGGGTGGCTAGCAACGCGCACTTAGGCCATTCTAACCGAGCCCATTGAGCTACCTTAATTAGGCGGGGTTACTCACCCACAGCCTACTCGAGCCAATCCAAGCGAAGAATGAACTCCAGCAGTGTAGCATGTGAGGTGCCGCCAAACCTCACCTACTAAATTTCACCGACAAGCAACTATTTACTTGGTGGATTGGATTTATTTCCATTGTTAATATATTGAATGCTTCTTCTTTTTTTATATTAATATTTGACCTGTTTTCTGATAGTGTATTCGTTGTTAATTTAAGTTCTTGAAATATATATATTTTGATAAATAAACTTGTTAGTGTCAAAGGAAAATTAACCACACATTTAAACTTGGTAGCATGTAGAACAGAATCGTACTATACCGCAATAGTTTTCGTTGTATGGTCACCCGATGTTATACGAATTACCGCATGTCATTCACCGCGTATATTCGTGGCTTCGCTCTCGCATTGCCGTAGAATGCCGATTGCGTTAGGTGACCATAGGACGCTCGCTCAATCAGTATACAGTAAAATGTAAAAGGTTTGTGATCTGCACAAACGTAGAACGTGACCAAAAAGAAATAATAGGTAGAAAGTAAAATAATACACAATACACTTTATTTAGGAAAAGTTAATTAATTGTACTTATCCCGTGCTGCATCTAAATATACTACGCGAGGCTACTATTCTAAGTATCATATGGATTCCATAACAGTTGAAATCTTCCTACTGTGACTAAATAATATCTACATGCCTATTAAAAATATTAACAAAAATATAATAAATCGGTAAGCTGAGTAAGTTATTATGTATGTATGGGGCTATGATGCGACTGCAGTTTCTCCCAGCATTGAAAACTTTTTGTCTAGTATTAAAAATGCAGGATAATTTTGAATGTATAACTTGGAATAATATTACCAGACAACTTGATACTGAATGTTATGGTAAAAAAATCACCAAAGTATATCAGAAGTTTTACATCACCGATGTAATTTCGAGATGTAAATTTTTATAATACATGTAGTTACTACAATAGCCAGGTAATACATCCGATGTGGAAAATTGCTTCTTAAGTTTACACTTATTACATTAATAATATAAAATATACGCCATGTATAATCACTAAATTAGCGTGCGCCACAAATGATGTAATATTTACACTTTTTTTTTAGAAATACATCGCGTAACAAGATCGCATGCTATCATAACACAAAATGGTTTTAAAAATTGGGGCACAAATACCAATACTATACACCATTATGTAAAATTACTAACCAGTTATAAAACTTAACCAAGAAACGTAAACTTACTTCTATTAGCTATACTAAAATTGTCTCCTGACACGTGTACTATTACTATTACTTTCCATGGTGCGAATTTTCACACTGCGAGAGTAAAAACGCTTCTCGCATCTGTGGAAAGATATATATTTCCTAAAATTTTAAGAGTATATTTTAATATTTCAATTTAAAAATTTCCTGAATTTTTACGGGTATTTACTTGCAATAAATTATAATATATAATGTAAATATGTAATATACCAAAATCTCTGCATCATTATAATACAAACATGTATATCATTGTAATTAATGTAACCTGTCAGACCACATTTCGGAGGATTGACAAAAAGTGCGGAGTCTTATCATCGTTTCTAATTACATCGGGTCTAAAGTTGACTAGGTATTCCCTTGACAATGTGCGATAATCGCACTCTAAGCCATTAAAAGTATAAAAACATGTGACAGGTCCACTAGATTTTCAAGTTTTTGATGTATCCCCTCACAAGTAGATGTACATTACTATAAACGCATGTAATAAATCATGTTATGATTAAAATGTATGACTACCGATAAAAATACGCATAGGGATAAACATGTTACTTAACGTTATATGCGTTATGCTAAAGCAGAGTATGAAATGTACTATATTTTGGAATCATACAACGTTCAGAATAGAAAAAGTACTAATAGCTAAGTAAAAAACACTATTAAAATAAGAAACAGAGTAATTGACGTTTTTTTATCAGTTTAACAGTATCTATTGATTAAACAAAAGAGTAACAAAATATTTTAAATGAACTAAAATTTATAGTGCAGATTTATTGGTCACTGTGAAATGTGAGATGAAATAAAAAATAATTGAAAACACTTTATTAGCACTTTAAAGGTTTAAGATGTAGGTCGCTAGCGAGTGTACACCAATAATTATATAAATGTAAAATTAAAATTGTTTAAATGTAAATATAGTACATATATCCGCGAGCCATTAAGGCATTATTCTTATTTATTATTTCGCTATCACTGACATTTTTCGCTAGGGCATTTTATATTTGTTATATATTAATGTAACCGTCGTTAAAAAAAAAACGTCGGACTGCATTACGAATAGTAATCGTGCTAGGAATTGATCTTTCGGGATAATTTACTGCAAATAAATCGTGCGTAACTTCCGCTGACTTGTCACCGTAAAATTGTTTTATATAAATAGTTTTTCCTCGGGCGTACGCCGGCTAAACAGAAAGTGAATTTACGCTTGCCTAACTAATCGTTCTCCTCCCCCCCCCGTACCAGTCGGAAGGGCTATGTTGAATTGATTTAAATAGAGAAGATCGATGTGGGGATGGCATTTTGTAGTAGTTAGACAAGGGTAGAGAATAGCAGTGAGTACTTGCCGTTAGACAGCGATAGCATGCGGATTGGAGATAGTAAATCGAAACCTATATCTGATACACAACCGTCCAGCAGAGTAGTATGCGTATTTCTCGACTTTGTTAACTAATGCAAATCATATTTTTCATGCTTCTTTTATGGTATTTGTAAAAAGTGCGCTATTGGTATAGCATGCCAAAATATATATTATGTTTAAAGTGTAAAAGAGAAAGTATGCCAATTTAAATACATAATTTTACAACAATCTTTTAGTGCCGATGTGCCGAATAAAATATCACATATAGTAAAAGGAAATATTGTAAAAAGAATAATATTTCTATTTATTTTAACAATACATTTTTCTCCGTGTAGAACATATTTAACGTATTTGCGACTATATGAGAAAAACTTTGTTACAATAACGTTTAGAACAGGGCAGGTTATCTGTAACTGTACTACTAAGTTTATATAAACGCGGAAATATACCGGTTGTTTGACGAACCAATAATTAGTTAAGGCAAACAGATTGAAGTGGGCAGGACATCTAGAGAGAATAGGCGAGGAGAGGGCTGTAAAAATGGTAGCATGTTAAGAGCCAGCGAGGAAGAAGAGATGCGGAAGACCCAGAAAGAAGTGGAGAGAGGCGATAGTTGAAGGCCTGAAGGGAAAACAAATACTAGACTGGAGGGAAAACGCAAAGCACAGAAGAATCTGGAAAGAAATAATAAAGCTATGGGCCTAAACGTCCTGGTGAAGCTAATATGGGTATATAATGATTTTTTAAAAAAATGTATTTCATAACAAATATTTTTTTGCGTTTAAGGTAATTTATTTGGATAAAAGGTTTTTTTTTTAATAAATATTTCAAAGAACGCAGTAACATCAATCTTAAGTTATTATTAGAGTGGTCAGACGTGTTTACTTACACGGACGGCACTCGCCTCGTGCTATGCAGAACGTTTAGCCATAGTATATCTTCAAGGCAGTAAACTCACTTCCTCCGATTCATGTATCTAGTATCAGTGTTAGTCGAGTCTTGATGCGAGATAGTAAAATTTTCCATTAACGTTTACGCGTTGTAAATGTAATACAATGTCGGACATAGGAATATAGAAAAGTATATCAGTGAATTCCAGGATTTACATTATGGTGGTGCCAAAATAGTTTGTACAGTGTGCGATAAACAAATCAGATGGTAGTGGTGCATCTGATCTGTTATCTACCTATAAAGATTATTTTAATTATGCGTGTGTTACATCCGTAGATGTTAAGCGGTCTTTTTCAAAATATAAGCATGTTTTATCATCGCGACGAAAGCGGTTCAGCAAGAAAAATCTTGAAACACTTAATGCTACAAGCTTTTCAGCAATCCTATACCATTTCTGCTACTTAAATAAGGTAAGAGGCTTACCTACATATATATAATTTTATAGTTAAATAAATAAGTAATTTTGCGCCTTTTTCGACACTGTATTGTATACTTGTGTAAACGTTACTGTCACATATATGAAACTTAGTACTGACCTGGTGCGCAGGCGAAAGTTGACCACTGTAGTTATTATAATTAAATCAAATAAACTTTCTTTCTGAAAAAAAAAGCCTGAGTACATTTACTTAAATTTAACGTAAGGCAACTTATTTTTTTAACTGCTATTCTATATTTGTATTTGTTCCAGATTATGTTTCGTGTAAATATTTTTCAATCCAAATGGAATTTGTAAAATTTGAGCGAATTTTATTTCAAATCAAACAAATTTGGGGAGTTATATCATTAGTTACAAATGTAAAAACAATAACTAGTAAATAAGTAAAAATAAGTATATCAAGTTATTCCTATCATAACCAACAACAAATAAATGAATAAACTCGGACAAACAAAACCTTAAAATAGATTGTATTTGATCTATCTATTTGTTGCATAAACTTTCCGCATACTATCACAATATTTATTGGATTTTGTATTAGCAATGTTGATAGATAAATGAAAATACGATTACGAAAAATCAACTAACGTTCGTTGAAGATAATTGGAATCTTGTGCTTACATCCGTATTAAGGTTGTTTTAAAATTAAAAAAGAAATCTGTATCTCGGTTCGAACTTGGCTTATCGCGGAGAAATTTTATCTAAAAGAGATAAAAATTCGTTACGCACTCGTTGCCTATACCTAACACTCGCTTTAGTCGTTCTTACTACTTTATAGCGGTTAAGTTGCAGTTATGTGCGATATTTCATTGATTATTCACGGCGTTAAGAAAAGTGCAGTCCATTATTTTTACATGCCTTATCATCCTGAAAGCTTAATATTGAAGTGGATAATCGCCATTTGAAAGGTGACATGATGGTACTAGAGCACGTGGCATCATTCCATGTTCCCTATTACTCTCCCAGCAAAATAATTATGAAAAGATACTTTTCATCTCGTCAGTTTGGAAGGATATCGAAGTTAAAAGCAGGTAAGCATTAGTGGAAGTATCGCTTTCAAACGAGGATTTCATTTTCTTGTGATTATTATGGGTCATAAATAACATTATACCTGTAATTTTCAGTAACGGAGACATATTCGTATCTGTGTTTGTATATAACATACAAATTGGTACTGTTTAGAGCATATTTTATAATCACTACTGATAGCAATTAATACCCACAGCAAAGCGCATTAAGTGTTTTATCATGAGATATTGAAAATTCCTGCTGATCCATAATACCAAAGTTTAGTGTAGGCGAACATATCGTACGTGATTTGTAATTTATTTTGGTTCCAATGGAAAAATACCTTTGCATGCACAGGGCTCAAATGGAAACTTGCTTCCACTGTTTTTACTTTGTTATTAGCATTGAAATATTGAAATTTAAAATCTTATTTATCTGCGGGGGGTGTTTCTTTCCAGTTCAATCTTTTAAGAGGATCAGGTATACTTTTACATTTACATGATTCCTCAATTTTTGATCAGAACCGATGGAGTAATAATAATTTTGCCAGAGTTTGAAATATTTAAGTTTCTTGAACCGCAATTTATATATATTATTCAGCTGCTAAAAGTAAGTTTATTACGAATTATTTTATTAGTACGGCTTTAAAAAAACGGTTGTAGGTATGAGTACTTTCACTATTGTGATTTTTATTATAAAATTCAAAATTATTTTTGCAATAAATTAATTTAAAATAACTTTAAACATTTAATTTAATCCATATGTTCCCAAAAAATAAATACATGAACGTTGGAGAAAAAAAATTTCAACTTTGATTTGTCAGTAATACAGGCTGTCCCGTAGCCAAGTGGCCAAACTTAAGTTAGAGGTAGATTTGAATTTTGCTAAGATCTTTGAATATATCATCTATTCGTATACATTTAATAATATTAGATCACTTTTATGTGTGCTTCAACAGGGCTTTATACCGGTTAGATCAACGATTACTAATTTAGCAATTATTTCCCGATATATTAGTCAACATCTGGATACATCACACGATAGATCTAGGCATTCTTTTGACAAATATGGTATATGTAGAGAGTGCATTTGAATTAAGTTCACCTTTGAATTTGAATGGGTTTTCATCAAATTTGTTCTTTTTGACATCATTTCCACAGGGATCAAATTTAGATCCCTTTTCAAACCACAACATTACTTTATAATGTTGTGGTTTGTTCGCGGCCAAACTCTCACTTAAGTTATCTCCCCGTTCTGAGTAAAATTGTTTTATTGATGATTGTAAAAAACTTTTAATGTCATCCTGATAAAGAAGAAGTAAAAACTACAAAAGCTTGATTTGACAGTAATTTTAGTTTAGCTTATTCATAAATATTTTGACCACTAATGCCCAGTATTAGTACCCGAATGCCCTGCGGGGTTTCCACCAGTACGAGGCGCTGCAAGTTCGAATCTCGCTCTGGTCAGTTGCTGTAACCAGTTTTTTTTTCTTCCGGGGCAGTAATAATGTTTAGAAGGGCGATTTGGCTCTACGGGGGTGCTTGACAAACAATCTTACTGTTTGCTATCCAAAAAACTTTACTATGAAAGAAGAGTATCAATAATATTGGAAATGGTAGCGAAATAGCAAATATCGATAAATAAGACTACTTAAAGGAAAAAGTATCGATACCTAAATACTACTTTGAATATGAACGAGTTGTATTTATGAAAAAATTCATACGTTAATATCATTTGAATTCTTTCTACCTATTAGTAAATGACGAGATTTTCCTTATATTCTATTTATGATTATTATTTATCTCTAATTTCAATCATTTGAAATCGTAAAACTAAGCATAAACAGTGATGTTGTCATATTTTGACGGCAATCGTTATATATAAAAAAACAGAAATATACATTCTTACTTATTTATTCATACTTACGCAAACCACTTAAGGCTACTAAAAATAGCATTAAAAATACATTCCAATTTTGTTATCAAGGTAGCAAAAGTTTTGATGGCTTAGTATCGAGATTTGATTGTATCTTCACTGATTAATATCTGACACAATTATCAGAATGTATAGCTAACTATTTATCATTTATTATTTTTGTTTCCAGTCTACAATCTCGGTATTTTTCGATTTTTATCTGTGACTTAAAATAATATAATTGGGTGTTTTTTTATAGAACCCCTTATACCCCTTATCTAACATATATGCATTCACAATTATCAAGAAAGTAATAATAGCACTTTGCTTTAAATAAATCATTTGAGTACTTGATTTTATCAAAATATATCAATTTTGTAATACTTCCTGTAGTTTCATTTTGATGCTGTAGTAAACGTAGCATGATTCTACTGGAAACTAGACTACCGTAATAGCAATAAGATTTATACATTTACTTGCCAAAGTTACATCCTAGTCAAATAAAAGATATATGTACATGCAATTTTTTATTAAAGAAGAGAAGAGACGTAAGAAATGATTAACAAGTCGATACTACAAGGTTGATGGATTGCATCAGAAAGTGTAGGTGTAAAACACTTTAGTAACGCCCGTGCTGAGTACATATTGTCTACTAAAATACTGATTTACTAAAAAGGAAAATCCTAATAAAATGGATGGGTTACATTTTCGAAGTACCGTTATCTATCGACTCCAGGAATAATCAGAATTACATGAGTGCGGCACCGAAGCGAGGAGAGAGAACACTTTTCGATGAAAACCACAATGATTTATTATATTTTTATCTCCACTTTTGCGAGAAGAAAAAAGCGATTTAGATTACCTGGCCCCTAATGATCAGCCATTAGGAGAATAGGGGAAAACTGGTTATTCTTCCGGTAAGCGCTAACATATTCGCGTCGAATAACGTACGATTTTCCGGTGAAAAGCTAGAAGAATAATGATATTTATACTTCAATTAAAATCTGTAAGGACAAAACAGTGAATGTGTTAATATACTCTACTTTGTGCCGTTAATACGTTTTTTGTCATTTACAAGTACCAGAAAAGGGAGGGGGACGGGGATGAAAAATGAAATACGAGCGCACACATTCTTTGTTGTTTTCTTTCTTCCCTTCCTCTCTCTACCTCATTCTACTATCATCAGCGTGTGAGGTAGTGTAATAACATCCCCGCGCAGACAATGATAAGACTTGATCTGATACAGCGCCGGTATATATCACATCACAATGGCATAACAAAAATGATTATGAGAGATGTTCCTTCCTATATCACATCGACTCGGTCGGTAATGTGAATCACGCTCTACCGGTTCTTACACCCGTTTCTTTGCCAACTGATTTATATACGTTGTTGCAAATACCTCTTCTCTTATATGTGTACGTGTTTAGGAATAACATCCATGTGGCAAAGATTTATTGATTAACACTTTATCTGGTGGAAATAAATCATTTGTATAATGTTTGTATGCACTTTAGCATGTTTTATTATATATTACGTTCTGTTAAATTATACCATACATAATTAGTTAGTTAGTTATTATAGTAATTATCTAATTACACTATTGATTGAAAGAAACAAAGATAAAGGTAAATTATGAAATGTACAATGACAGGCTTCTTAAGCGAGACCTCTGGAAGCAAACGTCAACCTTAAGCAGATATGGGTAGAAAATAGATTGCGGAACGAAATTTAACCCTTTAACCTTTAATTTACCCTAGACAATAAATTTCTATGGAACAAACATGAACTTGAAATAACCAACACGGCCAAAAAAGCCCTGATGGTGTGCAGAAACTTTGCAGGGAAAAATTTGGGATGCAACCCAAAAATACTCTTTCGATATATACAACAATAGTGAGACCGATCATCACTTATGCATCAGTAGCTTAGAGTAAAAGAACTAATCTGGCCAAAGCGAGAATTAACCTCTAGAAAGAGCAAAGATTAGCATGCGTATGCATAACTGGGGCTATGTGAACATGCCCAACAGCAGCTATCGAGGCAGTATTTGATCTTACCCCTCTCAGTATTGTGGTAGAGGGAATGGCAAAGGAACTACACTCAGAATTATCATAGAAGAAACGATTAGACATAGGCCCCAACCTCCTAACGGTGATCAAACCTGGGAAATGCCCCGGACGACATGTGAAAACAATTTAGCTTCGTGAAGGAATTTGCCACAAAACTTAGTAACAAGAGCGAGTGGGATCATAACACCATCTTGAAATTGAATAGAAATGCCATCAAATGGTACACTGATGGCTCCAAAACGGCAAAGGGAACTGGAGCAGGAATATATGGACCTAGAATCAAGTACTTTGAAAGCTTAGGAAAATACCCAAGTATCTTCCAGGCGGAAATACACGCTATTGAAAGATGCGTCCAATTCAATATTGATAGAAATTGTCGAAAATAGGTGATTATCATCATGTCTGATAGTCAAGCAGTCATCAAGGCGCTGAGCTCACATGAAATCAGTTCTAAGATGGCCTGGGAATGCCTAAGGAAATTAAATGATGTAGGCAAAAGGAATAAAGTAACCCTCCTGTGGATTTCGAGGCACACAGGAGTGGAAGGAAACGAGATAACGGATAATCTCGCAAAAAGAGGCTGGAATACTACAGCAATTTAATGACAGTTTATTACACATCTGTCATGTCGAAAATAGTGCGCCAAGCGAATGCAATATATGATTTCTACATCCAATGCGGGATCATCCTCCTGGAAACGCGAGGGGAAGGAAAGCGTAGAGGTTATGCAACCATAACTACCTCTGCTTGTATACATAAAATCCTTACTATCATGACATACGGTGAAAAAATCTCCTGTTTTTTCATAATCCTATAGCAGCAGCTAAAAGTGTTCAATGTCATTATTAGAATTGAAATAAATGTCACTCAAATCTCAAAATTCTACCGGAAAAGTATTTTTTTTAATTGTTAGGTCACATTAAAAAGTTGTGTAACACTCGGTTGATATTAGCATACATATGTTTCACCTTACCAAGGATCTTCAGTGCTACTGGTCAACCTAATGTATTATACAGAGAAATTCGTATACAGCTAAAAGCGAGCCTACCCCAAACACTAGATATACGTTGTGAATTATCGACTTCGCAAAAATCGGAAGTGGAGACGTAAGACGTAATATCTATCGCTCGAGACGTGAATAAGCAGTAGTTAAGTAGGAGCTGCAAAGGGAGAGAGTAGTACGGGTTACCGTTATTTGCGGGATATATTCATTATACTTACCTATTAATGTAATTAATTATATCGTGTACTAATTGTACAATTATTTAAATACTTGCTTGGCTTGGATTGATATTGTCCCCTTTAATTCTTTTATTTCTACTTATTTTATAAGTTCTAATCACAATTTAACTGGAGTTATTTTTATTACTTGACATTAATTTTAATTTCCATTTTCGTAATCTTTTTTGCTCTCCTCGTTTTTAGTTCTTTATTATTACTTAATTGATATAAAGTTACAGAAATAATTCAAATAAACACCAATTATTGTGCTGTCATTTACTAAAAATACTAGGAGCAATTGCTAGCAGAGATAGGTATTCAAATGTTGCTTGCAAAAAAAGACAAATAATTTATTAGTGACTATTACGGATGTTAGATATGGGATTTTTTTTTATTTCTAACTAGAAGGCATTTCCCAAATCAGACTACTTCAGTACACATATCGTCAACCGCCGCTTCAGCCAGCATAAGAGCGGCTCGCTTCGCGGATATTCGGGTGTTCGCATTTAGAATAGCGCGTACGGTATATACTCGATAAGTGGAAGAATAATCGAACGAGAATTTAAAATGGAAAACTCATTATTACTTATTTGGTTACTGAAAGAAACATTGGAAAAGTGTGTTATATTTATAAAGGATATATTTTGTATATTACATTATGTAGTCGTCGTTCATTCATTCATGTATATTTCAATGTAATTATAATTTTATAGGCACATCTCTCAATTTCCTTTTATTATAGGTACCAGATAAAAACTAAGATAATGTATTACAATAAAATGTATTACAACTGTTTCACAAAATATTTTAAAATATTTTAACTGTTATTTTAAGTCACTGAAAGTCTCGATGTGTGTACGTAAAGACGTCTATTCGCATCAACATTCAACTGGTCTATTTGGGGTTTATGATCTATCGGGGACCAATTCCATTGCTTTACGATTCGCGTGGATCTGTTTGTTTAGAATAGATTAGAGCAATCGATCTGAAATTCATAATACTGTGCCAAATTAACGATTATAAGAGCAACTTCAGAAAGAATGTTTTTTTTTCATTAAGTCTTCTTTTTTGTAATATCTTCAGAATCAACTGTTGATTTTCTCAATTTTATATTCATTATCTTCAGAAATGTTTCGTGTACAAATTGATACTAAATGTCATTCTGTTTATTCTAGAAAAGCCTAAATGAGATAAAAGCTGATTATTAAGATCAATGCGAGCACGGATTGCTGTTATTAACTCTTCTATCAATATCATTGCATTTATTACATTCATTTTCTAGAACAACTATTTTGTATTTCCAAGTGATTGTTTATTTTAATGGTTAAGAAGTATTTAGTTCGGCAAACTGTTTTGGAGTTACAGAAAAACACGATCGGGTTATCCTTAGGTGTAAGAAGTTAACTTGTGCCTACATTCCTGTTGGCGTCCTTGAAAATAAGTAAAATAATACCTGTATGGTATCAATTTCAAGTGTTTGTTCAGAAATATTTTGTGAAAAAACCTTTAATTCCAAAAATATTACAGAAAAAGAATAATTAATAAAAAAAAATGCTTTTTTTCTGGGCTCGAACTTCATGTGCATACTTTAACGGAAATAATTTACCTTCATCATCAATATGTACAAATAATTATAGATAGTACTAATTCTAAGTACCATACAACTTTTCAAGAATATATTTACAATTACGCACTAATACCATAAAATTTAACCTGTAAGAAATGAACATCTGATTAACTCAAAGAAAATATATGCATAAAAAATACACACCTACCTGGCCTCAAATGTTGGAGCAAACATGTTTATTACGGTATTTTTACACAATTTACAAGGCTATATAGCTGCTATAAGAACAGAGCTTTGGGTTGTTATGTGAACAATAAAACGCAATAAAACCAGCTAGATAAAATTTGGTGACAAGTTTGACAAGTTGTCTTTATCAAAAGTATGGTATGCCATGAAAACAAAGCTTTGAATTCGCAGTAACCTTTAGTGTGGGGTGTATACTTATTAAATTGCTCAGCTATATATTAAGTTGCATACTTAACAGCTTTTGTCTCGCCGAAATTAGAGGAAACCACCCTCAAAAATTTGCGAATGATATCCTAGGTACTGACGCATCTAGTGGCTAAGTGCCAACCTTCATGACGTTTTTACCGGCCTAGGCAGGAAAACGACCACTAATAAAAAAATAGTTATTTGTATCACTAGGCCAGAAACTACAGTTTTGCGAGTATGAGTACGGGCTGTGGGACGAGGCGGTAGCCGAGGCCCACAAGTACGAATACTCGCAAAAGAGTTTCTGGCCGTGTGATACACAATGTTTTTTTGGCCGACAAATCTTAATTTTGAATTGAAAATAAAAAAGAAATTTTGACACTAGGGAGTTGACGGTACAAGTTGGCACACATGTTACATACCTTAGTATTTTGATATTTCCGAGAATAAATCTTTTTCTGTAATTTTCCTTCTAGTTTAATATCTATTTATCAATAATAAGTGCAATGAAGACACCAGTTCATCTTAGTATGGTTGAACAGTAGCTTAATGACAATTTATTACACATCTGTCATGTGATTCTAGTGTGGCCAACCTTTAGTGACATTTTTGCCTGCCTAGGCAGGAAAAGAATAGTTTTCCTGCCGCTTTTAAGTACTGAAAAATGAGTGTTTCTGGACGGAGGCGCAAAAAATTATATAAACTACCTATTTAACAATGAAAATACGGTTGTAGTTTTCCCTGAAGTGAACTATTAAAACTATGGTTGGATGTTTTTGGTACTCAATCCGTACCCGTTGTTTTACTTGATCAAAAAACAAGTTGATTTGTTCGAAACATTTCCTAGAGGAAGACTTTATTATAAAACCAAACAACATAAAAAATAACAGCAGTACAACCAGTTAAATTTTTTGCTACAGCCTAACGTTCCCGAGAACACTAGTCTTACAATTACTACACTTTCATCGGGGAGTTTGGTAGGTGAATCGGTGAATGGTTTATTACTTTGTTTTAGTTATTGTTTGTCCAATACATACTACAATTTTAGTTTATCTATAAAAATGTTCAGCACCCCATACTATTTTTGATTCATGGACAAATTCATTTCACTTACATTTTTTTGAACCCTGTGAGTTTTTTGCATCATCTGTTTCAATTGATGTAAGTTGATTCTGTGCGAGTTTATTTCCTACAATCATCTGTTTTAGCAAGCACATGAAAACAACTTCGAAGCAACTTGAAAGCTCTACAACTATAGGTTCAGGTGGTAGTGCCAAGCATCATAATTAGATTTGTGAAGACAATTCACACTTACAGATAAATTTTTAACTTTTCTAACAAAATTACATTCAAATCGAATAGGTACATTTACATTTGGTGTATACACTTGTATGCTTGTTTTTATATCCCCCCTCCCCCCCTATTAATATTTCATAAAATGCATGCGGAAATATTTATATTATATTAATATATTATAATGTGAAGCAAGTTCTCCCCACTTTATTTCTGTGGTCGTGACATTACGTTATGTTTGAAAAATATGCAATATTATGCCGTAAAAATATGTTATAAGTTACAACTATATTCGTACACATAAAAACATAAAATAATTCTAAATTAATTTATTATTTTACTATAATTTGGAAATAATCTTCAAAACGATTTCAAATTTATTACATTAAATAGATAATAAAATTCTAGTAAAACAAACAATAACTTAATGGTAAAGGTTGTAACAGGCAGGTAATTTTATAGAGGTTACCTGCCCTTTTAATTCCTTCCTTGTAACATACATTTACAAATTTATACTATGATCTGCTGCATAAGTGCCACATATTATAGATTTTAGAATTTATACTTACAAAATGGTACACTATGGTTTGTATATTAGAGTATAAATTTTTAGTTAATCAATTTTGTGTTCTATAAATACATATGCCCCTTTTCCGTATTGGGACTATGAAATTATGTAATGTATGTTATGATTAAGGTGTTCTTCACTGTACAAATATGTAGTTGAGAAATGCAAAATTTTCCCTAGGTAAATAACAATAAAACCATTAATCGTTTTAATAGAGACTTATTCAAATGCAGTTAAAAACTGCAAGATAAACGTTCAAAAAGGAATCACTCCGTGAAGTGAAAAAAGGCAGCCATAAGTTGAAGCTGATATCAGTGGGAAGGTTTTCCGTTATCGGCTGGGAGCCGCAGCCAGCGAGATAGGGGGAAGTGAATCGCTCATGTAAATACTTTGACTTATCGCCTGTCAGATTTATAAAAGTTCTATGAGTTCAGTATATTGTTATCTCTGAATCGCATTAGCCGTAGCTGCTATCTGTCTCGGCAAGAGAGACAGAGATATCGTGGTGGTGTGTACATCAGCCGCTATCGGGACTTGATGGAACTCGACCAGACTAATTGCTGTAAAATATCACAGTACTTAGTTACTTTTTTCCGCTTGCCTCCGCTTGTCTACCGTCTACTGCTGCTACGGTATATTCGGTAATGCAGCCATGAGAAAAGATTTCTCAAGCGTTATCAAACTTTATTTTTATCAAAGTTCTACAACTTTTGTGTTGTATGCACTTACACATACGTACAAATATGTAAATCTTTACAGATACCAGTTTCTATCACAAAATTCTGTAACATTCTTTCACTCAATTTACCATCGTAAATATCATTTTTACGCACACATACACAAATATCGATTCTGTCAGGGCGACATTGTTGCCGAAAAGGTGAATGAAACGAATATCAGAGAAAACATGCTCAAGATAGAAAACTTTCTTTAAAACTATAAATGCCGAAAAATTTCCAATCATATTGTGAATTTATTATGAGTCATGTATAGCTGGACCAAATTCGATGTAAATATAAGAATGAAATTGAAATTGGGATTAATAATAATATAATATTTTCAATTGTAGAGGTAATAACTTCGATTTTCTAATGTTTAGATGTGTATGAGTATATTACACACCTTTTATTAATAAATTGTTGCGTTTAAATTGCAAGGTAATTTTCGATCTCAAGCATAATTAGATTAATCGGCCCGCCCACTACAATCATTAGGCCACCTAGGATGTTTTGTGGAGCGGATATTACCTTAATTTTCATTCCAAGAAGATCAGGCTTTTAAGTTAGCGCAGTATAGTATTGAATGACATCGTTTAGGTTTTATAAAGACAAGTCAACTTTCCCGTAGGTTACATACTTAATTCTTGTAGCAACAGGGTAGTGACAGAAAATATATTCAACTGTCTTCTCGTCTTCTAAACACGATTCTGTGTATGTAAATGGTTTCTGAATCTACAGTTGGCATGCATCAAACCAAAGCAATTGTTTTTGTATTGAATTTGATTTGCTGGTTAGCTACTGTAGGTAGTAGTAGTATAATAAGTTCTGGTCCTTATAATTACACCGCAGCGCCCTTTTCCGCAAGGCTGTCTGCTTCCTCATTTCCAAGATTGAGTGAGTGCCCAGGTACCTGGCTTAGAGATGGAGCCATCCCCAATGTATTTAGAATATGTTTACAGCTCCAGAACAGTTTCGAGTTGCGTTTATGCACCCCTAGCGCGGCTTTCAATACCGCCTGACTATCACTGGAAATTTTAATTGATTTGTGCCGGTAGTTTTTATCCCAAATCTCTCTACCACGCATCTCAATTGCTAAGATTTCCACCTGGAAGATCGTTGTTTGTTGTTTGAGGTAGTAATGTCTCCTGACTCTTAGACTGCGACAAAATATTCTTGCGTCAACACCCTGCTTGATTTTCGAACCATCTGCAAACAGGCAAGTGTTTGCTTGCGTCAGTGTTTTTCGTTGCACCTCTATTCTTCCTCTCTATTTGGAAAGGAGGTAGTGAAGTATGCATCGATCATTAATCGAGTACACATCATGTCGAAGGTAACCGATTCTAGAATCTTGCTAACCACACAGATATGCGTATGTGGCGATTGATTCGTTATGTGCCAAATGCGAAATACAGTACGTCTAGCCCCGCTTTTCACAATAATGTGCAAGATTGATAGGTCTAGAAGAACTTCTAACGCCAATAACGGAGAGGAAGATATTGCTCCCGTGGTTGCCACATTTACAACTCTTAGCATGGACATATCTCTCAATCCATCCCCAGTGGAGTTTCTTTCTTTATATTTTTTTAGACGTCATAATTTTCGTCAATATTAAAAATTAATACTTCTTACAAAGTTATATGTAATTTTGAAATAAATCCTGTATAATTACAGCTAAAAATAACATTTACGAAAACTTCGTCCATAATCCACATAAATGCATAGTTTGTTGGCACTTACTTTCATGCTAGATGAAAGAATAACCTATTTCTCCTACAATCTTCAGAACATCAACGCAGAAATTTCTTTTTTTTTAATGTTTTTTTGTCACAGTACTCTACTAATATTTTCTATATATTTATTACATCCATAACACATTCGGAATCTATCAGAAATTTACATACGTAATATTTCGGTTAACATTTAAAATAAAATACAGTTCTTAAAAATTGCCATGTGACTACAATAAATCCCTACCATGGTTTCCATTTCAAAAAAAAAATAATACTATAACAACAGTTAAAATTTGAAGAAAGTATTAACATCCAGTATAAAAAAATGCATCAAACATCTCACTTATTTTTCGAAATTTTAAATAATAATGAAGTTGTAACGTAGGGTAGGACTAATAGAAATTGAAGAAACATAGTTTTTCTTTATTAATATCTTTAGAACGGTAGAAATAATCAAATATGATTTCTCCGATTTGATTTTATTTTTTTTTTCATATCTCTGCCAGAAAGTGTATTTACCCATAGCGTTCATCGGATTTAATCCACTCTGTTGATACATTATGTATATAATATTAATTACTAGATAAGGGTCTGAAGAAAACTTCCTGCCTGATAGCTTGATTTACAATTTTGAAATGTTTCATCCTAGAATCGAAAAGTTTTGAATATGTGGACGCAAATTATTTTTTACCTCTATAGATATACAGCAGACATGTTAAATATGTTGCTGTACTCTTTATTTTTCTCTTGATTGCGCGCCCAAATACTACAATTACTTTTAAAGCGATAAACTATACAATATCGAATATTTATTAGTATATTGACTCTTGAGAATTATTGGCAGTATGAGTAATGCACACACATATGTCTCTTACATCTGTCAACTGGATTTGAACGATCTAGAAATTAATATAAATAAATTTAAATAAAATTTTACATTTTATTTAACAACTTGCGGTAAATGTACTCTGTTCCTTAGAAATTAAATTGAAGCGTGAACAAACCCTAATGATAGTCAATACCGTCAAACGGTATCACATTTCCAAGCAGAATAACATATAATGTTTGAGTTTATGTCGTGTAGTTAGACAAGATAACAGTGGCCTGATAACAGACAAACAAAAAGCGATAAGAGCGTTGCAGCTCAGTTTTATCGCTAACCGTTGTTATTGTTCAAAAATTGGTTTTTCCAGAGAGGGAAAGAGTGAGAGAGGTAGCCAGCGATAATTATCTGCATACAGTGATTCTCTGGTTTATTTTGATTATTAAGGTAAATAAGATTGGAATCTAGTCATATCTATAATCGTAAAAAGCCTTCAATTTATACAAACGACATATTTTACGTGGTTTTAAGTTATACGTTGTGTAAAAATACATGATTTTGGATTACAGGATAAGGCATAATTGTTACCCCAAAAGGAACTTATATGTTAATATTTTTGACCCTTTGTGAAATAGTTTAAAAATAAAGCAAAAGAAGAAGAAAAGCTATTAACCTATTAATGTATTCGCACTACAGAAAGTAATGGCGAGGAGTAGAGTCGATGCAAGGCTGCTACTAAGAAAACCTTATGGAAGCGTCACAAAAAAAAATAGAGAAAAAAGAGCCCACCTTCTTTTAGAGATTCACTTCGCTGAAGGCAAAGTGGGTATTTCGAAAAATCTGTTTGAGCAATATAAAAGATCTTCAAAGGAAGCTGCAACAATGGTTAGACATATACATATGTAGCAGCGAACGATTGAAATGGGCTATAAGTACTTCTCCGCCTTATAAACGCTATGAGTAGACGTAATTATTCTAGTCTTCTTTAGAAAGTGCAGGACGAAATCTTACCACGCATGATATGGATAAGCCGAGGCAGTTTGGAGCTGGGTTATATTCCAGAACCTGGGATAAGAGCCAAAGTTACCTTCATACCAACGGCAGGGGAAAAAAACTAGGCACCCTAAATCCCACAGACCTATCAGTCTTTTTCAAAACGGTGGAAAAGGCTGCAGATAATTATATTAGAACCGGTATCTAGAATCTTTGCCCTTGCACCCCTGTTAGCAGGCCTATCAAATGGGAATATCCACTGAGACTGCACTAGCAGAGCTGACGAATCGAAATCAAGATGCACTAATAAATACAGAAATCGCATTGTGGACTATACTAAACATAGAAACCGCTTTCGTCAACACTCCACATGAGTCGCTCAAGAAAGCGTTAGCCAACAGGGGAGTAGATAGCGTTACCTCCAGATGCTCGCCATATCTGCTTTCTAGCAAGTTGGTGGAAGCGGAGATGAAGCACAAGATCATCTCGGTTAGTATAATCAGAGGATATTCGTAAAGGGGAATCAGGTCCCCACTTAAGTATGCAGCTTGACTGATCTAGGTATACATTGTCATTATCAATGGTATGTTGATAATATTGTCATATATAATTTGAAAACATTGAACTGTATAAAGAACTGGAACGGCTACAAGATAGTATTTGACTGAGGCAGATTTGAAGTTAAGCAACACATCACAAATATATATGAGTTTCTATGTGATAGATAGTGACAGACTGCCCTAGAGCTCTTATACTATCTTATACATAATTTCTATTGCCTAAAATGTGACAAATAGTCACAGATGTCCTGGAAAATAAATAAATAATATGAAAAAAATAGTTATATGTACCATCTTCAGCAAGTTAAATACGAACCTAAGCTCCACAATTCTTCGATTATTATTGCAATCGAAGTCACAGCACACTGATATAGTAATTAAAAATTATTAGCAAGCAATTCTGAATTATGCATTGCATGGTACTAGTGATGTAACGAAACGATTCGGTTGTACTTGGCTAGTTTCGCTGCGGTGATGGAGAAATTTAATTCTCTGCGTGTGCTTAATGCAAGTGTTCGTATAGTTGTAAACTGAAAACTAATAGATGACGCTAGTAAAGTTAAAAAGTTAATATTCGCATTCGCGAATGTCTAGTGCACATATTCGTATTCGTGTAAAATCACGTATTCGTTACATCACTATTTGGTACGCAGTACTTGTAGTTTCGGTTGCATAATTAATCGAAGATTTGTGCAGGTTCAATTCACATTTAATTTGTTAAAGATGGTACATTAACTTCACTTACAACTCAAAAAACTGGTGGTCTTAATGTCTTTCTTTATGACGGAGAGGATATCAAAGCTATGTTGCGTGGATGTCATAGACAGTTCGGCTTCTATCGGTTTGCGCAAGTATAAATCTTTCTTGGAGATCAAATAGAGAAGCTGATTATCGTTTATATACACCGCTAATTTTCTATCATGGGGGAGACATTAATTAAGACCATCACTGTACAAACTTTCAATTTTAACACAAACCAGTTTCTAAATTTAACTAAACTAATACTAATAGTTTGATAGCTATTTATTTATGTAATATGCCGATAACAATCTACACGCAAAATATTCATACACTGGACCATACATGTATCGTTTATACTACCGCTTATTACCTCTAGTCCACATTCGTAGAACCTCACACTCAATCGTATAAGTTATCGGACTCGGAGCCCGTTGAACGTGTTTGGAATCACTTAATTCCAACAACGGCATAAAGAACAATACCCCGAATACATCATTAGAGATTCGGGTCGTGTTGGCGTGATCGTTGCCGTTGTTACTGCATTTCACGGCCTTTTTCTTTTTCTTCGTACAGTAGCCGATTGTCGGATCGTTGTGGTCGTCGTCGTCCTCTGTTTATTTGCTACTCACTCTTCTGAAATTGTAAATGCATTACATTATGTATGCTTATAACATATCCGTCAAGATAGTACCAGAAATACTATATGAGCACGCACCTAGACTTCGGTAGACTCCCGAATGATAGAAGAGCATGCCCTGATTTAAACATCCCGGCAACAGACACTCACATAAGTACAATGTTTTGCAAAAGCTTTGTTAATCACTATAAGATGTGCTTCCTAGCTAGGTACAGGTAATTATTATGTTAAGATTAGTTCGATAGGTAGAGAAGCACTACCTAAAGATAAAAGGGACGTAACCAATGACCAACGCTTATTTTGTGTCATGTAAATAATAATAATTTACTTAGCACATTAGCACGTCTAAAGCAAACATCTATCTTTTTGAGGATACTAAAATTTTACATCAAGAACCGATATGGTCAAAACGTTTATTTCTAGAAATGTATTACATTATCAAACATAAAAAAGCTATTAATTTTAGAACTGATATTGGCAATCTGAGTAATATTTGGGCCTACTTGTTGAGGTTCAACTCAACAAATCCAACAACTAATTTACTTACTTTACTTTACTTCGTTGGGTTAACTAAATTTAGTCTTTTACTTAAGATTTTTATAACAACAGTGATTTTGTCACTAGTTTCGTACCTTTTATAGTTGCTTGGTTGGCCAGACTGTATCTTTGCTGTCATTATTCATTTTCGCGGCTCTTAAGTATGTTAGTCTTAACCTCACCATCTTACCATGTGGTTCTCTGTTAGGATTTTTACTTTACACTGTAATGTATAGTTCTGTTGAGTATGTTTCTGAACTTTAATGTGTATTTTAGCTTGTTTAAACTTTTCCAATCAGGCTTTAAAGTATTTTCTAAATATTTCTTCAGTAATGTTGTAATTTCTATCTTAGTACTTGTCTCTGAAGAAGCCATTAATCGATTTGTGAAAGCCTAGACGAATAACAAGGAATTTCATTCATTGTTCCATTGGCTGCATACCCAATATTTTCATCAAATTATATAATCTGTTTGAACATAAATATTACTCCTAGAGTAAAAATAAATTAAATAAAATTTCTAACAAAAAAATACGCAAAACAGGTTTTTCCTATTTTTTAGATATCTAATTCATTATCTGTATCATTCATTTTTGTCTCATGGATTAAATTTTGTATTTGTTGTTTTAATTGTGATTTAAATGATTTATTTTTTACACTTTGAATCGAGAGTCCAACATATGTCCCGAAGGAAATATCTTCATTAGTAGTTTCCTGATTTGTCGGAAGTAATGGTGTTTCTACAGCTAATGTTGCGGCAGCATAATTTATCATTTTCAGGCAACTTATGGCTTCTTTATCATCAGTAACTTGTTTCCTCTTGCGTTTTTTGCATTTTTTCGTTGTGCACAAACAGCACCTGTGGACAATTCTTCACTTCCTCCTACATCGGAATCGTTCTCTAGTTCTAAAACTGTTGCAGAAGCTTCTGGGTCAGTGTCGCATTAAAAAAAATCATTTATTTCGTCCGTTGTTACCACGTCTTCGTTAATTTCATCATGTTCTATTTGTATGTTACTTTTCAACTGCCTCATTGTGAGTTTAAAAACTACATTTTGTCATAATACCATAGTGAAGGCTTTTATAAACCTCACAAATTATATTGAATTAAAATATTTTTTTACTTATATTAAAAACCACTTACACTACATTTCCCGCTGCACTACAATGGTTGCACTTAGATTTTCTTTTCTCTGTGCACTATGTTTTCCTCAATGGGTATATGGGGATTTAATTGGTCTCAGGAATAGGTAAACTGCCTTCCAGGCCTTTCTAATCGTAAGCTCCAGCCATTATTGTTTTATTATTTATTCCAATTTACAGATGTATATCACGTAGCTAAAAATTGTGGGAGACAATTTAACGATTGTTAGAAGTTGCTCTTTATCTCGGAAAGCAATTTACATTTCTTTTCAGTCCATTCCATTTTTTTGTACCTCTGCTACTGTAGTATTTAGTATAATGCAATGAAGAAACTTTACTTAGCCAGACTTCTGGGATAGCGATCATGATATTGTGGATTTTTTACTGCAATAAACAGGGATGTTGACTGTATTCTTCAATTCGTCAACACTTGTTCACTGCTCCAAGACATCTGTGCAACCAATTACATTTTATGATTTTAGGCTATTAAGTCAATAAGCGATTACACTTATATTGCTATTATCGCGTGTTGAATGTTAAAAAGTGGCCAAAGTCGAAACAGTCGAAAAAGTGGCAAATAGTTAGGTGCCTAACTTTTTACAAATCAATCAAAATAAACTTGGTAGTTGGTACCAGCTTAATACAACAAGTGTAATTTTGCCAAAAATCTTTGTATTAAACGATACCGAAAATTTAGTTTACAATTTCATATCTAGTTTCATAATAAATTTGTGACGGTGTAAAAAGGCCTAAACTCGATTATTGCCAAGTTTGAAACATCGTTACTAGTTTCGATTCAATGTAGCATTCCGAAATATATTAAAGTACTCGTTTGAATCTAAACTTTTACTCGATTCTACTTCTCGACCTATCACTAATTTAGAATGTTTTTCTATAGCTCCAAACCAGCTTCGAGTTCAGGGGGGCCCTTCTTAAGACCCCACCAATGCAAATTACAAATTAATCATTAAGGAGCTTTTATTTTCTGTAAAAGTACCGATTAATATACGTACACACACACACACACACTGCTCGGTACAGTGCGGGAAGGGTCTCCCACTATCACGATAGGCAAGCGTGTTAGTCAGACGCAGGTGGCCGTCGAAGATCAACTATTGAAAGTAGAAACATATGTAGAGCACTGTCGCATACGGACTTCGGTTTAGGTTCAAGAATATTTAATATTTATTAATTATAGTAATAAAGTATAGTATTATTCTAGGATAGCATCGCAAACTAATAACTGTAGAATTTCAAATCAAAATGAACTACCATTCATATCTTTCTTAGAGCAAAAATTATGAAAAAGAAATAATAAATATAACAAGGGAGTTATTCCTGAAAAATACATCATAATAGTATTTTAAGTAAAAAAAAACATTTGCTTAGGTAAACAAACAAAGAAAATAAAAATTGTGTTTCCCATTCTTTGTAAGAAATATGTATGTTTATGCTTAGAATATCCATTATATTTTACTCGACGATCTTCTCTTAAATCACTCATGTGCTCTGTATTGTATTATGTTTTCATCGATATAAAATCACAAAAACACCTGAATAATTTTGCGTTAGTTAGATGGGGAAATGTAAACAAGTGACTCATGTATGTACGTGCAGTTTAAAGACTAAATATATGCAAATTCGAAGGAAATACGTTAGTATTTACATTTAAGCAGATAAGTATTCCTGATAAGAACTTAATGTATTTTTCATTTTAAAATGTCTTCTAAATTTATCTACATTAATTTTTTTTGTATGGGTATTGGCCGGAGATTGGCCCCACCATTCAATATTGTCACGGGCCGCCACTGTTCGAGTTATATCTATACCGCCTGACTGTCATCAAAATTTTCATTGACTTATGTTTGATGTTTTTATTCAAAATATCGCTAACATCATCTCAATGGCAGAGATTTCAGTCTAAAAAATAGTTGTGTGTTGCCCAATATTTTCCAAAATTTCCCTTCATGCAATTTCTGTGATCCAAATTTACCTGAACCCGGCCATGTTATAGTTAACGAAAAAAAACAGAAACAATCTGTAAATAGCTGATCATGATAATTTAATGACACTTACGGGCTACAAACGAAGTAAACTAACTGAGGGTATATTTTTTATTGCAATAGAATTTTAAAGTAGGAATGTTTTATCAGGTACCGTTAGTAATTACACACTTTACGAAACAAGAAATTCTGTAACATACATCTGCGAGTTTTTGTAGTCGTATAAAGCGAGAGCCTAGATTGTGACGAACATCCTATCTTTGACCCAAATCTCGATGTTATAATTTATCTAGATAAGGAAGGCCATTTTGCCATAGTTCCATAACCATGTGCGAGTTTTCTATAAAAAACATTGCGGGAGATGAATGTGATCTCAGTCGGCCAACTGGCAAAAAATAAGAATATAACCACCGCAAAGTCTAGAGTAAACACACATGCTGAATAAATGTTTAAATTTTTATCGGTAAACACCCGAAGGGTAGGTTAGTGGCTCGAAATGTCGCTACGCCCCTCAGTGTAAGCGAAAGAGCGTCGAAGAGAGAGAAACATAAACGCCGGTTAGTTTCAGATAGCGGTCTACGTATTTATATATGTATGATATAACTGCAAGTTTTCATATGTGCGCTTATCTAGGTAAGAGCGGGCCAAGTTTTGCGAGCAGCGGTGTAATCTTATCTTTGAACCGCTTGAACATACATATACATACATACATATGTATATACCGCGACCACTATTCACGGTGCTGCTTCTATCTCGTTTCATCATTTTTATCTTATAATCTCTGCGACTATTCTCTTCGTGTACGAACGTGCGACTGTGTCAGTATATGTGCTGTTGTCCGCGTCTAAAGGTCGCTTATGTAGGTACATATATCTTACATCATGTTCCCTTGTTTTCGAGCTCATGTTTTCGTATGTATCAAGGCGCTTGTATACTCACTTTTACATATCGTTTCTTACTAGATCACTTCGACGGACGTAACTACAGTATGAACTTATGTAGAACTCATTCTTAAAGAAACCCAATTAAATAAAGAGAAACTTCTTGACTATAGACAAAATTGAGCATTAATTGAGCAAGAATAAAGGAATGCAGGCGCTCAAAAATTCCTCGAACAATAAAGTGGCAGTTAAAAGCGATTAAAGGAACGCAGATAGGAATGATCATACAAATAAGTGCACGCATACAGACAAAACTGCGTGAATTGGATAGCATAAGTTAAATACCCGAGATTGTTTCTCGATGCAAAGACGAGTTCAAAGATCGATTTACACACAATAAGCATTGGAATTATTGATTTGGCAAGATTAACAATGTAATGTTAGTGGAAATCTGTATTACGTTGAACTCACTTAGAATTTGCTGTGTGAAATAAGCGTTACAAACTACCGTAATAAAGAAAACACTATTAGATAATCAAAACAAGCTAACGTCTATTTGCAGATTGATGATTGAAAAGTTTAATTAAACGCTACAAAAATCAAAATATAAAACTTAGAATCCTCAATAGCAATTTAAAAATGATATAATTAACAAATGATATATAAGGATTCTGTTAACAGAAAATTCATTATTAAATTTATGGCATGGGAAAATTTACTTGATTATTAATGTAGAAAACCTGAGCAAATCGTTTCTCTATCCGTTATAGATATAATAATAATGATAAGCTGCAAAATAAATGGAAATCATTTTCATACAGTATCAGTTTTATATTGATAGTTTCACCATAACAGTAACTAAATATGCTTTATCGGGCCTCTATTCGCTTTGTGTAAATTACACTGTGCTATAAGTATGCGCGTGACGGAAACTACAGTGGTGTAGGATAAGGTACTTTTGCCTTTAGGTACGAAGATGTATTTGTATCTAGTAAACCTAGACCGGTTCCGTGGATAAGGAAAAATACTGCGCCTCCCATAGAAACGAAAAATAACACACTGGAAGTGTCGTTATTTCCATAAAGTCAAAATCAAAGTTGCGCAATAAGATTTGAAAAAAGGCTGTCGACCAAAATTGTGAAAATCGAAAAATTGGGAGTATCGTACCATCATCAGGTACCTGTATCTTAAGGTTAAGAGGAAAGCAGATTTACGAAGATATGCTTAATACCCTTAGCGATCAATGACCTTCGTATGCGACTGTGAAAAATTGGATTGCGATCTTCAAAAGGGGTAAATTTTCCATTGAAAATAAACACCGATCGGGAAGGCCAGTTTCTGTGTCCGTTTCCGAAAATGTTGATGCAGTTCATAACATGATTTTGTCCAACCGTCGAATTGGGCTAAAACGGGATATCTAAGGCACTGAGTGTTTCATATGAACGCGTCCATCATACAGTTCACGTCGATTTGAAAATGAGAAAAATATTTACCAGAAGCGTGCAAGGGTGGAAGCATCGCGTTCGATCTGTGCTCGGTTTGAAAAAGAGGCAAACTTCTTAAGTCGTATTGTTATATAATGGATGAAACTTGGGGTACATTTCTACGACCCAGAAACAAAACAACAATCGATGGAATGGAGACACTCAGGTTCTCCAAGGCCTAAGAAACTTCGCGTTCAGAAATCTGCTGGAAAAGTTCTTGCTTCAGTTTTTTGGGATTGCCATGGAGTAATCATGATTGATTTTCTGGATAAGGGTAGAACAATAAGTGGGAATTATTATTCGACGTTACTGACCACTCTACGACAAGAAGTTAAGAAGAGAAGACTCGGAAAGTTGTCCACACAAATCACAATTTGCCATGCAAACAATTCGTGATTTAAGGTTCCCCCTACCCCCTTCCCTTATTCACCAGATCTGTCTCCATCAGTCATCGACTGGAATATCATGTCTTTCCTAAACTGAAAAAATTTAAAAGGTCGTAAATTTTCTTTCAACGAAGAGGTGATAAAAGCTTTGAAGACTTGGTTTGCAGAGCAAGATAAAAATTTATTTTTGAAAGGTCTAGAGGCGTTGTATGTTCGTTGTAATAAATGTATCCAATTAAGAGGAGAGTATGTTGTATAATAAAATATTTTGACTTTCAAATTTTGTATGCTTCCATAGTAGGCTAAGAATTTTTTTAATACATCCTCGTATTATTGAGAATTTACTTAAATATTTTCAATACGTATTTATATATCATCATTTTTAACTTATTTACATACTTAACGCGAATGAAATATAATTTGCAATTAAATGCGATAAACATTGGTGTTGGGAAAAACAAAAATATAATTTATACAGATATATTACTGATTATAGCAGATCACTGTATGTTGATTTATATGTCCTTCCATTAAAGGTGAAACTATGTCTCTTGGAAGACAAGATATCTTTATATATTGACCAAGACCTTTCCACTTTACAACTAGTTACGGCGCAAAGTTATAATGTAGCATACCTACCTACTTTTTAGTAATACTCGAGTTTGGGCAAAACTTGATACTTGGTAAGCAACCCAAAACCAACGAGTATACTGGACGAGTACCCGACTTTTTTTGTGGCAGCCGTCTGACATGAAATCTTCGGAAACACTGCAGCCTCTTGGCTTTTTGTATTTAGTCTGCCACTTCTTTTACCTATTAAATTATACCAGCCATTTAAGGATCCTAGTACACTGCACTGATCTGCACAGATCTCTGCTGGTTGATCGAAGTAATCCTCTGGGTTCATTTTTGGCTTGCTAAAAATTGCCTGTCTTCTTGCCTCCAGAGCCTCGCATTCACACAGAATGTGGTAAGCGTTCCCTCTCCTCTCATTACAAGTTTGCAGTTGGCATCTCCAGTGTTGATCCCAATTTTCTGTAGGTGTCCTTTCAGTGCGTAGTGTCTTGTTAAGGTACCTATTACGATGCGAAGATGATTGCTGCCGAACTGCAGTAGCTCTTCAAACTTCTTTTTGCCAAGAGTTTGCCTGGCTGTATTATTCCACTGTTTTTTTTTATTTCTATTTGCCTTACTTCTTATCTGCTCTCATGTTGTGTCTGTAGACACTCATTAGAACAGGTTTTGGGCCTGTATATGAAGCAGATCATCCCTTTAACTGTAAATGAGTAGACTTCATTGGTGCTGAAAAGAAATATATTGCAATGGGAAAAACCAAATGGAGGTATCATAGTTAGAAAATAGGAAATGAAAAAAGAGTATTTTTACACTACTACCTTTTATAAGTTGACATGGTTCAGGGTTACTCACAAAATCCGTTACTAATACGATTATGAATCATGTGCATTACGTTACCGATACACTCATTTGAATCGTTCAGTTATATTTATCACAATCTTTATATAATTACTTGCAATTTCAAAAATACATCAAGCGTTTGATACCTGTGGATGCAGCATTATTTGCGTAATCAACGCACAATCCATTAGAGTATGCAGTGTATATGTTCATAAAAGCATGTTGAAAATCATATACCTACATTTATGCGAGTATTAGTATCTCCAAATACATAGATGCCTATATACATAGACAATATACCTACATATGTATGTGCGGGCTCTGTATATTCAACTAGTCTGATAGCGGAAAAGATACGGCTTGGAAGCAGGAAACGAGACATACCGATAAGAAAGTAATATGGCGGCTGGAGTAAAGAGATAACGGTCCGATATGACCTGCACATTGCACGGCTACGTGAGGAAAGCTCACCTTAGCTTTGGTTTCCGTCGCGTTTCCTGACTTGAACTTACTTGTGCTGTATGCAACCACTAGCATTGTTTTTAGATTCAATTTTGACGCGTTTGAAATATAAATGCTTTATTGGTGGATATATAGTTGCCATAATTATATATGAAACGAGCTTAGTAATTTCCACTTTTAATTTGAATAGATTTAGTTGAATATAGCAGAAAAATAACAATATCTTCCAGAAATAATTTTAGCTTACCTAAATCATACAACAAACATAATTCATATATACAGTCCGTACAAAGTATTTAGTAGTAAGAGTAACATACAAAATTTAACTCTACTTTGTACACTACAGAACAGTAAATGGTTATTCTATTTGCCCTAAAATAATAAAGAAGTGTTTTAAATGATTGTTTAGGTATAACAACGACTTTTGCGTTTTTATTATTACATATAACCGGAAGTGACTTATATTGCCATTACCGGACAATATACAGAACCACCGCATAATATACAGTGAGTAACAGATAAAATGCTAAATAAAATAATAAGTAATAGTTGTAATCATATATAATTGAAAAGTTTTAATGCACAAGGAGTCTATCCGGAACCATTAAGGAGATAAAAGTATTTTATAAACGCTCCTAATGGTGGGTATAATCGAATGATCCATTTTAGGTACCAACATTCTGTTCCCTTTTGTATATTATTTCTATTCCTGATTTATAAAAACCTAATTACTGTTCCAAACACACTAGTATATCACTATCAACCAGTTCTCTTTTCTGTTAGTATCGTATAGATCTCCGCATAAAGTGCATGTGTATTTGTGTAATAATCCACCGCTGTACTTCGTATAATTTGACAAATTTCATATCAATCTACGGAAGAAACGAGAGATAATACAAATGAAATTAATTAAAAAAGTACACAGTAAAAAGACGTATTTTAAAGTTTTCAGTATCTGCATTTTTATCAGTGTAATTAAACTAAATTTATAATTTCTTATTCAAAAGAAAAGAGAAACTACAAAATTCCTTAGGTATTACTATTTTTATACCAGCCTTCTGGCTCACTGACCTCGATTTATATCATCTATTATCACAGTTAAACTACTAGGTAATCATTAAGAAGCTTTTATTGTCTGTAAAAATACCGATCAATATATACTAATACACACAGACACACATTTAAGTACAGAACGAGCGTAGCGATTCCCATGATTTAATCCGATCAAACGCGCGCTTGACAGCCATTTATGCAGACAAGCGGCGAACTGGTGCCACGTCTAGATTGGCCCCGACTTTTAGACGGTTGTAAGTACACGCCATAGAGACAATAGCGTGCTGATATTGAACTGATATTGAACTCAAAACTGATCAATTGAAATCCGCCATATTGGTACACAGACGTGGCGTCGATACAGCGTGCATTGTATTCAAATAAATCAAATTAATGAGACATTAAAAAACTTTAGCACAGCATCTATCGTGTTAGATTTTAACCTGTGTATTTAAATATTAAAACTGTGTTTTTGTTTTATTAAAGTTGTCGGCAATTTAGAGCTACAGATAATTTCTATTTCTAAATCCATAATCAATTTTTTGCGCATTCTTCAATCAACAAAGATAACACAAGGTGTTCTAAAACCATTTCTTAACTCAATATTCACTATCTATATAGGGGTTTAATAAAAATAATAAAAAGAAACGCCATATTTTTATATGGCGTTAAAACCATATAAAAATACGCAGAATAAAATCTAATGAAAGTTGTTTGAGAGTGGAATCTGAATGTGCCGCAACAATGTAATATACATATGTTCTCTTCAGGTGTAAATAATCAACTACAGTGATTGTTGTCCAATTTACTGATGATTAAATAATATTAGTTTATACTTAATTCTTTTCTTATTGAATTTCTTTGTATCTTTATTATTAATGCTATAATATGCATACCTACACAAGGCTTACTCGTATAATAGAAATATGAATAATATACATATTAGAAATAGTTCGTAAAAAAACAAAGAAAGTAAATACACAAAACAATTAAACTGCAAGGTTAGGTAATGTACCGCGATTTGATCAACTAACAAACATCTCAACGCAAATACTCCTTAGAAAGGTACTAACTAACCGTAAGGAAACGTAAGCATGACGCGTGATGATGACGCCTGTGTTCCAGGATGTCCGGCTAACTGTTGATGGTGCGCCGTAGTGATGCGCGTACGGTTTATTAGCAGTCTATCGGGTCTGTGGTACCCGCACGGAGCTAGCAGTGAGTGGGGCCAGACGTTTCGTGGCCCGCTGCCCGCTGGTTGATCGAATCATCTCGTCAGTGCTCGGCACTGTGCGGGAAGGGATTCCCGCTATCACTGTAGGCAAGCGTGTTAGTCAGACGCGGACGGGCCAGTCGCGTACGCACTTCCCCGCAATAAAAATTGGGTGCCAGAGTATTTAATATTTATTAATTATAATAATAAAGTGTAGTATTATTCTAAGATTGGGGAACAGAATGAAACATCCTTCCACCTCCTCTCAAACTGCGTAGCACTGTGCAACCCGAGGGCATTGTACCTGGGTGCGTGTGAAATCGAAGAGGGAGACTTACCTAGACTGGGGCCCTCTGACATCCTACACTTTTTAAAAAGAATAGGATTGGAGGGCCAGCTGTAAAGCAGCAAGAATAGGGGACACAATAGATCTTTTAGGTCGCAGTGTAACACCACCCTTATATTACATACATACATACATTATTCTAAGATGACATCGCAAATTAATAATTATAGTAGTTCAAATTAAAATGAACTACCATTTATATCTTTTTAGGGTAAAAATTATGAAAATGAAATAATAAATATAACAAGGGAGTTATTCCTGAAACATACATCATAATAGTGTTTTAAGTTTAAAAAAGACAAGCCATTTGCTTAGGTAAACAAACAAAGCAAATAAAAATTGTGTTTCCCTTTCTTTCTAAGAAATACGTGGAGTTATGCATAAAATATACATTATATAACTAAACAAAGTGACTCATGTACTTACGTGCAGTTTAAAAACTAAATATATGCAATTCTGAAAGAAATTTAATTTAAATTTATATTTAAGTAGATAACTATTCCCGATAAGAACTTGATGCATTTTTCATTTTAAAATGTCTTCTAAATTTGTCTACATTATATTTTTTTGTGTGGTTACATTAGATAGCAATAAACAAGATAATAAATTACTGCAAGCTGAACTAAACTGATTCAAAACTTTGTAAATTAAACAAAAAAAAAAACGGGGGAGAGGAGAGGGAGGGAGTTGGCCGGAGATTGGCCCCACCACTTAATATTATAGCCTCTCACAAACGAATTCAAATGTTTACTTAGCTCCTGTAATAGTCTAGCCCTTAAGTTTGTAGTCCTCAAGTGTAATTACTTAAGAGTCCTAAAAAAAGCTCCGATAACAACACGTTGCTTAATTTACTCCGCTTTTCCACATTTTCACTCTTTATTGTTAGTATTGCTTTAAATTTTGTTTTGTAGATGTCCTCCTAGGATTTTATAGTTCATTAAATTATACAAAAAAAATGTTGCTTTTATTGTTAACTCGAGTTCTTTTTTAACTTATAGTGTTAGTCAAAAATATATTTCAATAATTTTTACAATTTTTATTTTACATATTTAGTAGTACCAGTAGTACACATGTTTCAATTGATTTATTTAACTTCATACAATTTAATTACAAGTTTTTGACTGTGTTTCATCATTTTGTAATTTGGACTGAAACTTCAACTGTTACACGATTGTTTCTTGAGTCGTTCTTTTTGATTTCTTTTTTAATCTCTGTGTATTTTTATTGTTTAATCTCTGTTGATAGACTATTATATTGTTTAATTGCTTCCGTGTTTGGGTTTTTTTATGCTTATTGCTGACTATTTTTTCACTTCTTATATGTGAATTATTTTTTGTATTATGGTTATGTGTTTCTCTATTGTTTTTTAGTTTGGTGTTGATTTTTATTAATATACTTTTCATCTTGTGTATTAGAATTAACTTTCTTAAGATAGTAAATTGTTTCATATTTAGTTCGCGCGTTCTTTCATATACTTCTAGTGTGGGTGTTCTTTCACTAGTCCATACAATATCGTCAAAATCTTGTTTCGTTGTCCTTGTTGTTTGTGTATATTCCTTTTCGTAGTGTGTCACTATACATGCATTTAGCATGAATGATATAATAATTTTTTCATATGTTCAGGCACTAGCCTTCTTATTTTAGTTATGCCCGCTATGGTTAGAGTTTCTCTTTATTAGGTCTTTGATGTGTCCATCCCATTTTACGGTTTTCTTTGCATCTTTAGTTCTAGATATTTTGTAAGAGTTGTTTCCTGAATGATTAATTTTTTTATTCTGATATTAAAAGTAGGGCATTATACTCTATTTGCACTGTATTAATATTTTTAAGTATTTATCAATTAGTTTCTTCACTGTTATTAGTTCATCTGCTAACTTAATATTTTTATCCTTGATTGTATTATTCAGCTGGTACATGGATTGCTTAATTTGATATTTTCAGGCAAACCTGATGATGTAAATTGTATTTACGAAATCGGTCGCAAGAACTTCAATAAAAGAATTTGTGAAATGGTAACCTCGTTTTGTTACTTTTATGGAAGTTAGCTTATATTTATAATGACGATAATAATTTTAATCCAAGAAATTACTTTTTATGCGCATCCCTATACCTATTGACAATATTAACATATGGATACATCTTAAATTACCGTTAGCGAATGTTATTTCAAACTGTGAAAGGAATTGTGGTCTTATATGTACATACGTTAACTGGACAATTAACACTTCGAACGCAGTGAGTAAAGATGTTTGCGTTTAGCAGGTTTTCGAACACGCTAAGCAACGTTACCACTTACCACTCTCAAACCATTAGAAAGATGCCAAGGAACGAGAGCAACGTTGGTGTTCGTTATTATTTCTGGCGCGCTGCAGCGGCCGATATCGTGGTTCCGTCGCCGTTATCACGTCGACTGAGAAACAGTACGGAGCGACGTCGAGCGTCTTTATCAGTTGCAGACCTCTCCGTCGCAAAAGCGCTTATCTCGCCCGGCCAGCACTAGCATACATGTTATCAACGACGCCGCCACTATTAGAATATCTAAATATCCCCGGCGAGCGTCGGTGCAACTCCGACCGCGTCCCTCGCTCTGACGGTAGCTTCGCTACGGCGGCCGTTGCGCAATGTACGGCGGCGATAAGAGGTCTGCCTTATTTATATTCATCAATGGCGCGTTATCAGTTATGAAGCAGAAATGTTTATTAGTGTGGCGGCATCGATGCCTGGCGGTACACCTATGTTTATTATGCATTATATTATGTACGACATACATACAACATATACATAATATAGATTCCATAGATATTTACGTATGTTTATCAATAAAAGGAGATATAGGTACATATTGACATTTAATAACCCACCTATATTCTTATTAAATATCAGGTTTATTCAATAGAATAGAGTAAAGGTCTATTCACACTATAGATCAACGAACCTGCAACGCACGGGCTCGTCACAGTCCAATCAATTTTCAATGAATTTACACTAACGATCTACCGACAGTCAGTTTGGTGTTTGCAATTGTATAAAAATGCTTTCCACTTCAACTTTAATAAAAATTGCGCATATTTTGGATGAAGAAGATTAGTGTTGTAAATATTCGCATGATTTCAATAATCGGTATACCGAATCGGAAGGTTATGATATTCAAAATAATATTCGGATACCATATTCCACCAGACATACTCGTATAAGTTGTACATATTCGGATGATTTTAATAATCGAAATAATTCATACGGAGCACGGTGGAATATGGGATCGTATTTGGTGTAAGTCTCTATTAAACTTATTTATAACAAAAGTTAATTATTTTTTCTTAATAAAATATTTTGCAGATTACTAATACTGAGTGAATGTGAGTGTGTGATTTAAGTGCGCACAACGTCTACGAACAACAAACACAGCCCGTCACTTCAAATAATAAATTTCGAATGATCAAGTCAAAACCGGAAAGTTGAGAATTTCCAAAATCACACAAACTATACGAATACATATACCTACACCAAACGTTTCGCTGGATTCATTCAGTACAAATTTTACGGAATTGGAATCATCCGATTCGGGATCCTCCGATTCCGAATCGGATTCTAAGAATCGGAATCATCCGAGTATTTCAATAATCGAAATCAACGAATATTTTAATTCGGAAACTCACAACACTAAAAAAGAGAAAGAAAATAGGAAGGTGCGGAAGAGAAAATGTTTCTGGGTTAATCAACTATTAAAACGTAGAAACATAGAAGGAAAATATGTCACATTATGCAATCACCTCTTAGACAAAAAAAGTAAATATTTTAAACATTTCAGAAAGTCACTCAAAAAATTTACAAACAATTATCGATGGTATTAAAAATGAAAATACAACATTTCGAAGTAAATTTTCTGTGTCGCTTCACTTTGGCCATAATTTTTAGCGTCAGTTGACTAGCAATTGCCTACAGTATAATTTACACTGGCAGGCATTCGTCGGAAAGCGACGGGTTTGTGCTGGTCTATATTCTTTCAAATGATCGCTGCAGTTACTTGCCCGTCGCACGATCGCCGGGAGACTGCAAGTGTGAATATATTACCGTGAAATGCATTTGTTTGGTGGAAAAGAAATTTTGCTTTGACGGTGACGGGCCCGTGCCTTGCAGGTTCGTTGATCTGTAGTGTGAACAGACCTTAACTGAGGAGCAGCCTTGCTATAGTTCATTCGTACAGCAAGAGAAAAAAGTTTCCCCGTAGCTTGGTAGTAAAGAAAAATATGACGTGAACACAATTTTTACAGGATATATTGTAACATCCGGCTCTATTCAATAAAATGAATAAAAAGAGTTCAGATATTTCTTTTCGGCTGCGGCAATAGACACCGCCGGCTGTTACGTTTGTTTGCGGTTTTGAGATAAGATCGTAAAGAGATGTAAACATCCGACTATCCAAAAGGTTAAAAGTTAGAATATATGTATTTACCGCTACTTTCGTCCAAGTATTTTTACATTCTGGATTATTAAATATTAAGTTAAATTACCTATATAAAGAAGAGGAAAAGAAATAAATAAAAGGTCTGTTTCGTCTCAAATTCTTAGCAACTATAATTTGGCGAGTTAAGATTGTCATAAATTAAAATAAAATTTAATTGTGATTACTTCAATAACTTTTACTTTTAATTTAAATACTCTAAAGCAGAAAAAAATTAAATCAATACCTCACTGTGATTATCTATTGGTAAAAAGACACGCTTTCAAAAAAAAATCATATGAAATATAATAATAGTAATCTTTACGGGACAAAAAATTAAATTAAAAATATTTACTCTATTTAATATGAGATAAAAAAGTTCTAGTCTTAATGAATAACTTCAAATAGAAGTAGGCAAGTATAGGACGTAATAAACAGGAATTATCAGCAAATATTGCGGCTGCAATTAATATCTATAGCTTTCAATAGTAGAGAAGACATAAATTGAATTTTTAATATTGTTATCAATATCATTATATTTAGCAATGATAGAGCAGTGAGTAGTGAGTTTGCCGCGTTATGTAAAATATTTCCAAGCTTATCCAATGAAAATATCTTAATTTTTATAATTCCTCTTATAAACATATAAACACTAATGAAATACTTTTCCTTCTCATTTAATATTCCTACATTTAGCTATTGAATAGTTCAATTTCATACGAAGTTTTTTGAAAGTTTATCTTTGTACCAATAGATAAAGACAGTAAGATATTGACTTGAGAAACTTTTTTTTTCTGTTGTAGATATTTAAATTAAAAGTAAAGTTATTTAAGTAATCACGATAATTAAATTTTATTTTAATTTATGACACTCTTAACTCGCCAAATTATAGTTAAGAATTTGTGACGAATCAGACTGTTTATTTGTTTTCTTTTCCTATTCTTTATATAGGTAATTTAACTTAATATTTTAACACTCATTTATTGTAACAACGTTTAATACATATATAAATAAATGACATAATAGTTTCACTATATCAACAGCACTCGTTGCGACTTGCCGCCATCAACACCACGTGATCTATATGAAGTTATTCTAACTCGTAGTCGCCTAAACGAGTAGGTTGGCGACACTGGCGTCCGTGCCGCGAATATTCAAAAGTCGGTTCCGTTATAACATGTAATAATCCAGAATTCAAAAATACTTGGACCAAGTAGCGATAAGTAGATATATTTTAACTTTTCGATAATCCGATGTTTACATCTCTTTACGATCTTATCTCAAAACCCCAAACAAACATAACAACTGGTGGTTTCTATTGCCGGCAGCCGAAAAGAAATATCTAAATTATTTTTATTTATTTTATTGAGTAGAACCGGATGTTACAATATCTCCCGTAAAAATTGTATTCACGTCACATTTTTCTTTACTACCAAGCTACGCGGAAACTTTATTCTCTTGCTGTACCTTAAAAAATACAAAGGATATGGAAACATCATGCAGTGTTGCCGAATGTATGATAGCAGTTTTTCTGGGGCATTTTTGTGTAAGAGGTTAATTAAAAGATGGCTATCAGTGATGACGATTGGAACCCGTTGGAAGTCGCATTTTATTAATTGCATTTTAAAGTTATATGTATTTACTTGTTGGATTTAATATTGTATTGACGATACTACTCAAACCGAGGTTTCGAAGATTACAACTTGGTTTGAATGTTTAACCACATTATTCTAAAGCCTCTTGCATAAATTTATTTAATAAACTCTGTCAAAGTCGAAAAAACTTTTATTGTTGCTCCACACACAAACATTATTTACATATTTATTTAAAGGATTAAAAAAAGTTCTTAAATAATACATACATATTTTCTAATAAAACATAAATAAATCCATATCACACATACATACTGTGATATAATTAAAGAATCTCACAAACATTTCAATTTAAAACATCAAGTTATATCCACAATCGTAAACACACGGTACAAATAATACGGTATGCTCGTTTTGAATCTCAAATTCGTCCAGGCCGGTCAGATGACGTCCATTAAGAGCCTATAGAAAAACAATTAAATTACATGTATTGGTAAATAGCAAAATGTTTAAAATCAAAATTATTCACAACTACCAATTAATGGATCAAATGCAGCTTTGCTTTAAAAAAGCCCGTTTTAAGTTAAAATTACTTTATCCTATCTTGTCGCCATCTAGTAGCGCCTCGTTTATTCTACAATTGTAGCGAATTTCGTGTTTTTTCGTGGTTTTTCTAGAAAATTGGATCGTGAAAACACCTTAACGCTTTTAAAATATGTTCCGTAACCCCGTCCGGATTTTTTAAACTTTTTAAACCTTTCGCATTAACAAAACCCTAACGGTCGAAATCGATTTTAATATAATAATAATTATATAAGTGGTGCCATTTATGCTCCTATGTGACTTCCATATGCGCGTAAGCATACCGTATTATTTGTACCGTGCGTAAACACAAAAGATCATATCAAGGAAACTGCAGATGATAAATTACGTTACGTTAAAAAAAAACAAATTTCAAAAAAGAATAAACTTATCAGGCAAAAATATAAATCATTTAATTTATTAAAACAAGTATTTTTATTGTAAAATGTACTTATGTAATTCTGATATTATCAAAATTTCTGCTTTAAATAAACTCTAATTTGAATACTAAAATTAACTTCTGTCAAACTAATCGACATCTGTCGGCAGAAAACAGAAAATTTTAAGCTTCTTCAGAAAACTAGAAATAGCTGTAAATAATCATTGATTTTTCAACTAATTTTCAATACAAATTCCTGTACAAAATATAAAACAGACATTCAATATTTGAATGAGAAACAATTTTTACATTAAATGTCATATGATTAATACCCAGTGAAGTAACGTGAAGTTGGGAAAATTACAATACAAGCGGAGCAGATTACAAATGTTGATGGCGGACATATGCGGTAATAATCGTGAAATATGAAGATTTTGGGAAGCCATGAACCTGAAAAAAAGCAGAAAGTGGTTGAAAAAAAAGATAGGAGAGACGGCGTGGGTAAGATTAAAAATGGGTCTATGAATTAACTTACAGAAAAAAAACAAAATTTGCACGCAAAATAAAAGATTTCTTACCAAAAGTGACCAAAGTTTAAAAAGAAAAATAATTCAACTATAGTACAGTCTTAACAGTTTAAGTAAAAATTTAAAAAGCAAGAATAACTTACGTATCAAAGCGAAGATCCAGGTTCAAGCCGCTCTGGAAGAAAGGAAATCATCCAGCAAATCCTTTTTTTCAAGTCTACGAAAGCGTAGAGAGAAGCTAAAAGGCATCACAACATCATCAAGAACTAGACGGCAGGATATTCTGAAGATTCCACTTCAAAAAGGAATTCTCCGGATTAAAAAAATGCTATTCTTATTTTTAATACACACATGTAGAAAAAGAGCTCAGAATTAATATCTAAAAACGATATAAAACAATTAAGATTAATTTAATAATCAGATTCATTCAATCTACTAAAAGTTTATAAAAATTACAAATTAGTTTATATTACTTGGTTTAGTAATAGGTTTATCCAGAAGTCGTATTTACCATTTAAGAATATTAATTCCAAGAATTTCTTTAAAAGAAACGATGGTAGATTGACTAATTTAAAAATTAAATCATAACGAATATTTAGTTTTATAAGTTTAGAATCTATTCAGCATCTTAAACAATCTTAAACAGTACGAACAGAGTTTATACGTTAAGTTGTAGAGATAGCGTTGTAAAAGAGTTAAAATACCTGTTAATATCAAGTTTCCATTTAAATTTGTATTTTATGAATCTACAATTATTTGATATTCAATATACGAGTTAAATTTTACCTGAAAATAACTGTATTTTCCTGATTATCGGTTATTTCATTTCACACCACGCTTTACTGTCTACAATCATTGAGAATTGGGGACAAATACCTACCTTTTCCCAAGCAGATAAACTGGAATATATACAGTTCATGCAGTGGTCACCATAAAGAAATCAAATCTAAAAGCGTCAAATAAGGTCAATTTGAATACAATCAAGGTAAGTGATTCTATCCAGTTATCGTTATACGAATACAACGACCCTGAGGAGGTTTTAAAAAATATTAACTATTAATCAAATTAATTATTATTATATTTTTTTTTCTTCCGCTGCATCACCAGAATTGGAATCTTTATAATCTGTGCTGCTCGAATCACTGTTAACGTTTATGATCAACTCTAGAATATTGTCTTGAATTTCATCAACTTCTTATATATCTTGTTCGACTGCACCAGATGATTGTAAAAATAACAAAAAAATAAGCTTCCTTTTCTTACACGATTAATGTAATTAGACCGTTGTTCCCCTAAAACTTATTCATTAATGAAAGAAATTATTTATTTGGGCCCACACCATTTCAATTGGATTAAACATAGTGATATGGGGATAGTCTTATCTAATGTTGTATGACCAAATCTTGCTGTGTTTTCATCTAATTTATGATTAGGAAACCGATGCTTCACCTGTGATACTAAATATAGGAGGTCTCTCTTTAGCATACATTCTTCTGTGGCAATTTGACAAAATGTTTCAAATTATATTACCTGATACTACCCGTCCCGATTTAACAAGTATAAATGTCTGCGTATCCAATCAATGTAACCCCAGAAGGCAAGAGGCCAATGACTATCACGTTATACAACTATAGGGATATTCTCCTCTATATTCTTCTTTAAGAATCCCATTCTGATGTGCAGAGTTAAAGGCGCTCTATACGTCCAGGGTTATAAGTGCGCAAAGTTGTTTGAAGATATTTGGCCCGTGGAAGACTTCTGCAATCGATTGAATTCTTTTCAAAGCACTGATTATCGATTTCCCCACTCTGAATCAATTTGCCCTTCAGATAGATAGACTTTCTGATCTATCTATCTATTTATTCATATTTATTGTGCGTAAAATTTTTAAATGAATTAAAGGGCTTCAACCGTCAAAAACAAAAATATAGTGACTGCGTAATAAGGTATTAGGGGGCGCACTCTATGTATATCCACGCATTTATAAAAGTAAGAGTTTGTACGTGAGTTTACTGCACATTTTACGTAGGTACTACAAAGAAATGATGTCGAATCACGTTGCGCTTTCCTCAGGCACCGATTTTCCTAGTTTTGATTATGTCATTAACGCGATTGAAGATTAGTCACAGTTTTCCTCTTATAGCCTTTCATGCAGTTGCATTTCCTCTAGATATCCCTGCTCTCAGAAGCTTTACAACGAGCTCGATTACATTTTACGATGCCACGTTATTGGTTTAAAATGGCATTTCCAGTGTATGTATATAATTACCTATAATATTTCCTATTATATTCCCTTGTGTATAATGTCGTAAAGAACAGGCTTGTAAAATTATATCATTTAATGTATCAATAAGTTTCATAGATACCGTATATATAACGACGGAAATTTTCTCATCCTATATTTTGGGTATTAGTATTTTGTTCGTAAGCAACTTTGGTTCCTTTCTGAACTTAAAATTTTCGCATTTGGATGTGTTCTTTCTTATATGCATAAATTACGACTTCTTTGAATACAATTTCTGATTATATTATGACTTGATTCAGTAAACCAGTAATTAACTTTAAAACGTTCAACAGCATTGATTGTCCTTTTCAATTGCTTCAATGTTTAATTATATTTACACTATTTTATAACATAATTTCTTAATTGTATATTGACTTTAATTATTTAAATCCTCCTGTCCGCTTAGCCCTAATTTTAAAATGTTTGTAAGTTATTATATAGGTAAGTACATTAACTAAAACAACACATGTTGTTAAAACATTTTAATAATCAAAATGAATACACAATTAAAGAATTATACTGAAAATAGAAGTTAAAGCAATTGAAAAAGATAGTTAATGATTCTCTCGAAATGTTCTGCCAGATAATTATTATTTTATTTAAGCAATCCATAATTCAACTTGAAATTGTATTGAAAGAATTTATCAATATTGGCTAAATAATAAAAAAAGAAATCGAATAAAGCATAAATATTTGTGATTTCAGTTATTATAAAGCATTCAAGGGTATATTGTTATTAATATATTAATTCGTTACGTTATTCGTCGAAATGCTAATTGCACGTTCAGTTGGAATCATTTGCACGGATCTGGGAATCGCGAGAACAGCGAGTGTGCACGAGGCTTTTACAAAACAAACAGAACAAAGCTCGTGTCTAAAAGAACAGCATCGCAACATTTTACAAACTTTTTTAAGACTTAGTTTAGACGGTTACTTTTGTTTTGTGTTTGGTAAAATGGGTTGTGTTATGTTTTGTACTGTCAACCCTTATTAACAACAGTTATTTACATTACTAGAATACTAGAGGTGTCATTTACAAATCACCTAACGCAGGACATTTGCACTATCTTTTTAGCCGAGAAAAGTATTTATCAAATCTTATTTAAAGATGATATACCAATGTAACAGTCGGTAGATGTGGATTGTCTATGTCAATCTTTTGATTATGATTTTTCGACAATAAGAATAATATTACAACGATGAAAATAGGTACTGGTAAATGTGTTTTTTAAACCAAATTAAAAGAAATTATTGTAAGACGCAGATATTTTAAAGTGGATCGAGTAATGTCTATAAATGCCGCACGTGTGTTTAGTCTTAAGTTTGAACACTGAGGTGTTGTTTTAAAAGTATAGATTTGTAAACATAGTGAGACATTTAGGGCACGCTGCTATGTGACACTATATAATAGAGATTGATAGAGGAAGGAGGTATTACGCTGTCGTAGTGAAGTTCTTTGTTTTAAACCACTCGTCTTTTATTTGGCTTACATTATACTACATATTTCGTACTGGAAGTATCTAATTGTGAAATGGGAAAAATGTAGTACGCTTTGCCTGCATTAGGATAATAAAACAAACCTGCTTTTTCATTGGCTGATAGGTCTGATAGGTAATGCTGTATTTACAGTGTTGCGTAGACTTTCACGGCCGGAATCTACTGTAAAAAGTTTTTCCGGGGTGGTGAGCCCTGGTCTAGTGGAATAACTTCCGTACGTTGCGTTCACAACTGCGGGGAACATCTTCAGCAGCGAGGTCGAAGTTTCCTTCGTGATGGCTCCTCGTTTAGACGTTCACCGCAGTTGTGAACGAAACGTACGGAAGTTATTCCACTAGACCGCGGCTCAACAGCCCGGAAAAACTTTTTACGGCTGTATTTACAGTTCACGTGTCCAAAATAATTATTTCTAAAAATTAATATTATTAATGAGAGCAGCTGGAGCACTGGAACAGAATCTCGTAGCAGGAGGTCGCTTGCGTAAACAACGCGCCGATGTTGGTTGTTGCTTATATGACTATGAGGCAGAAAGTATTCCCCTACCCCGCCTCGCGCATGGTCAGACATTCGTTCTCACTAACACTGCGTAGGCTTTCACGGCCGGTGTAACTATAACTAACAGCTTCTTGCGGATTTCGCCGTGTGTCAAAACTTTCGCTCGACGTTTCGCTGTTCATACTGACAGCTTCTTCAACATTCACAAATTGACATTTATTAAGCGCTAGCATGAAATTCGTCAAGTTGTTCATTAAGTACTCAAATAGATTTGGCATCGTTGGATACTATCTCCATAAGAGTAATATTTCGTTCTATGTAAGACGTGTGTTTGAAACGCTTTTATAATTTAAATTAACGGCTTTTCTTGTAAATGTTCGAAATGGCTTCCTCCAGCCTGGATACAACCATTCAATCTTCTCGCCATTGACTGTCGAACTCTTACAAACACACCTACCTGGGTCGTTTCTAATTAAGTTACACCCAGCAATTATCCGATTTCGCAAATCGTCCAAAATTCTCCACTGGAGTAGCGTAAACTATGACTCAGAGATCCCAAAAAATAATCTAGGGGGTTTAAGTCGGGGACCGAACAGGCCATGCATGTGGCCCACCTCGACCAATCCAGCGATCTGCGTATGTTGCTGTTAAAAAATTACGAGCAACCAAACTTAAATCTAATGGAATCGTGTGTAAACGACATTGCAATTCTTGTCGCGTATGGTACATCCTTCAGAAACTCAGGCAGCGTTGCTTCCAAAAAGTTGCGGTGAAAATTGAGAATACAACTCAAAAATACTGCTTTGAATGTATACAGCAATAGTGAGACCGATCATCACTTATGCATCAGTAGTTTGAAGCAAAAGAACTAGTCTGGCCACCGCGAGAATTAACCTCTCGAAAATGCAAAGATTAGTATCCGTATGCATAACTGAAGCTATGAGAACTTGCCCAACAGCAGCTATCGAGCGCTATAGTATTGGATTTGACCCTCTCCATATTGTGGTATAGGACGTGGCAAAAAGAACCACACTCAGAATACTCAAAGTAGGAACGATTAGACAAGTATCTTCCAGGCAGAAATACACGCTATTGAAAGATCCGTGCAGTTCAATATCGAATAGAAATTATCGAAAGCAGATTATCGTCATGTCATCAAGGCGCTGAGCTCACATGAAATCATTTGCAAGATGATCTGGCAATGCCTAGGGAAATTAAATGAGCTAGGCAGAAGGAATAAAGTAACCCCTCCTGTGAGTTCCGGGTCACACAGGAGTGGAAGGAAACGAGATAACGGATAATCTCGTAAAAAAAGGGGCTGGAATGCCTTTTGTAGGACCTAAACACTTTTGCCGGATAAGTATAACTGTACAATACTGAAGAAACGGAAAAAAGGAATGGAGCAGAGAAAATCTAATTTTTGGGAGAATCTTCAGGAAATGAGGCAAAGTAAAATTCTTCTGAGAACCTATAACCAGAAGAGGTTTACGTAATGCATAAACCTGAGTAAGAACAATGTTCGCATATTAACAGGAATACTTTCAAGCCATTGTAAACTGAAAGGACATCTGAGTAATTTTAGATTAGCAAAAGAATGTGAATGCAGATTTTGTGGGAAACGGAATGAAACACCCATCCATCTTCTCTCAAATTGCGCAGCACTATACAACTTAAAGGAGTTGCACCTAGGAGCATGTAAAATCGATGAGGGAGACTTACCTAAAGTGAGGCTTTCTAATATCCTATACTTTGTTAAAGGAATAAGATTGGAAGGCCAGCTGTAAAGCAGCAAGAGTAGGGGACACGATAGATCTCTTAGGTCACAGCGTAACATCACCTCCCTCCCCTATTAATTTTTGGATTAATTTTTTTGCCCTTGAAAAATTAGTCGTCCCGTGCAAGCACTCTTTTGCAACTAACTCATCCAATCGACCGTCGCAAATAAGCAAATAGCACGCCCAATCAAATGTTATCTGTTTATACCTACAAAGAATATAACTTGCACCAATTCTTTTGCAGCAATTGGTGTTAGGAAGAAAGGCAACGTTTATTCACGATCTATAATTGGAACGCCGTTTAGAGAATAAAGCGAATGCAGGAACGCAACCCATACAGTTTCGTTCTTATGTTCACTTAGCGTGCATAATCGACCTGTTTCACTTATTTGCCAATCAAATATGCCAAATCCGTTCCAATAGTATGTTGAGAACGTTTAAATATTATATTATAGCCTGTTGATTGAATGTACTCTGTGCCCGCTAAGTAAATTACAAAAAATCAAAATGTATGAATTATGTTCGCTGAATTTCTCGCTTCATTCCCAAAACTATATACTTTTTGAGAAGTTTACACTTGCAAATCAATTTGTAATAATTTGTTTGCAGAACAAAACAGACTTTAGGTTTTCTCAGCAACCAAACGGAAAATTGCGGACAGAGTATCCACCATGCCTTCTAACTTAAAAGGAGCCTTCCCATATGGGATGACTCATCTCACTATTCCGTAAATCGGTTCTTATAGATATGCGCAGTAACTAAAAGATATATGACCATGTAAAAACTTGCTGATTATGTATCATTTTGTGTTTTTTTTGTGGTTGCATACATTTTTCGTATTCCTAATATTTTTTAACTTGTTTCAGGTATGTACCTGTACTTTCAACTGTAGCACTGTAAGTACTAGATAATTTTTATATCACGACGACCTGCAATTTGTGTTTTAACCTGATTTAACCCCTTCACTTTCACTGAGCGAATTTTCTACCAGTAAGGACGTTCATTCGTTTGTTGTTCTACGTCCTAACCATAGTCACGGTATAAATAATACGGTATGCTCGTTTTGAATCCCAAATTCGTCAAAGCCGGTCAGATGACGTCATTAAGGAGCGTATCAAAAACAATAAAATACATGTATGGTAAATAGCAAAATGTTAAAATCCAAATTATTCACAACTACCAATTAATGTAATTCAAATGCAGCTTTGCTTTAAAAAAGCCCGTTTTAAGTTGAAATTTACTTTATCTATCTTGTCGCCATCTAGTAGCGCTCGTGTTTATTTCTACGATTGTAGCGACTTTCGTGTGTGTTTACAAAGTGTTTTCGTGGTTTTTCTAGAAAATTGAATCGTGAAAACACCTTAACGCTTTTAAAATATGTTCCGTAACCGTCCGGATTTTCTAAACTTACCTTTCGCATTAACAAAACCCTCACGGTCGAAATCGATTTTAACATAATAATAATTATATATGTACCGCCATTTATGCTCCTATCTGACGTAATTTCGATATGCGCGTAAGCATACCGTATTATTTGTACCATGACCATAGTTTTGAAAATGGTAGGATAATGGAGCGTAGGAAAGAGCACGCCGCTTTAAAATAGAAACAAACATATAGCCGTGTCTCCCACCACATACCTAACGCCCAATATCGTTTCAACATTGGCATCGGTGCGCATTGCAAGGTCATTTTATGCATAATATAAGATGCCTATACTAAAATTAAATTTTGTTGACTACGATATATAATTTTGGGTATTACGCACTGTAAAGGATTAAATTAAAATAGATTAGATTAGGGTGAGGGTGGCACACAGACCTGCTTCACCACGATCTTTTCAGATCTATTGCGATCCCCTTTTTTCTAGAAGGCGCTCCCTAATTTGTCCTCTTAATCATCTACGAGGTCTTTAATAATCAGTTTACATTGACCAGTCAACAGACCTATTATTATTTTGACAGTCTCCTGTCTTTAGTAGGTCTTAGTAAATTCAGGCCTCTGTTAAGCCAATATTAATTTTCTTTGAGTGCTTGCCTCATTTCAAGCGCTTACACAGTCCCAAATCACCTAGAGCCAACACTTAAAGAACTAATCGCTTTAAGTGTGGAATGGCTGTCAGTGGAGATAGCGACACTTATACCTACTTCAGTCCATCTTTCTATTTCTCTGATACAATGATAAATTGCAGCAACCTCATCCTGGAACACCGTTGTGTCTTTGCTGGAGCTTATTGAAGCCTTTTTAGTCTTCTTTGCACATAATCCAGCTCCTACGCCATAGTCCGTTTTAGAGCCGTCTGTATGTGTATCATTTTAAGTTCGCTCTTACTGAAGTGCCTTTGCCTCAGTCCTTCAGATCTGGTACTATGACCAAATACTTTCTATCTAGGTTGAAGTTCTGAGACATGGCATTCCCATAAAGGGTGTTTCCTCAAGTTTATCTAGTAGTTTTTGATAGTCGACGCTTTGTGGTACTTGATTGTGCATAGACCCAGGGTTAGAATTACTTCCATTGCGTAAATTAAAATAGTTAACTGTAGGTTTGCACCACCATACTTTTTTAAATAGTTCACACACGTAACTTCATATCAAAAGCATGCAATTTATGGCACATGCATACAGTGAAATTAGTACCTACCTGCTGAAGGATGCAAATTTATACAAATGCATTAACATTTCTGGTAACAAAGCTAAAGTAACTAAAGTATTATACACCGTAATTATATTTGTTCTAACTATTAGAACAAATACAAAAATTCGGGCTGTAGAATACATATTTGACAGTTTTCTTATAACCTTTTTTGTGAAATTAAATTATGATATAAGAAAACTATCAAACGGCTACAAAATATTGTTCCCATACATAATTAACAGTATAGTTAATAGTTATTTATATTACAGTTTTTGGCAAGCCAAAAATAAACCCATAGTATTACTTCGTTTGACCAATCAGTTCAGATTAATATAGGGTACCAGAATACTGGAATGGCTCGTATAATTTATAGAGTAAATGTGTTTCCAGAGACTCTATGTCAGACCTCTTCTACAAAGGAAAAAACATAATGCAACACTTTTTATATGGAAAATCATATTATAAAATCTTGGTTATAGTCAATCGGTGGTTAAACTAAGAGGTTAGGCAAGAAGGTCTTGAAACATATTTACAGGACAATTTACATTTAAAACATGTTTCCATATTATTATTATTATTATCATTATTAACACTGTTATCCGGATACGAATAATTTTGGACCCGGATAATTTACTATCCGAATCTGGATGCTATTCGGATCTTTTATCCGAAACCTGGGGTCGCAATATCTGGATAGTGAATCCGGATTCTAGAATTCACATACCCGGATAGTTTTGAACCCTGAGAGCCGAATTTCGGTTTTATCGGATGCTTAGGCACTAGTTATTGTAAAAATTGCAGTTAAGTGCAACACTCTGTCTATCTCACTATTATTGCTCACAACAAGTACCATTTGGTTACTTGAATCGATATCGTAGTTGAGGTGCTCTTTGCGTTTTATTTGATATTATTTACTTCTGATACACTTTGTATATCTAACACGATGAAACTCGAATATGAAGTAACTTCTAGAATTAAACATCGCCTTTATACCTTATCTTGCAAGATTGATTAATCTTCGAAAGAGACTCTTCTAAAGTGAATTTCCGCTTATAAAAAAATCTTTTTCTATCTGGACATACTCTACATTCCTACTATGTTTCATTCAAATCTGAATATGACACCTGCAGAGCTGTTCTTGTTAGGTTTAAGCTATCATTACTCCTGAACACTCGATGAATCAAATTATTTTACGAATTCAATGCTTCAGGGTCCATAGTAAACAACCATAAATCTTTTGTGCGCTTAGCATTCTGCAGCTAACATCGAAAAAAAAAAAATCGTTATCTGGTGAGCAACGTTGTGGGAGAAATGCCCTAGGGAAATAAAAATAGTACCTTACCTGTGTGTAGTCTTTTGTTTTCATCCTCTCCATACGTTGGTTTTTCGTACTTCTCTTTCTCCTTTCGCATTCGTATTATGTTTTTTCTCAAAAACATATAACTTTGCTATGATTTACTACTCTCTGAATCTGTGGGTTGTAACGATTATATACATTTTATCTTACATGAGGAATATTTCATTTGCACCTGTCACAGCCGTGAAGATATATATCACCACTGATGAAATAAAACCTATAACGTTTCGCTAAACTACATGTGTAAGTGTTATAAACCGCTAATCCATTAATCTTATGTCCGCAAGGACAACAATTCTTTAAGTATAAGCTATAAAGCAGCCTCCTAAAATATATTTTTTTTTTATAATAAAACTATTTTAACCAATCGGTATAAGAATGGAATTCTATTTCTCATACAGGGTGAGTTTTTTATATTGAGACAACGGAATATTTGGAAAACACTGCATCGAATCAAAAAAAAGATCTTAATAAGATTTGTTATAATGTAGGGGGCTCACTGAATGGTGCCGAACTCGATCCCCCCCCCCCCAGAGGGAGAGGGGACAACTTTGAAATCTTAAATGGGAACCCCCATTTTGTATTGCAGATTCGGATTCTACGCCATCAAATATGTAGTTTTTGTTTGAAACTTATTTTTTGATTCGTAACAGATTGCGCTGTAATCGCAAAAAAACGTGATTCAGAACGTCTGGAAAAAATACACAAAAAAGAGAAGCAAGCAAACATGATTTTGTGTTTTTGACCTGGGTTCCCAGCCATACGGGCGTAAAAGAAAATGAAGCGGCGAATGATCTAGCCAGGCGAGACCATTCATTGAAGGTTTCACCTTTGAAATTACCAAATCGCAAATTCAAAAGCCCATTAATGAATGGATAGTTAATAAGTCCAAGGAGTTTTTATACTTTATAAAGTCTTTATTTTAAATGCCTGTGATATTTAATCCGTTGTTTAAATGAATTTTTCTTGACCAATGATTGGATACCTTTGCAATTTATTTTTGAAACATTCACATAGCAGCGTTTTATTTGCGGTCTTTTGATCTTTGTGTATCTTACCAACAACCTATGAAGAAGCTAAAAACCGTCTGCACTTCTCGCACCCATTGAAGAAACTCCTCGGCAATGCCTGCGGCGATGCAAACGAATTCGTTCATATGAGTACACGGATTTATTTTAAAGTTGTATACGGATATCCAAAAGAAATCCAAATGTCAACCACGCAACCTTAGATAAAGATTTGTTACGTAGCCGCTCTTAAAGGAGGCTAACTATAAGTAACATTACTATTATTTATGTTATCCATGTAGTAGTTTATATAAAGCCATGATATTCATTTGCATATACTTCAAAAAAGGGATGGTTAATTTAAAATAACAAAATAGGTATACGTTCACCTACTTTTGGGACCTATAGTTAAAAATATTTTCAGGCTATGCAAGAATCTTATAAAACCTATAGAAAAGATTGTTTTTTCAAAATGAAAAATTGTGTTTTAGTTGCTTAAGTGATTTATATCCAGCGTTTTATGGAAATCATTTTACCTATCCATATACATATCTTTTACATAATTTATATTCTTCATTGAAAATTTAAAATGTCTACATCAATTTTATTTTAATAAGATCGGTTATAAGAACATATTTATGCACATATATATTTCGGTGGGTAATCGGTACGTATTATCACCTTCAATCACACTTTAGAAACTGTTCTTTCATTATTGTAACGAGCTTCGATCTTATCGCGCAAAGAATTTTATTCTCCGTTACGACATTATCGGATTTCCAAAAAGGCCCATACCCAATTAACATAATTATAATTATCCTTAGTGTCAAACGATGTCAACTTGATTGTGCATCTTGGGAGTCTGTAAACTAACAAGGTTGTCCACACCTGCTGGTCGACCATCCGTGTTATCAATCTGCAAATCGTTACCTCGGACTCGTTAAGCCAGCCACTGCGTCTTGGTTAAGCGTTAAGACGTTTCTTATCTTGATGCCATAGCAGCATCATAAATTTAAATAGAAGACTTTTGATGAAGAGTTCCAAACATCTGCGATATTTAGATATTAACGGACAGACAATTCGTCTTATATTGACACTTACTAGCCATTTATTTTTGGAAAATCATAGGCTACAAGTCGTTATTGCACTTCACGTAATAAAGGTTTAATAATGTAGTAAATAGTTTGCTACCTCCTGGATAAAAAAAAAATTAATGTTTTATAATTTACTCCATAAGCCCTTACTAATGGCTCTTTGGGTGCATAAAAACAAAATATTAACTTTTATAAACAAGCCTCTAAGTATTCTATACAAGAAGCGTAATGATGATGACTTGGTAATGAATCTGATTAAAACTATAGGTATTTCGTAATACTTCTTTCGAATTTATTGTGTAAATTTCGTACGTCTTGATCTCTGTATTATGAACTTCTTCAGGGTTTGATATTAATTAGCTTATTTACTTATATCAAATACTTTTCTATAGGTTTGCCCACACATACAATTTTGTGTATTTGCGGCTTTAGTTTTCAACATTTTTTGTAAATGTCATATATATACGCCAGTAACAATTCTGAGGCATCTTCCATAGTAATAGAAGAATAAAAGTGAAAAGTCTTGAAAGTTGTTCTTATGTATCCGATGGATGAGAGATCTAACGATCCTGCAGGTCATGGAAGCATATTTACATTGTTTTCGGATAAGAAAAGCATGATTTGGCCCACTGTATGTGGTTAACTTAAAGAGTTATGCTGTGGATTTTAGGACATCACGCGTGTATAACTGGTAGGTGTTTGACAGCTGTGGAATTGTATCAGTGGCGAGCTGGTAACAGAACTGATAGTGCCTCAAACTATTATATCAATCGTAGGTGCTATGTGTCTCCGAGTAATGCACTCTCGGCATTACTTTCCCTAGATCGCCAATACACCCTTATTCTACCATTACATTATGCTGCCAGAAAGAAAATCGTTTCATCGCTAAACGCTACTGATTTCCATCTATCTCGCAATTGTAGCTGTTTCCTACAGCAAATTAGTCTTAACACATCTATGCTCAGGTGCTAGGGTAGCCGCAATAAAAGAATCCCATGCAGAATTTCAAATATAGCTAACGGAAAATGGAAAACAGTGTATATGACATATCGTACAAGATGAGAGGAAAATGTGTAGATCTGACGATTTATTTGCTCCTTATTCTGCTACTATCCATCTGTTAGAGAAAGTCTTATTAAGAAATATTGCACTACTGAGGTAAGGAGTTCCATCATACTGAAACGAGGTGAGACACATCTCATTTAGTTGATATAAGTCTACTGGATCCTTTTATGGCATTATTTAACCTGACCACGACGATGTAATTTAATAAACCAAATAATTGAAATAATATAAGCCATCAAGTTTAAAATGGAATAGAAAGTATCACTCCTAAAGTTGGATTTTCGATTGAACTAACAAAACAGAAACAAAATCGGTGTCGAAAAAACAAACCGCAACTCTTTACAAACTTTTTCGAGATTCGAGTTTTAGGCGACTGTTTCTGTTTTATTTTTGCTATATTATAATCTTTTTCTGTAGAATTATTCTACTTTTTGAAATGCTAGCGAAAAAGTCAATATATTTGCAAACACCTAGTTCCTTCAGACTTTTAAATAAGTACCAATTTCACTGTATGCACCAGTGCACGAATATATTATTTTACGCACGATTTTGAGTACATGAAGTTATTTATTATAACTATAACCGTCGAGTTGCTATAATAAGCGAATAAATAAAAGTAATAATAATTTTGTTGAAAAGTATCAACGTCTGGGTGATCTTTTCTTGATACCTTTTCGTCGCCTATCATCTCCTTGGTGATAGTAAAATATTGTTAATTTTAACTTGCTTTCTTTGTTTCTACCGTTTAATCTTGCATCACATCAGCCAACCTATTCCTTTTTCCTTTGCTGGCCTTTTTTAGCGGTCCATTATCTGCATTTAAAATCGAACATTAGCAATACGAGGCATTCAGACTGTTTCCTTTATTTTAAATTGATCCCACCGTGGAGATAGCTTCGACACGATATAAAGTAAACGTGCATGAGGCGGTAGTACCCGAGCACTTAATAAATAATTCATAAAGTTCCAGTAACACCTAGGTGTCGGTAGGAAGAGATGTTCTTCAATTTAGAGTATTCTAAATTGCTAAATCACAGTGACCAGCGCAAATAGCAATGGATTTTAAATAGTGTTCTTTTTCAAACAGTTGATTTACGTTTCTATGTAAGTGCGTGCTATACAGTTGCACATCTGAACTCCCTTTTAAGAAGGCGCACGAACATAAAAAATTGCGTTTCGCTCATAGAAGTGCGAGATTAACAAACTTTATTATTTATTATTATTGCATCAACAAAAATTAAAATAACTCTTAATGTTTGCTGTTTTTTTAATTTTGTTCTTTTTTTGTATCGGTACACTTATTTCAATTTATTTAAAAAAAAGTTAATAAATTTTCATTTGCCATCTAAAAAACGTTTTCGTATCATGTTTGTATGCCACTTTGCATAAACATAAATATAAACGAGCTAATAAATTGGAATCAGAGTAAAATTGATTTTTTTTTGTCAAGGGCGTTGAGTGCTCGAGACTTACCTGTGCTTGCCTATTTGCTAGATTATTTATTTGTTTTATAAAAAAGCAATTTTGTAGGATATATTGTTGAGAATCAACTGGTTGATAAGAATATGTGGCAAATGTCTATATTACCGAAATGAAACAATTTGAGATGAGCCCAACCGCTGTGTAAAGGCAGTTATTGCGCATACAAATTAACACTCAGATTTTTTTCAAAAATAATACAAGAATAATAAAATAAATCAAGAAAATGCGTGAATTTAGCACTCGGTTATAACTATTATTGGTAGAGAAGGTGAAATTTTTCCAGATATCGACGTGTTTTGTATGGTGACATAACCTAAAAATCGCATCTTTTAAGAAATAAAAGTAGAAAATGTAGTCTGCAAAGAAAAATATACACTTCATTGTAATTCTGTAATCATTCAATATCCATATAGCCAACATTACGATCCTCAGAGAGGCGGGTTCCATCTCATATTTTTGCCAGGTTTTTTTTCTGGAGAAGATAGAATTTATATCACGAGGAATACTGTGCATTCATGCCTCCAACAGCGTGACTGTATTCTGCACAATGACCTTTTAAATCAATTTAGTACTTTGGAAAGACATGGTTTGTCGTAAGGGTGAAAATAAAATATTAGAGAATTCTGGAGGAGATGGAACACAGACAGCCAAGATAACTGATAAAAGATAGTGCTGGGCATAATTGATTGACGGAAAAGACATCATTTGTTTATTGACGATTATTAAATAATTCGGTTATAGCTTTCCCATAATTAACTATTCTTCAATTTAGCAATTTCTGTATTATTATTCTCCTGACTTGTATAACTACACTACTGTTACTTTCTTTATTACAAAGTATTTGTATATTACCCAAAGATTTATTTTTATTTATACAGTATTGTCATATGGGGAGAAATAAATATTTTTATAAAAAATTAGCTTTCAATTGTAAGTGATTTTTATAAGATAATTTAGACTACCACAAGGAATACATAACTGCCATAACTGGAATGTAACAATTTATCTTTCAGTTTTTTCCACTTTATTCGCAGAAATTTTCTGTATTATCGTTATTAATTAAAATGCACTTAACATAGGCTATCAGCAACGAATTCAATACACATTAACAGAATTTTTTTTTTTTAAATTCCGTGGCGGCATTTTAGAACACTTCTACGATGAACATGAACTCATAAATTTTACAAATGGCCGGCTATTTTACAAAATCCATTTTCCAAGGTTCTCACAAATGAGTGAATATTCAATATACAAAATGTACTACTTTGATTAATTACCCCCATTACCCTCCACTCCCCTTCCCCTCCCTCCCCCGCTCTCGTATACGCGCCTGTGATTTGGTTGCTTCAACCAAATTTGACCTTATTCAAGAAAATTATGCATTAACGTAGTGACAAATAAATTTTTATTTCAAAACACAAAATAATTTAGTTATGATGAGCAAAATTTCAGCCAAATTAGCCAAATTCTATTACTTAATTCAAATATACGGTACTAAACGAATATTTAATTGATCGAACTATAATCTTTATTCTTATTTTAACAACGCACTTATTTACTAGTGAATAAGTGAATAATATAGGGGACATGCGATTGATATCGTAAACACAAGTGTTTGCTCCGACTGTTAGGGGTTGATCACAAGGATCACTCCGCCGCCAAAGTATGCGGTTAAGGGAGTCGCCCTTTCAACGATCACGACTCTTTATTATTAGACATTAGGTATTAGGCATTTTTCTTTGATATTTCAATATGAATATATTAGGGCTCAGAAAATGGGATTTATCATCATAACATTTTGTGATACGTCTGAACATGCAAATTATGAAAGAATTAAGTAGTAACAGCAGGATATGCTACCATGACGTCAGTTTCTTGCGCTTACTTTTTAGTGATAGATAGAGTATTTCAGTGTAGTTTAAGGGTTTCTTTGTTATTTGAATATACATACAATAGTATTTTTACAGCAAATACGGTTTGTCTCGATTAGATATTTATTAAAAGATGAAGATAAATTTTGTTGAAAAGATTATAATTCAATAATAAATGAGAGTGTTACACTGAAAAAAGTCTATACTCAATTCAACCTTTAGTTGTTATTGTTAACCGTGTATGTTTAAGTTAATAATTGATGTGTTTAAGTTAAGGAATCTAAAATCAATACAAATAAAGCCGAATAGTTACAGTAACAATATTATCTGTTTAAAAATTATAGTATTTTTAATATTATAATAATAATATTATTTAATTTATTTAATGCAGATATATCAATCTTTCTAACAAAAAAAAATATTGCTTTAAATCAAATGTACCCACAATGCGTTTGAAGTATATTAAAAGATTATTTGCAACAAACAATTTGTTCCTTTTTGACTTTACATGCATGATATGATTGAATTCAATTACATCCTCATTTCCAACGAACGCATACTTTGGCTTGAATCCTGAACAAATGATTTTGTCAAAGAAAATTTACCATCTGTTTGCTGAATTGATAACTTATGTTGTGCTTAAAACAACGCGTGTTTGTTTAAAAGGATTATACACTTTTTTGAGTGTGAGCTGTTAACCTCAATATATTTGGGAAGATTTTGCTAAATTTGTCAATTTATACCTACAATTTTATGTTTCATATCGAAACATATTAATGTAGGTTGACTTTAAGCCGCTAAAATTGCACTGTTGCACTAATTAAATCTTCGCAAATATATTGAGTTAAACAACCTAACACTCTCATTAATTATCATTTTAACTAATTCAATATATATATACGCTAATGCGTGATATGCAATTATCGCCGAGGGGCACTGAAGAGCTTTAGAAAACGAAACACGACGTGTCTGTCCATTGAGATAATTAAGAATACATTTTTCTGGATTATAATTTATTTTATTCAAAGAAAGTTAGCGAGATATATCATGATATGCCAATATTTGTAGAAGATATTCACGCATAACTCCTTAAGTGGTTGATGTTCGTTTTTACATGCATATACGTAAACCTTATATATTATTTATACATACATCTCAGACGGCAGACACGAGCATGGCGTTAATAACAGTGCGGTAGCAAGAAGCGATGGCTAACAGTAGCTATTACACCACGCCACCCATTCCCTATGGCGTTTAGCAATTCAGTAGATACTCAGAGGCCCTCCCAACTTCTTGGCGTTAAAATTAATTTTATTACTTCATTATTCACACGCTGGCAATTATATTTAGTTGCCGGCAGCTTGTTGATGTGTATATCGTACATACAGGCAATTATTATTGGTGAGGTTTCGTTGAGAAAAACATATAAAGACACTAGATTAAAGAATACGAATTTATAAATGTTTTCTTTGATTCTTTTTAATTACTACTAACTTACAATTATAGATCGTTCGAATTAAGGTAGCAGTGCGCGTAATGAATTCGTATATGTGTCTCATACATAAGTTGTGTACTGTCCAGTAGACTTGAACGAACTATAGTACCTACTGTTTTCCATTTAAATTTCCACAAACCGAATATTTTTAACTCCTCTGCGACTAATTTGCAATTATAGGTGAATAACTGTCTTGCACGCAACGGAAATGACATATTATGTGCCCACTAAACAACTGAAGTTCGATCGAATTTTAACTATTTTTTGTTGGAATATTATTTCTATTAAAGCGCTTGTACTTTCTATGGTATTTCCTGTTTGTTATTTATTTTTTTACATGTAAGTAGATATATAGTGACGAAGAAGAATCTCCATTAAAATACATTTCTAGCTGAATTATGGCTTGATTAAATAATACGATAATTAACTTACAAACATTTCCTCAACTTTGACTGACTTTCTCAATTGGTAGAAAATTTATTATTTTAATTGTATTGTAGTATGATAGCAAACGTTTGTATAACCTGAAATTTCTAATTATGTTTACACTATTATTATAGCATAATTGTGTAATGAGCCTAACGATAACAATACAATTTTTATAACCATTCCTCGCATAACAGATTTACCTGAAAAAAATCTAATAACCAAAACCATACTAAAACAATATCAAATTAAAATAGTGAATAAAATTCTAAATAATTTATAAAATCACTATGTTCTGTATTTCACTAGTTTAAAATTCAAAACATGCTTAAATAATGTTCAATTTCTCTATAATAATTGCAACTGTCAATATATCGATCAAATTAAATAATATTTAAAAAATAGGATTTAAAACCACAAATCAACTATAGTTACATTAGTTAGTCAAAAAACATGAAATTTAACCACAAATTTAATTTTAATAAAACAAAAACATTGCTATAATTGAAACATTGTAGAAATGATTTATATAAAGAAACATTTCAAGAGATATCACAAGGACTTATTATATTATTTATTAATTTTTCTGAGTTAAGTAATTCTCTACAATATTGCTTTTAGAAGTACTAGCCTATCTCTTCAAATAAAAAGTTAACCTATGTCAGGTTTCAAAAAAACTGCACTGTATAGTTGCAGCAGTAAATGTAACTGATATTACAAATGAATGATTATTGTACATTACTGGATTGTGTCTGTGCCAATTTTCTTTTTTTTTTTGAGATTATATACTTTATGGATTAGGTTTGATATAACTATCAAATTATTATATTGAGTATATGCATTGAGAAATAAAGAATACATGTATGTTATTATTTTTAAATAAAATTCTTGAGGTAGCGGCGTCAATTAGAAAATTATTAAATTATAATATATTTTCTTCAATTTGTCGAAAAATATATTAAAACTTAATAACTTTCGAATTGAGATCGCTACTTCAAGAATTTTATTTAAGAATTAATTCAAATTGGCTAAGAGTCAGTATAAAAAATTATCTATGCTAACTTATTGTTATTTACATTATATTTAAATTAGACCTTTTATAATTAGTGATGTAATCGACTCAAACCCACATATTTTAATATACAGAACGTTTTCATACAAGTGGCTAGTTAGAAATTTTCGGAATTGACTCTCCAACGTTACTTTGTAATCATTTCGTAGTTATTTCTTTTTCCGGTTTTTTTACGCTTCTACCTAACCAGAAGTCGCCATAAACTTTGTTATTTTAAATGAAATACCCTGTGCGTTATTACATTTTTGAATTCAACATGAAAGTCTATGACGATTGCAATTAGAGTTTCTACATATTACGATTTTTGTAAAAGCTTTGACATTTACACCATTATATAACTGATTGCTTTAAATCTCTGTGTCCTCGTATTTTAAAACTACCAAATACTAAGTTATTTCGCTAAAACATTATAAAATATTTCTTCTATATCATGCAAAGTGTCTCAAAGTTAGTGATACCTCAGATTTTCTTAAAGCTATATTATTTTTCTTGTTAAAACTTCCAAGTTAAAGATAAGTATAGGACGCCATAGTGATAATTGTCATGGAAGTTATGCTAAATTCAAAAATATAATCATGCCTAGGATGTTCCATTTAAAATTAAGAAAGTTCATGATGACTTCCGGCTAACCGGAAGTATAAGAAAGGTGAAAGTATTGAAGAAATAAAATAGGTAACTACCAAATTATTACAAACTCCAAATTTTTGAAATTGATGAATTTTGTTAAGCCCGAAAACTTTTAGTTAGCCATTTCCATTAAAACGCTGCATGCATCATTCATTTTAACTAGTAAAAGTTTAGCGAATCGTCGTTGGACCGTCTCAGTACAATATGTAGGTAAGACTATGGGATTTAATGAAAGACATATAAAAATATGCCAAATTCAAGATAGAAGAAAGGGAGTACAAATTTGAAAAAATTAACCCAGTCCGAATACCTAGAAGTAACAATAACATCAAAAAACGAAGAAGAGTGTGAAATAGACAACAGAATCTTGAAGAGAAATAAAGTGGTGGGGGCACTATCAAATTTATTGGGTGTAAAAAATATATCGCGAGCAGCCAAAATTAGAACTTCTGAAACGATAATAAGACCAGTTGTGCTGTATATCAGCGAAACATGGGAAATGATTGAGAAACATTTTCGGAGGAGTAAGAACAAGAGAAGGTGAATGGGGATGACGCACAAACAATGATGTAATGAACCTGTACAGGAAAGCGAAAATAACGCAATTAAGTACTTTGAGTAATTTTATTACATTACCATACAAATTTTTAAAATTTTATTTCTGCTCCATTTGTTATTGTTTTGGAGACACCAGTATGTCGAAAAATGAAATACTTTTTTTTTTAATGCAGTAACCTTCAATGTATGTACATAAAGATATGTGTATATACACATACATATGTATATTTGTAGTATTTGTATCATGATTTTGCTAATCTATCGTGTTCATCTTTCATTTCTCTTCCTTTTTTTTATCGTTGGTCGACATAATGCTTTAGCACCTGGCAGCTGGCACTAGTATTGGTCGGCAACTTCTGTGCCTCGCAAGGGTAATAAGAAACGAACAACATATTGAATCAATGTAGATGGCACTCGGAGCGTACAGAAACGGCCGACACAACTCTAATTGTTCACAATGTTTTAACATACAATAGTCGTCGAACTACCATATATCGACATTGATTTTTTAATGTGGTCCGATCTAGATTACCTTATCTTTGTTACGATCACTGTATTTCAGCAGTAACCATTTACAAACAACTATTGTAGGTTATTCAAATTTTAAATGCCAGCGTAAATGTTTGTTTACTACTATGTACAGGCCACTGTAATGAGAAAAGTGAGGAAACACCACAACCAAAAATTAAGCATAGATTATTTTAATGAAAATTTGTGTATCAAAATCTGTAAAATCCCAATCACTTACTTAAAAACACTACGTTACAAATTAAAAAAAAAAATTAAGTACCCACTTCAATTTTTCCTGTTTATTTATTTATACAAATCGCTTAATAAGAACACCTATGTACTTTTTTTCTATCACGTACTATTTTTTGGGTACGGTAACTAATAATTATTGGTAAAAAACTTAAAAAAAACATACACATTGCTTTATTTAATTATCAATAATTCGATTAAATTAACGACAAAAAAAATTAAAACTAACGACAAAACTTATTTTGTTTTCTTAATTAGTCTCAAGCCTGGTGAAATGCGAGGGGAGGGTGGCCGGCGCTTCGCAATACGTATCTATCATAAAAAAACTGAAAAATCGCGAATATCTCCAAAACCTTTGGAGATAGACACAATGACACTCGTATAAAATCGAAAGAAAAGAAAATTTTACATCCATTTATGTAAAAATTGCTATACCATTCAATTTAAAAAAAAACAAGTTTTCCATGATTTTAAAGTTCGAAAATTACAGAGCCCTATTTAATAATTCTGTAATGTAAACGCAACAATTTTAAAATAAAACGCGTGTGCTGTTTCATAATTAAGTGAAAACTGAAAACCGCATCTTTCTAACTTTCGTATTTCCGGAGATATTTGCATTTTTTTTTTTTTTTTCGAAAAAACGTCATGTAATTCGGAAACGGTACAACTTAGCCCCAATGTATGCCTAACGTATTGTTATTTAAATTTAACAAGGAATCCAAAAATACAGTAATATACAGGATGTTCCATTTAAAATAATAAAGTATCTACTTCCGGTACAACCGAAAGTCCGCCATTGCTGAAACTAATTTTAAAATGTGTAGAATATGATTCGAGCCAACATTTATTTGAAACATTTTTCCAAAAAAGCAATAATAAATCGGCTATGGACCGTTGCATCTTAGGCTGGACACCCGGTATGTATATGTAGAATATTTCACGCTACGAGCACGAAGTGACATGTAAATATGCATATTGTATCTATGAGGGGATAAAATGTGAACTCTACCCCCATTGAAAATCCCATGATTTTGTGCCAGAATCGGCATAGCCCATCTAATGCCGTCAGTGTATACTTCAAAAACAAGACGTGATAGAAACAAAAAAACATCCACTGCTTACATATTGTAACTAATTGAAAACCATAATAGTAATCAGTTTTTCAGGTACGAAAATCGTGTCACGCTGTGAAACTTATTGAAACTCAGATTTCAAAAAAAAAAAAGATTTTTTAGTCCAAAGTTAGTTTCAAAAGATACTTTAGTACTTCATGCAGTCTATTACACAGATCAAGAAAAGAAATCGTTCAGCTTATCATTTATCAGTTAAAAGATTTGTATTTTTTTTTCAATCTATCTTATTAATAACGCGACATACAAATTCCAGGATTATTTATAACAGCTGCCCTGGCGGATGGCATATTAGAAGTATATGCAGAACCAAACATCAGAATTAACTGGCAGCTGTTATAAATAATCCTGGAATTTGTATGTTGCGTTATTTAAAATATTTTCAGAAATGTAACATTGCCGCTTTTATCAATCCAGGTAACAACTTTTTTTTTAATTTAAACGCAGCACCCTGTATCTTTTTTTCATTATTAGGTGTCTTATTAATTTTTTTACCTATAATATAACGTTTCCAAGTATTTTTCAATCTCATTATAAAAACAACCCTAGGTGGTGAACATCTCGAGTGAAACTGTTTTGAGCACTGTGATGACGCGTTTCGGAAACATACAGCACAACAGACAAAGTTACTCCGGGAAATTTATCATTCTTCGGGATGTTTATATTCGGTAGCATATCCTATATTCCCCTTCATCTAGAATGAATAACGGTATCTTGATGTCAACTGCTGGTTTTCCATTTGGTTAGCTGGCAGCGATAACAATCGAAGCCGGATTACAGATAATTTTAGTTTAAATGAGTATTCTTCCTATGACCACGAGAGACGACAGTTGTCCGTGACCAACTATAACAATTTTTACGCCACACACTCAGAAATATCCGAAAAGTTTACCTAAGAAGTACCAATACATCACCCGTATAGTATATAAATCCATAATTTCGTGAATTACCTTCGAGATTTTCCTACGAAATATCTTGGGAAGAATCCAAAGTATCATTTGACCGTTTTGTCGGAGCTCCCGCGTACGTCCAATTTGATCCAAAGAGTCTCTGCCATACCGGTAATTTGAATTGTCCATAGGTACCCGGTATTTTAAGAAAATAATCAATTAATTTTAATTCAATTTTAACCAGTAAATTAGTGTTTATTTTTCATTTATGTTCGCTATACGATTCATTTTGGGTTAAGTTTGTAAAAAAACGCCATTTGCTAGTCGTCGTTAGGAATTTTAATTTATTCTATGTTGTCATAAAATCTACTCTAATATGGTCTCTTCTAGAAAGTTTTATGTTCATCGATAACACACGAATCAAATTATGGTTTCCTTACTAATACTTTTCTATAATCTAATTTATTAAAGTGCCAACCGAGTTTGAATACGTATTTTGATTTAAATAAATTTATTTTATATAGCATATCATTCCAACATACGTACCTGTGATCTGAGAGTCCCTAATATAATAAAATGGATGATTATTAGGTATTGAAATAAAGAAATATGGTTGTTTTGTTTTAAATTGTTCGTTTATTGCACGATTCGTGTGATTTTTACAACGATACAGGATATTACATTTTTTCCAATTTTAAACAATCCGAGAATAAAGGGGCTTTGGGAGCGCGCTCTGTAGATAAGAAAATCTACTTATTCGTTAGCAAGCGGCTGAAAAGCTAATTTGACAGCAAATCTGGTGCTCTCACAAGTGTCCGGTGCCACCTAGCAGGTTGAAGGTTACTGATCACGATACTCACTCACAATACTGAAGAGGACGCTCGGGGAATTAAAACAGCTACATTATCGTATTTATTTTTATTGTTAAAGAAAAATAAAAAAAAACAATTATAGAGTTAATTAAAATATTGATTATTAAATAGAATTATATATGAAAATAGTTAGAATATCCTATTTCACTGAAGTTAAAAATTAAAAATGTAAAATTCCGGGCATTTGTTCTGCAAAACAGAGCAATTTATTTAGTTTTGCACTGACTTTCCATTTTACCAATTTCCATTTGCAACCAACCTATCTGTTCTATTTTTTTTGAGATATTGATAATTTTTGAAAGCCTTGCATGGTATTATGTGAAGAAACTAAAGTATATAGTGTTATTTATTGAAACTTAAGTTTAAAACAAAACGAGTAAATGAATAATTGCTAATAACATGAACTTTAGATGATTTATTTATATTCACTTATTTTTAATATTTTGTGCGCTGATCCAACCGATATAGCGCAGTCCTAAGGTAGGCGTTCATTATTAAGTATCGGACAGACGGCACACATCGCACGAATCGGTTTTATTTGATATACTGCGTCCACTTTCGCAGTATACGGATATCCGAATAATGCGTAGGCACTTTTCAATTTTTACTCACTAATGCCGTTATTTAGTTCCGTATAATGTCGTATATAAACATTTGTAATTGGTAACATGAATAGCGAAGATGAAGTTATTGTTATTACTAATTTTCTGACAGAGGAAGGAAAAAAGTAAAATAAGTAGAAAAGAAAAGAAAGCGAAGATATCGGATGCACAACATTAACAAGAAAAGGTTAAAGCATGGAGAATACCATTACATTATTCCCCGGATTTGATAGAAGATGATGTAAAATCCTATCAATATTTTCGTATGTCTCGCGCTGTGTTTACAACTTTACTAGATATTTTGAGACAACATTTAACAAGACAAAATACATCATTTAAGAACTCTATAGATAGATAGATAGATAGATACATAGATTATTTATTCTTAAGTGCAAAGCAGTAGAGCACGCCATTATGGTTACAAACAAAAGAAAATAAAATAAACAAGTACAAGTAAATAACAATACATAATACATAAAAAGAAACAAACAACAGAAAATGGTAACAAAGCTAGCCAATAGCACTAGTGATATTCTATATTTAATATATATTAATTAAAATAATTTTAAATTTTGTAGAGCACAACTCTTTTAATGCAGGTGGCAGTTGGTAATAAATTTTAGTACATTGATGTATTACATTTTTTTTTGTATTCTAGTAAGATTGGTTTTTGGAGGGATCAGGGTACAATTTTTTACACCCCTTGTTCCATAATTGTGCACTATTTCGTATTTTTTTTTAAAATTCGAGTATCAATCTCAATACCCAAAAAGGATGTGCTAGCAGACGAGGCAACCATCACTCCCGCTCTGTCCACGTCAAAATCACTACCAAACACCAACAAGATAGTTTTTTTTTTGTATTTAGATTTAGGTTATACTCAGACAGCCATGATCCCAAAACGCGAAAATAGATTTGAAGCCAGTCCACCACAGCACCCTCATTCACCCCGCACACCACCGATGTGTTTATCGTTTGCATATAAAACTGTATGCTCTCTATTAGCGAGAGGGAGGTCATTAACATAGAGCAGAAAGAGCAGCCGCCGAGAACAGATCCCTGCGGGACACCCAACGTGGTCTGCTCATATAGGACTCAAGAAAGACCTGTATCTATTTTTATTGTAATATTTAGGAAGAGACCATGGAAAGCAATTCTTCGTTGCTGACTAAGTACTGTGGATGCCGTAAATTATATAATTCTTCATACTCTTGCACAATTGCAATAAAGCGAGCAACCCCCATGGCAATAACTGCTTGAAACACTAAATGCGAATGCCGAAGAAGCACGTGCACTTGCCGGGATTTTGAATTTCAGATTTTAATTCGTCTATCCGAATTTCTGTCGGCATTACGGAGGTGCAATGCGTACGATGCGGATAGATGGACGCAGTTCCATTAAAAATAATGCAACTAATAGTAAAATGCGTGCCGTCCGTCCGATACTTAATAATGAACGCCCACCTTTAGCAGTAACTTATATCTTCGTTCTTCGTATTTACCTTGCGAAAAATAGCTAGTATTTTTTAAAACGCTCTCCTCACGAACAAATGTACCTCGCCAAGATATCGTCAATTTTCAATGTTCTGTTTGTTCTGTCGCCTAAAACATAAGTATGATGTAGCTATGGTGCACTTGCCTGCCACGAAACATCAACGATATTCAAATCCCAACATTTTATGTAATTTGTTTCCTTATTGTGTCATTTAAGTTTTATTAAAAAATTTTGCGGAATTTTCTTGCAACTGCGAATGTATTGTTCTGCCATTTATGTGGTAGCTTTACCGAATACCATTTCTTATCATTAATTTGACAGATTTATTAATATATCCAGGTTAATTCGAATATTATATACATATCCGGTGCATAAAATGTGAAGTACGTGCATAGGATCAAACTTCTGAAATTGTAGTTGGTGTATAGGAGTTATATAAAAAGTCGTCACAAAAATACGTCACGGATCCTAAAAATCTAATATAAAGTAGAATATTTCGTTGATGTGCACCAGTTACACTTTATCTTTCTCATATACGTAAAGAGTGAATTTTCTATCCTGTTTTAATCACAAGCCAGTATAGAAAGAGCAGCAGCAACGAACGAACCTATTGTGTTCTCCTACCAGAGATTTATTGTAAAGAGAAATCACAATTTTAAAATTTGAATTTGTTTTCAAGATTATATTTGATGTCTTAAAATGATCTACATTACAACGATAAAGTGAGATTTACCTTAAAAATCTCCTATCAAAAATAGGTTTTATTGACCTCGTATATATTTATACAAGCACTTGTGTTAATTGGTACGATAGACATCGGCATGTAATGTATGTGTGTTTCATAGCTCTTACGGCATGTTCAATAACATCTTGGCGCCGTCAGAATATATACAAGAATATTTGTATCAATACTGGTACTTCTGCCATTACTGACAATCAGAATTAGATACCTAATCACATATAGCTTGTTACTCCAAAACATAATGCAGCTGTACCTAAAATAAATGATATTAATATGTTATAATTGAAACGTATAATTTTACACAGAAAAAAGCAAACAGAATGGTCTTTACGGTCTTTACTTGTTTTAAAGCTTTAATTATGTACATAAATCAAATTGCGCATGCTGAATTATTAATTTTGTAATTATAGTTAGTTTGGTAATTATTATACACACTAAAAAAATAGGTAATTTTTCTTGGTAAAAAATCACTTTTTTGATAATTCTCCGCACTGAATGGAGATAGTAATCGTACAGCAACTTAAGGAATGTAGAAATATTAGAAATTTTCCCATAATACAAGTATTTCACGTGACTATTAATGGGAAAATTTCTGTTTCTTAGAAAAAAATGTCTGACATTTTAATATTACTAATAAGAAAAATATAAATATTTCTCAGGAAAAAATGAAATTTTCTTACAATTTGGAAATTATAGTTATCAATAAAGTAATTTTCAAATGGTAAGGAAATAGGCAAGGCGCGCTGCGTAAACCTGAACTGGCAAACTGGCACGGTGTTCGGTCACACGTGGTTTTGTTTTCTTGTTGTTTTGGAACTATACTGGTTACTAGTAGGTGGTATTAATTCGCACTAAAAAATCTTTTAGTTCTCTGAATGTTTGAAATTCTGTTACGTACTCTGCTACAATTTGATCTGCATACCAATTCGATAGGTGGAAATGTCTTGGTCCGTTAGGTCAGTTCCGCCTGTAAGAGGTTATGTACACTGCCCGACAAAATTAATGTCGTGGTCCACAGTGAATTTTCGTATTTTCCTATCTGGTTTTTATAATTGCCAAGTGTTTTACATGTACACACAAAAAATAATTACACAGTTTGAATAAAAATGCATCACATTGAATATAACATAACTTCCTATATAAGCAAGAAGATGATGTATTTATATTGAGAATAAAATTTGTTTAGTTTTCCAAACCCGTGAATTTGCTAGACGAAACATTTTTTTAGTTCGAATGTAATCAATATACTAAAATCATTATGAACATATAATATTTTCACCACAAAAATAATTATTTTTGATTTGAGTAAATAGATTTTCTCAACTGGAAACTATCATATTTATGCCTTAATAATTTATGTACATTTGATAGAAGTATATAAAAGTATTATTTGAGGTATTGTCATTATTTGCTTCCAAAATATGAGTATATTGAACTGATAATACTTACCTGCTTAATCTAAGTATTTCTACTATTCAAGGGCAATAATTACCTACTAATTTTGTGTCAGTAACACCAAAAAACATCGGTAGGGGAAAATTAATAAATAAAGAAATGTTATTTAATTAAATAATTTACTGTAATACTTTATAGTTTTACAATGTTTGGGAGAAAGTGGCATGTCGGTGTACTCCAGGAGTGCGCACGGGATATTGATGCCGTAGAGGTATAGATGTATCCGTCGTTGCGACCGGTGTTCTCGGGATACTTCCCACTCGATGTCTGGGCTTGGTGTCTAGTCGGCGTTGGTGACTGATACAATTGCAATCAGTATAATAATTTTCTGGTATTATCTACTGAAAACTGATAACTAGTAAATACCTACATATGTTTGTTAATGTACATACCTACCATGTTCATATATTATCGACACAATGGCACTGACTCTAAGTATTATTTCAAAGTTTTTTAAACCAGTAATCCTTTAATATTAGATAACACACGTACTTACCTTCGAATATTTGAATGGTAGCATATGTGCATCGGCCCCATTCCACCCCATTCTCTAAGTAGCTGTGAAACGGCTGGGGTATCCATTTAAATTTACTTTCACTCACAACCAACAACACTGTTCGCTGGTCAATCAAAAAGTGACGCCAAGTAAAGCGTATTGCTGTGTACTGATTGCATTAATTGAAAATGGAAAATGAATTTAAAAATGAAAAAAAAAAAATTTGCTAGCTCAACGGATAAAATTTTTAAAGGGCGCAAAAGAACTATTAACCTTAGAGTTACCCTCGCGAGTTAGAACTTGAATCTAACCACGAAAAGTAAATTGTGAGTGAATGAAATCTGAATTTCTTAATTACCCAAAAATTGAAAAGGTTTAATATAAAAGAACAGAATTTTCAACCCAAAGATGCTAATTAACAATCAATTTTATTTCAAAAAAGGGTTTAATTTACAACTTGTGCAGAAAAAAACCGTGAACTGAAGGTTCTGGCCGAAAATATAAACTGCACTTGACTCTAAATTACAATAGGACAATGCTATTTCCTATGCAAAGCAAAAGTTTTGTTTGTTCAGGAAGATTATCCAAAATCTTTCAATTTCAACCCACGTGGTATCAACAAAATAAAATAAATTCGTGGACAAATACTAGAAATTTACATTAAAGCAAAAACTAAAAGCAAGGACAATGCTTCTACTCACCCAACCAAGGTGATTGATAAATAAAAATGAATCAGCAAAATTGAATAACGGAAAAATAAACTCTTTAAACTATAATGAGAGAATAAAAACTAAAAATGTATATTCCCAAACAAAAATAATAATTAATCTTATATCTATAATGTGCACACTTCAACACACTAACAATTATTATAATTTGAATTCCTTGATGGACTAAATAAAATTAAATCAGAAATGTTAAATTTACTAATTTAAAGCCGTATTACAATTCAACGACAAAATCTAATAGAATCCGTATTAACTCTAACTAGCGAACACTAGACAAATAAATGAATGGAGTTAATTTAAAAAGCTTAACACTTTATTAAATAAATCAAACAATAAACTCTTTAACTAAAATTTATACAAAACAAAAATTATTGTAAAAATTCTCCGTACATTGAATAACGGCTGAACGGAGTAAACAAATCAAAATATGCAACTCAAAATACACTCAGCGATAACGCGGGTAGTCTAACCACAGCAGTATGTATATGCAAAACCTCCTAAAGCCTCTAACAAAGACGGAACCAATGACAGATAAGTTTTAGTGCAATAAATGGTAGGGTAAAATTCGTTTCAAATGTTTCAACATTATGGTAATTTCAATTTGATATTTCATGTTTTCAGCACAAAACATTTAATAATTTTATATAGTAATTCATTATACCAAACATATTTTATTTTGAATCCACAGACTTTCTCACTATAATCGCATAGATTTATTCCTTACAACAATAACATTTGGAGGAAGTATACTTCAATGCAAATATTTATGCTATTTGTTCTAAGAGTATATTGTGTTTTCAGAGAAATCACTCTTGCGTTCTAACCAACCAGATATACTTCATTTAAATATATATTAAGTTTCGATTTCTAAATAAATAAAAATATTCAGATTGATAATAGATTTTTTATTGCGTAGGTACCCCAATAAACCTCCTACCTGCATAAACCGATGGCAGCCGAAAGCACGCCTGTTCAAATGATGAGCAGACATTAATTTTGTCGGGCGGTGTGTCTTGGACGAAGCACCATAATATTCCTTTTATCTTGTTGGGAATGCCTTCTTACATTCGCTAGAGGTTCAGCTCCACAACTTGTCGATGCATTTGTAACACCGCATATCCATTTAACGAAGAAATAAAATTCTATCATTCTTTTCTATCATTTTCTCATAATCACCACGATTTTCTTTCTGAAACATTTTCTGTCACTAATAGGATATGAAGATGGAATTTGATTATCTCTAATCGTGCCGTAACCTAAAAAAAAAATTGCAAGCAGATTGTTCATATGTATATTGTTACAACGCAATTCATCCAACATCAAAATCATTGCAGACGCTGCCTTTCCAAAACCTAAATCTGCTTAATCGTTTCCCGTGGATGTTTCTTAGACATAAATCAAAGTTGACGGGGCACCACATTTTATATCCAAATCGAATTGACTTGCCAAATATGTCGTCACATCCGTGGCGGCCGTAGTACCTAATCATAGCTTCATAAAAAGGTAGATTCTATGATGTCTGGAAATCTTCTAAAAACCTGAACTTGAGTCTATCCATTAGTGGACGTATTTTCCTTACTTTATTGTTTTCATGGGCAACAACTTTGTCGGAAAAATGGACAAATCGTTGGATTTGAAGAAACCTGTTTCTCCTAATGGCTTTCACCGTCATCAAGTTTCGCACATATTCTCTTTCTTCCCAGTACATACGCTTTGATGGTAATTGTATCCTGTAAGAAGTAAAATTCCGCAATCTTCTAGACTCCTCACCACAAACTGCACTAAACTGGACGTACGTTTCGATAGCAAAGCTATCATCATCAGCAGAAACACTAAACTGAATTCAATCATTCAGTGATGATAGCTTTGCTATCGAAACGTACGTCCAGTTTAGTGCAGCTTGTGGTGAGGGGTCTAGAAGTTTGCAGCATTAGCAGTACCACAGTTTAGGGTATTTTTGTCAAATAAAATTCCAATAAAACAGCATACGTCGTTGTTCGAGATAGCGAGATCGGGCTCATTGTTGAATTGCGCATATTTAGGCGTTTCTTCTACTATTCACTTAAACACATACTCATCAAAAAATAACTCAAAAATATCAACACATAACATGTCTTAATAAACCGAATAATTATCTTTAGAAAATGACTTTTGTTGTGGTTCAAAATCGCCTTCAATCTGTATTGGGGCTTGTCATCCACTGTCGATCTATTCCCGATTTCTAGGAAAAAAAAAAACAGAAGGTTGAATAACAGACGAGTCATTTATCGGTGATGTATTTATTATTTTCGATGTCGAAGGAATAGGGTTTTTAGTTACAGGCGATTATCTTCTAACATTTGATTGGACTTTTTTCAGCGGAGCTCTAAGTTGTCGTCCACTCAAATTATAAATCATTCTACCTTCATCTTCTTCTGCAGAGTTTTCGTCATTTACTTCCGCTGGCGTTAATGATTCATCGTCATAGAGCAAATCCATTGCTTGAGATAAAAAAAACCAGATCTAAAAATATACATTTTGAGACATCTGTGAGATCTCTACTTACTTTACTACGTACTTTAGAGCCTGATAATGTAATGACAAATATTAGTAAAGTATTTGTATAAACTGGACAATATCTTATTGTATAGAATATATAGCATGCAGTGATACATAAAAGAAAAGAAGAACTGAATACAAACAGAAAACTTGACTTACACCCAATGTCCATGTTTGAAAGTAAAGCAAAATTTCGTTCAAAACAACGTACCGCCCACAAGGTTAACACAGAGCAAAAGACTTGCTGCTTAGTCCAATTGCTTATTCCAGTTTAAATTATTAATATCCGTTTTAAAGTTAATACGAAATTAAATATGTTGAAGGTTATGCAGCATATTTCTTTACTGTTCAAGCATTTTAGCTGTCAAAAACGCAAATATAGGTCATGATTTGAGCGCGTAAAACACTACATAATGCACCGGAAATAGTAATATGCAGCTGATTAACCGATTTGGCAAGCGCGAATCGAATTGTCATAAAATGTATACTGCATACGGAGGTTGAGATGATCTTGAGCTTCCTAAATTCCAACAAACCAGAAAAGTATTTTTATAAATAGTTTTTCCTTATCACATTCATACAGTTTCAAAAGTATACGTTAAAAGAGCAATACCAGGGTAAAATTTATCTCCTCTAGTAGAACTCTTAATTATTTTTTTTTATGTAATTTAATCGGACCTCATTATTGATCGAGATATTTAAGAGGATTCCCCTGTACGCCGGGAGAAATGAAAAATGATTCCCATTAACCCGCGATATGAGATATGAGGATATGAATGCATTTTCTGTTGGGATTAATTCGACAAAAAAGCGATAAGAAGAGAAACGCTTACCAGCGAAAGAGATAGGACGATGAGAAGAGGCGTCACCATTATTTCAGGCGGTAGCTCCAGGTTACTAGAAGGCCATTTGACATTACCAGGTGATTAGCAACGCCCAAAATATATAACTCTTGCTTATAATTGTCTGTACTAATAATTATATTTAAAAAAGAAAGTCAATGGAAAGTACTGTACATATGCATTTAAAGAAAATGTCTAGGTACTTGCAGTAGGGTCGGGAACAATTTTTTTAATTTTTTTATTCGAAAGAAAAGTTTCAAATTACTACGCATTTACAAGTTTTTTGTTTGTGAGATTAGTATTTTTAAAGGAAAAGAAGTTTGAAAATGTATATGTTTTAAAAAATTTAGTCCAACATCACAACCTCCCAATAAAAAATCAGAGATTCTGTTTTGGGCCAATAAAAAATTAATTAGCGATTTGACGTTCACATATTGTACAATATGTGTCTCGCTGTCATTGTCAAATGTATCAAATTGTCAATCGTGACATTGAGTTTGAGTGGAATGTTTATAATCCGTGTTGTTTTTAGAACATCATCCCTAAGATCTAGATTTGTTGGAAAAAATGTTCTGTAATCATAATATAGTCAACAAATGGAAAATTTTGGATAGCAACTATTTCAAATTCAGGATCTAATGTAAGTTGTCTGTGTAAAATGACCTAGTTAATTTATGTAAATCCTATAACAACAATAGTCTTATAAAACTTCCCTCAGCATTTTCACAAACTATTTCCCTAATACTTAATAATTGCCCAAGGTATTATAATATCACGCAATTATTAAATAATCATACCAAATGTCACTTAAACATTGACCACAAACGATTAACTGACATATGTGACACTGGGCGAAAGCAAAAATCGTCAGTTTTTTATTGGCCAAAACAGTTGTAACGTCTTAGGACATAATTTGAAATTTTTGAGTTGCTTTTACTCACAAATATAAAACCCAAATGTTGATTTGTTTTTACTGGTTTAAAAAGCTTTGAAATAATACTTAGAGTCAGCGCCATTGTGTCGATAATACATGAACGTGGTAGGTATGTACATTAACAAACATATGTAGCTATTTAGTTATTAGTTTTCGGTAGGTAATACCCGCAAATTATTACACTAATTGCAATTATATCAGTAACCAACGCCGACTAGATACCAGGCCCAAGCATTGAGTGGGAAGTATCCCGAGAACACCGGTCGCAACGACGGATAAGCATAACATCTAAACCTATACGCATCAATATCCCGTGCCCACTCCTGGAGTACCCGATACGCTACCTTCTCTCAAACATTGTAAAACTATAAAGTATGACAGTAAATTTATTTAATTACATAATATTTCTTTATTTATTATTTTTCCCCTACCGAGGTCTTCTGGTGTTACAGACACAAAAATAGTAGGTAATTATTACCCTAATGTAATAGTAGAAATGCTTAGATTAAGCAGGTAAGTATTATCAGTTCGTATACTTATATTTTGGAAGCAAATAATGGCAATACTTCAAATAATACTTTTATATACTTCTATCAAATGTACATAAATTACACTACGTTACAAATTTAAAAAAAAATTAAGTACCCACTTAAATTTTTCCTGTTTATTTATTTATACAAATCGCTTAATAAGAATACCTATGTACTTTTTTTCTATCACGTACTGTTTTTTGGGTACGGTAACTAATAATTGTTGGTAAAAAAAATTAAAAAATATACACATTGCTTTATTTAATTATCAATAATTCGATTAAATTAACGACAAAACTTATTTTGTTTTGTTAATTAGTCCCAAGCCTGGTGAAATGCGAGGGGAAGGTGGTCGGCGCTTCGCAATACGTATCTATCATGAAAAACTGAAAACTCGCGAATATCTCCAAAACCTTTGGAGATAACACAATGACACTCGTATAAAATCGAAATAAAATCAAATTTTACATCCATTTATGTAAAAATTACTATATACCATTCATTTTCAATTTCAAAACAAAAAATCAAGTTATCTATGATTTTAGAGTTCGAAAATTACAGAGCCCTATTTAATAATTCTGTAATTTAAACGCAACAATTTTAAAATGAAAGACGTGTGCTGTTTCATAATTAAGCGAAAACTGAAAACCGCATCTTTCTAACTTTCGTATTTCCGGAGATATTTGCAAACACCGCAGACATTGCAAATGTCATTTTTTTCGAAAAAACGTCATGTGATTCGGAAACGGTACAACTTAGCCCCAATTTATTCCTAACGTATTGTTATTTAAATTTAACAAGGAATCCAAAAATACAGTAATATACAGGGCGTTCCATTTAAAATAATAAAGTAGCTACTTGCGGTACAACCGGAAGTCCGCCATTACTAAAACTAATTTTAAAATGTCTGGAATATGATTCGACCCAACATTTATTTGAAACATTTTTCCAAAAAAGCAATAATAATAAACGGCTATGGGCCGTTGCATCGTAGGCTGGACACCCGGTATGCATATTAGGTAGAATATTTCAATCTGTCGCTACGAGCACGAAGTGACATGTAAGTAGGTATGCATATTGTATCTATGAGGGGATAAAATGTGAACTCTACCCCCCATTGAAAATCCCAAGATTTTGTGCCAGAATCAGCATAGCCTATCTAATGCCATCAGTGTATATTTCAAAAACAAGACGTGATAGAAACAAAAAACATCCACTGCTTACATATTGTAACTAATTGAAAACCATAATAGTAATCAGTTTTTCAGGTACGAAAATCGTGTCACGCAATGTTATTAAGGCATAAATGTGATAGTTTCCAGTTGAGAAAATCTAAACCACGGAGGCAAAGTATGTTAAGTCCAAAATTGGCATTTTACGGTAGACGCATATAAAGTTTTTGTTATGTTAAGGCTAAGGTGTGACTTAACATATGTTGTTTTATTACCTGATTTCTGTTACTGACAATGTTAATGTTTTATTTAGAAAACCATAGCAATAAAGTATGCGAAAATAATTCTAAGAAGTAACGATAATAAATACCCATATATCCCAACACTGAAATTTTGACGACGCATATTTTAGCCACAATACTCCGTGCCATATAGAGTAAATAATACTGTATAATATAGCAATCATATGCGGGGATATCCACAATAGTAAAAATGTTCCTCGTCCACAAAAATTTAGCGCGGATACCCGCGAATTATCTGCGGTTATATAGTGCTCTGCCGGTACTTACAATATCTTCATTCGATATGTACTGCATTGGTTTGGTAACAGTATTAACGGCAGCGACTTTTATTTGTTTCGCCAACGTCACCTTAGACCTTTAATCGTACTTTTAGCTCATTTTACGTTATCGCACTTAAGAGAGTAATCATCTTGGTCCTCATTTCTTCTAGCGTGAAATATCAATTGAAAAATCGCATGAGTGGTCCGCAGATGACAAAGGGGCACAAACGTTTTAATGTGGATAGGATTCACAGATCAATTTTAGATTGGAAACGATTTATAACTTCCTCTTTACAGTGCTGTTTCAAGATGCTATCTCTCGATCAAGGTGCATTTCCATAAGACATTGATTTATAATTATTTTTCTTTTCAATGCTAAAGCATAAGGTATAACACTGGAATCGAATTTTACATTTTGTACATAAAATCTTTTGATTAGGATGTTTAGTAAGAATTAGGATCTATTGCATGCCAATACTACCCGCACTAGTAATTTATTTATTTAAATAGAGTTAATGATGTTATAAGCGCGTTTTAAAGGAAAGAAACATTTTAGTGCACTTAATAATTTATAGAATAGCCATAAACATATAAAATGATTACCATGCATTTTCATTTAAGTGGTAGTGAACCCATATCTTAAAACGCATCTTGAGGGATTTTCAAAGAACAAATTTATAAAGAGCGTTATTTGTGTGAAGTATATGGTTAAGTAATACTAAGTTTTTTACCAAAGATCAAGAGCAGAATTGAGTGCTCGTATTTTTCCCGCGCGCAATTTTCACTTACCATGTAGGGATGATATTACACATACATTGTAATAAGAACGTTTAGCTGGCCGAAAATGGCAATAGAATTTTGATGATGTTTCATCTCTCATTTTTAAGAGCCAACGACTTAATGAAAATTGGTACCAAAGGTGCATGACCTAAAAAAGTGTATGATAATAGCAGTTTTTATGAAGTGAATTGAACACTCTTCGAAAAGTAATTTTCGATAGCACTTCTATACATCTAGATGCAAATATTGCGCTAGCAGTTAACAAACATGATGTAGTGTTGTACTACTTGCCCGGCAATGTGCTTTCTAAACACGCTGCTCTTGGCAAAGATCTTAGCCCTCTTTTAATGAACTCTCAGCAAATCTTCGCACAGTAATGATAGCAGTGACCACCCTATCGAGTCATCTATCATTAGGCAAAAGTATTTCTTTTTCTGATCTACTTTTGGCAGGCAATGGCAGATAATTGGCAGACGTCCCATGAGTTTACAGAATATTTGCTTAGCAAAAAAAAGAACATTACTTAGGACAATGAAAAAATTACAAAAGAAATATATACAAATTTCTACCAACCAAAGCAAAAGACATCGGGTCATCTATTTGTCTTTCAGAAGACAAGGATAAACAGGTCACTTATTACAGACTTCTTAATATTCCTGTCCTCAGTTATGAAATTATTAATTTACTTAAAAATGAAAATTTACAAAATTCTATATACAACATTAAAACTTTAAATTGTTCTAATACCATGAATTTTAGATCAGATATTGAAGGACTTAGCAACATCTCTTTTATTTATTATACTGCAGATAACTTTAATAACAGATAATTGTTAATTTTATATTAAAGTTTAAAAATTAGCTAAGCTTGATTTATGCAATTCACTAATTGTAAGCAAATTATGAAATTTGGCTATTCTTTGAACATCACACCTGTGTACCTCACTCACTAAAAACATGTATGGTGGATATGCATACATATGTCTGGCGGTCCGACAAGATTCGATTCATGGAATCGTAGATAGCGCTCGCACAGGTGGCAAGGGACAGTTTATAATGATTATTGATTGCGGCGACGATGATAGGCATGTATCGTAGTGCCGATGTAATATATGGATGGCACTGTAACGAATCTAAACTGAAGTTCTATGCTGTGTTGGTGTTTCGCGTGGGCAACGCTGACGGACTGCTTCATTAGAGAGCACACTGAGACAACATGAGCGACTCGTGTACAAGCTAGCACCTTATCGTACTGATCCATTTGTACGTAACCCGTTCTTCGTCTATTCTTCCTCCATAATTTTCACTGGTTAACACTATATGTCACCTAGATATCTGCTCCTTACCATCTCGCGCGTCAACATTATTATTACGATTGTTATTTGTCGTTCTTATCTTATATATTATCACGACTTAATTCACGCTAAGTTTAATTATGCGTAAAATCTGCATTACTTAGAATATAAACGATTAATAAAAGTGTATTGTTTGGATTTCAGGTGAGGAAGAGGAATGGGGAAATGATGCAGACGGAATGACTCCTGAAGATACACCTACATCGGAAGCAACAGAAGAAGGAAAACCAAAACATAAGACAGAAAATGGAAGCAACGAAAGTACGCCAAAAATTCGACTGAAAGCCTCACTGGCAACTGATCCTGCCTTACAACCACAGGCCGTTCCAATTAATAATGTTAAAATTGAACCGGAAACCCTTATACCTACAAATGAATACCTTTCGTCTTTACCTCAGGCACTACAAACTGCACTAACCAGAGGATTGTTTTCATCTAATGCGCTGCCTGTCGCAGAAACTTCTCCAAGGTCAGAAGTTGAAGCGCGACAAGCAAATGTCCAGATATTTTTTTGTCATCCGTGCGGTATACGATTTTCCTCCTTAAGCACATTGGAAGCTCACAAGACTTATTACTGCTCCCATAGAAATACCAAAACAGTTGATGATGATACCAAGTCAACTGGAAACGAAGTGAATAGTGGATGTCAATCTGATCAGGATACCGCAGAAGTCAACAATAAAGCTCCAAAAACTGGCAAACAATACACATGTTCACACTGTTCGTATAGCGCCGACAAAAAGGTTAGTTTAAATCGCCATATGCGCATGCATACGATATCCCCTAGTCCGGCTACTGTTTCGGTAGTTTCAAACGGTGACATAACTGGGGACACTCAAGATAGATATTGTGCAGAATGTGATATACGCTTTAGTTCATTGAAAACGTATCGGGCCCATAAAATGCACTACTGCAGCTCTAGACATATGATGAAATCCAACCAAACAAGCACCACGTCAAAACAAGCTTCTAGTTGCACATCGAGTTCATCTCCTACTTCACCTGTTGACACTTCTTGTAGAACACCTCCATCTCCTAATCCCTCTTTACCTCCACAACATCATCTTCTGGCGTTGCCCACAAACCCGATAATCATACTTCCATATTCTTTATTTCGCAATGCTAGTTTTCTCCCTGGTATATTACCAAATACGTCCGGGATACCCAATCCCGATACTCCCTGTTTCTTATTACCCAATGGTACACTTCAACCGCTATCTCAAGCTCTTTCTACTACCACAACTACTCCACCTATTGAAGCGTTAAAGAATATTAACAAACAGAAGGATACTACAATTCGAGATACTTCCGCGCCATTGGACCTCAGCATTCGAAAATCACCCGATTTAAAAGACTTAGTAATTGATTTAGGAGACGATAATGAAAGGGAAAATAAAAGAAGGAAAACGCCCACTCCGGAAAAGATAGAATGCGCACCTTCCATTAGAGCATCACCTCCACTAACACCGTCCTCGCAACCAGGTACATCTCCTTCATTAAGTATATCACCTAAAAGGAAGCATGACCAATTAGAAAACGCCTCACGCAGCAACAGCCCCAGACATATCAGAGGTACACCAAAATCCACGGAAACAAGCGATCGTCTACAGTCAAGTCCCGAAAGTAGTAATCCTGGTCCAAAGTATCCCATTCTTCCATTCTTAAGTGGTCCCCTCGCTGTTTTACCACACGAAATACAAATGCGTCTATCCTCTTCAGAATTCCCTCAGTTGCCAGTAACGCCTCAAGTTCTAGTAAAACAAGGTGTGTCGAAGTGCAAAGAATGTAATATTGTTTTCTGTAAGCATGAAAACTATATTATCCACAAGAAACATTACTGTTCTGCCAGAAGTCAGGAAGATGACGCGTCTAAGAATTCAACAAGCCCACCTGCAAGTCCTAGAAGTGCAGATGCTACAAGTCCAGCAGGCCAATATCAGCAACTGATATGTATGGCTTGTGGAATAAAATTCACTTCATTAGATAATCTCAATGCACACCAAGCATATTATTGCTTGAAAAGAAACGACCTCGAGGGTAGGAGATGTGGACGGTGTCGAAGTATTGCTGAACCAGGTCATCAGTGTCTCAGCACGTCTGGTATGGGGTATAAATGTCCTTCCTGCGAAGTCATCAGTCCAACGCCGAGCGCAGCACAGCGGCATATGGAGAGTCACGCAGGAGTCAAAGCGTATCGATGTACTATATGTCGATATAAAGGAAATACGCTCCGAGGAATGCGAACACATATCAGAATGCATTTCGATAAACGATCTCCAGACCTGCAGGTAAAAATTTAAATCTACCATTAAAAATTATACACGGAAAAACGTTTTGGTTGCATCAACCAAATCCGTATCCAACAAAGTTATCTGTTTATATAGTGGCAAACAAATTTTTATTTCAGAACATAAATTTTGTTGAAATAATTTAATAATGATAACCAAAATTTTATTAAAATTAACCAAATCATTTCAGTTAATTCAAATATATTTTGTGTTTCAGATTCTCAAATTTTGAATATGCCATTTAAATGAATATTTAATTTAACGAAACTTTTTTTTTAAAAAACATTTGAGCAAATAGCTAGGAGTATTTTGCTTTAAATAAACAAACTCTCTTGATTTAACAAAATGCCGTGATAATTTTGATTGTTTTAAAACGGATCGGTTATTATAAAAATACATATAATAATAACCATAATAAATGATTATCATTTGGGGAGGCCCAATACTTTTTCTTCATTCCTGCTCATGTCTAACCAAAAAGTATATCAAGAAAGAAGTTAATAGGCGTATGAATTTAGCATGTACAGTATAGTATGTACCGGATGTTTTTTTATCTTGAGACAACGGAATATCTCTAAAACACTGCATCAAATCAAAAAAAAGATCTTAATAAGATTTGTTGTAATGTAGGGGGCTCACTGAATGGTGCCGAACTCGATCCCCCACCTCACCCCTACCCCCTTCCCCCGAGTGGGAGGGGGAACAACTTTGAAATCTTAAATGGGAACCCCCATTTTGTGTTGCAGATTCGGATTCTACGCCATCAAGTATGTAGTTTTCTTTGAATTTTTTTTTAGATTCGTAACAGATTGCGCTGTAATCGCAAAAAAAAACATGTTTCTGAACTTCTGGAAAAAATACATAAAAAAGAGAAGCAAGCAAACATGATTTTGTGTTTTTTATTTTAACATTAAATAACATTTCGAAAAGCCATTCAACAACGAAGAACTTTACTTTATTATACCCTCCATAGCATCCATTACTATTCAAATATTCAACTCTAACTAATTTGTATTGTATTAATAATAATCTGAATGGGGATCGGACAATGTGTAAGTATTTACAGCTTGTCAAATACTGAATAAAGTACGGTTTTGTTATCGTTGAACAGCATTCCAATTGCGAATAAATAAATGTATCGAAGTGAAGGGGCACAGTTCTGAACACATGGCTTTTTGAAATGTTAGTTTATCTTAAAATAAAAAAACACAAAATCATGTTTGCTTGCTTCTCTTTTTTTGTGTATTTTTTCTAGACGTTCACAATCATGTTTTTTGCGATTACAGTGCAATCTGTTACGAATCGAAAAAAAGTTTCAAACAAAACTACATAACTGATAGCGTAGAATTCGAATCTGTAATACAAAATGGGGGTTCCCATTTAAAATTTCAAAGTTGTGCGCCGTTCCACTCTGGGGGGGTGAGGTGGGGAATCCAGTTCGGCACCATTCAGTGAGCCCCCTACATTGTAACAAATCTTATTAAGATCTTTTTTTGATTTGATGCAGTGTTTTAGAGATATTCCGTTGTCTCAAGATAAAAAAACTCACCCAGTATACTTAGTTAAATTAATAAATACTATATTCGTTTCAAATAGACGTTATAACCAAATTATTTGTTTAGTAGAATACAAGAATATTTTTTAATATCAACTAATAATTTAAAGACTGCAACCAGCTATATGTTAACAAAATTATTTAGTTTCTTGTAGTAAAGTTCTTTAGATGTTATAAAGACTAGCCGTTTTCCAGAAGCAGCCGATATTTTATCATATACAGGGTATCTCAGTTCATGCCATAACTCATTCATTATTAGATATTTTTTAATAAAATTATGTGTTATTTATTATAAATTTGAAATTATTTCATGTTATAATTTTTTATCACTTCCGGTATCTTTCCAGAAACATAATCAAATTTGAAAATTTAAATAGAACACCCTATATATATTTAAGTATTCAGTTTTGTCGTAATGTGTGCGTGAAATCAGTCGTTGAAGTAAGGAGATATTTATGGAGTGGTCCTACTTATTGCTTCTTCCTTCTTTTACTGTAAATTTTGACTTATTCGGAAACATATTACTTTTCAGTATCAAGTATCAGTTTCTTCAGTTACCAAAAACTTCAATTTTTATTTCTGAATGTGCCGCGAATATGCTACATTTATCTATCTAACCGTCAACATAACACCAATAACTTACAAATGTTACACTCTTTTGTTTCATAGCCCTCGCCTACTAGGTCGCAACAAACTACACTTTGACGACGTTTTATAGAAAGTGATTATTTTTAAACGGAAAGCTTGTGGGTCCTCTGCCTTAATATGAAAAAGATTTTTTTTTGCTAATTTTGATAATATTGTAATACCTGTACTTGGAATTCGAATTAAAAGCTACTTTTTTGAAGATTAAAAAAAAATTCTTTTGAAAGGCTAGTTTAGTGTTGATATTTAACATCAATTCTTGCAACTTTTTTATTTGTAAATTTTTATAGTTTTCTTGATTATTTTAATATTTATTTTAAATTAGATGGTCTTATCCTACAGGTCCTAGGAAATATGTATTGGGAGAAATGTCATACGCTATTACGAATGACAAGGAACTCACCTTACTCCCTATATCCATTTAATTAATTTGGCATTGAATATGACAAATTATATATTCAAATAACTACTCATTGTTTTACAGTACCAACATATTTACTGCATAGAAATCCAATTTTAATGAATAGATGTTTTCTTTAGCTTTTCGAGTACTTATGTATATAGTCTTTGATTTTAAGGCATAACACCCATGAGGTTCCACTAAAAAGATCACTTTCTATGAAAAAAAAAATAGTGAGTGTACTTTGTTGTGATCTAACGCCACAATATACGAGTGTACCATTTAACATTTTATCATATTTACGGAAAGCCGGACATGTTGGGAAAATATACCATAGGTTAAATATTCACAAATTTACAGTAAATAACACATTTCGAAATTACTTACTCGGATTGTAAAAAATTACCTCTCTATGATTTCTTTACGACTGCTATCCCGACATCTCCTATATTTATTAAGATAATATCTGTAAATAAGAAAGAATTGAGATAGTAATTCTATACAAAATCTTAATAAACCTTGAGATGCAAATAGCTCATTTTGGAGTTATATAAATAAACGATATTGTGCTTGTACTAACACTAAATATATAACAAAAAAATGTTCTTTCTAATAAAAGTCAATTAGTACTACACCCCATCCTCGTGATTTATAAGTTGTTAGACTCATAAGGTTTCTTTCTTCGCGGACTGTTGATGGTCAAATAGCTCGTTAGACGTATCCACAAAATCCAATGCATAAAGCACAAAATCTGGGGCATTGTCACATTTTATCTACCTTTTATGCATGAAGGCTCATGACAACCTACGTTTATATAGCAAAGATTTCACATCAATACCCTGAACGAAATTATAAGCAGAGACAAAAAAAATATGGTAGCTTAGCGCTTTTAGAAGATGTGATTACAATGACGTAAGAAGGAAGACAATATGTTTACGGATTTTGATGTCTGTGCCACTATCCATACATATTCAGTTCTTTGCTTCCACTAACTACACAAACAGCCAAGTCTGAACGTGTGTATATCAGTCCCACACTGCTTAGTTTGTTATTTGTAATATTCGAATTTATTTTTATATTTTATTTTTCATTCAAACATGGACAGAATTTTTATTCTGTTTTATCAATTTAATTGCAATTATTTAGGTCGGAAATAATTATGCTAAACCCATTGCTGTTACTCTCACTTCAATTTATTGTTTCCTAATTTCAAAACCTGCTTAAATATTTTTGATGGATGCAGTAATATTCTAAGGCTAAAGATATGTAACGTTAAGATTTGTGATATTTATCAAAATAGTAAATTAAAATTAAATAAATTACAATATAACTACTTGCAAGATGCTCAACATACTAGCGTTCAATGAAGGAATTATAAAGAGACGCAACTAAATGCGAAAAATTGTACCATATATGCATCTTTTTCTATTCTCTCTTTTTGATAAGAATATTTCTTACAGGAGCTCTCTAAGTGTGACCTCGAGCAATCGTTCAACTGTATTACTCCTTATGAAACATACCCTATAAACCGTAAAATTACAGATAAAGAACCAATTGCCTTCAAATAATATGTGCAAACCATTAAAGTAAGACAAACAATACCATTTTGATTAAAATAAAGAAGGTACAGTTATTGCAACTAAGTATTGAAGAACTATCGAAGTGGGATACATATGCGAAATTAGTCTAATAAGGTTTATGATTTTTATTTCATGCACATTTTACTAAAATATTTTATGAATTGAAGATGGCACCGAAGGTAAAAACACCAGTAGAAACCGGTAAAAAAACAAAATATAAAATACTTTCTAATTTTGTGGGTTACGGGAAATCTATCGAATAGGCTATCTCTGTTCACAAATTTGTAGCTGGTTGACAATGTTGATGATGATAATATTTACTGGCGTTGACCTGTTCAAATAACCAAATTTATATTCCCCGCAGTAAACTATTAAATAAATAAATTATTAATTATTATTATAAATATATTATTAAATAGATTATTTTTAGTAACTTCAACGTTGAAACAAAAAATTACCAACTATTTTGTGCTACATTAATACCTTTACATTAAATTCCGAAAAAGAATTCCGGAAGCAAGGCAAAATGTTTGTACGTTATTGGTTATTGTGATGTCTTTTACTTGTGTTTTTAAACATTATGAAACCATTATTCACGTTAATATTGTTTGTACAAAGCAGTATGCTTATATAACTTCAAACATTTTTTTTTAACTGAAAAGACTATTTAAATAGTTGAAACGTTTAGTTAATCCAATTAACACGTGAAAAAAAATATGTGTATTTCACTAGATTAAATCAAAAACAAAAAGGACAGCAAAGCTGCGATATCCACAAAAAACCGCATTTCCTTGTACCGAAGAAGAACTTTATGATTATAATTTTGCAAATACGGCTTTATAATATCTTATCATTCTTATTGTCCAATTGTTTTTTCTGTAATTCATATAATATCTACACTACATTTACTGTATATAACAAATAATTTCACTTGTCTTGTGTAACATTTTGGTTTATTATTACATATTGTAAGTTTCAATTCAATTGAATAAAAATCATAAATGTTAACCACTGATTCAATGAATTTAATAGAAGAAAAATCCGTGTAAAATATTTATACATTTGCCAAATTTTACGACAGACTACAATAAACTGAGCTAATATTGTCTTTCGATTTCAGGAAGAAAATTATATCACCTATATAATGGATGATGAGTTAAGTAATGTAGAAGTACCGCCAAATACGAACCCGCCAGTATGTATTGAGGATAAGCCGGTTTCTCCTAGTTCAGAAGGTCTGCTAGAACAACTCCATCATTGCCAACACTGTAATTATACTTCGGTTTACAAAGCTAATGTTGTTCGTCATATAAAATTAGTCCACGAAACTATGTCTCCAGAGGCCATTGCAAATGGCTCTGACGAGAAAAATTCGAAAAGAGAAACTATAGACGAGGACGAAGAAATTGTCATAAAGAAAGAAGCCATTGAACCAGAAGTAATAATTGCACCTGTTGATGAAGAAGACAAAGAAGAATTCGTTGAATTAGTTAATGATATTAAACCTAAAATAAACGTTTCAGAAGATGCTGACATTATGCAAGAGGCGGCAAAGCCTGGTCCTAAATATTGCAAATCTTGTGATATTTCTTTTAACTATTTCTCTACCTTCATAGCTCACAAAAAATTCTATTGCTCGAGTCACGCTGGTGAAATTACAAGTACATCTAATAATAATGATCCTACTACAAGAGCATCTGAAACGTCTGTTTTATGAGGAAAACAAACTTGATGTAAATAATTACAATAAGAACGGTGATTGAGTACGCACACAGGCCAGTCCCTATATTATGTATACGTCTCTTGTTATATGCATACTTACATATTAAACAATTTATGTAGATAGTAGATAGAACTAAAGAAACATTGTGAGGCAGAAGTGCTGTTCACATAAATAATTGCAATATTTCATCTATGTATATTGATTGTATTTTGTTTTTAGGTAACAATGTTTGTTTATGTATATTTCGTCCCTCTATTTAAAATATAATTTTATATTTGTTTAACTGTACTTCTGTCATACCAAAGCATTAATCAACAACTATATTTTCCAAGTTTAAACTCGAATGATATAGAAAGTTTTATTGTATTGTGAAAATATTTCGATTTAATCTTGTATAACTGTGACTAAGAAATTTGCTTGTATTCTGGTGAATTATTACAGTTTCAGTAATAAGTAATGTACAAGTGAATTAATATTATAGTTCTGGTGTTAGGAACACCTCTCAGTGATTAATCATTCTCGGAGACAATAAATTATTTATTTCTACCTGTTTTTGTTTGTAATTCCAATCCCACAAACATTACTAGGACATACATGTTCTTCTAAGAAACTTTTTGTTTATATAATTGCAAATTATAGCCAGTACTTTCTCTATAATCCATCAATCGAAGCCGTCCAGAAAACTTGCATTGTACTAATTGTAAGTTAAACTAGTAACAGTCGTTACCTATTAAAAACATAAACCAATTGAACTGTCGAATCACTCTAAAGAAAACTGCTATGGCTACCATATATTCAAATATGAGAATACGTACACAAGAGGTACGACTATTATACAATGATAATTAGTAAGGTAAACAAGATAACTTAAATATCTCGCTTAGACTTTTAAAAGGCACTCCAGGTTGATTGATTGATTGAGTGATTAGATCTCATTAAGGTTTCCTGTATTATTCCGTACCTTTAAACAAAGTTTAACAGCCTGTGTTGTAAACCTTTTACCGGCAGATCTGTCAAAGGGTGTCAGTCTTAGCCTTTCCATACAATGCAGTCCAATTTCTTTAACCCATTAAATTATTCCAGCAATTCCAGGATCCTAATACCCTGCACTAATCTGTACAGTGTACAGGTCTCTGGCTGATTGGTCAAAGTAATCCTCTGCGTTCATTTTTAGCTTGCCGAAAATTACTTATCTTCTTGCGTCCAGAGCCTCGCTTTCACGCAGAATGTGGTAAGCGTTCTCTGTCGTCCTATTACACAGCCTGCAGTTAGTTGATCCCAATTTTCTGTGGGTATCCTTTCAGTGTACAGTGTCCTGCTAGGGGACCTGTCAGTATACGAAGATGATTCCTACTGAGCTGCAGTAGTTCTTCATCTTATATTATTGCAGTGTTGTTTTTGTTCCTCTTTGACCCAACATCTTACCTGCTCTCATGCTGTGTTTTTAAACACTCCTAGAGCAGGTTCTGGGACTATATATGAAGCAGATGATCCCTTTCTTGCTAACTCATCGGCTTTTTTTTCGATTGCCGAATGTCCGGGCACCCACAGCAAAGTGACTTTATTGCGGTCTGCAAGGCTATTCAGTTCTCGAATATAATCCCAAACCAGTTTCTGTTTCTTGTGGAAGGGTAATCATTGTATTTCTCATCCCACTGTAGATTCCAACTCCAGTATCGTTTTCGATTTTTGATCCGTCTCTAAATCAGATCAATTCACCGAACCCGTCTCTGTATTTGGATTGATTCTAGCTTATCCATTCCACTTTGAAACTCTGTTAACAAGATATGTCGAAATCCAAGGTTGCCTTCCACATAATGGACAATATTATTGTGTCCATGTCGTGCATATCTGCCGCTAGGTAATTCTTGCAATCTGAGATGTCCCATTCTTATCTCCCCAATTATCACCTAGTGGTGAGGAGGGAGATCTAGTGGGCATTCTATTGCTGCTGTAGGAGTAATCCTCAATGCGCCTGTTATTCCTAAACACTCAAGCCTCTGTATTTTGCTAAGTTCAGTTATAGCAGTTTGCTGCTGCACCTTTGTCCACCATACAAGATCAATAAGTGATCATGAGTCTGACCACTGTGATGTATGTCCAGTACAGCATATTGGGTCTTACCCCCATGTTTTTTATGAGCTCTTCTAACCAACACAAGTGTTCTCTCTGCCCTGGTTTTAATCCTCTGAAGCTGTCGATTCCAAGTCAGCTTAGAGTCTAGGATGACACCAAGATATTTCACTTCCTCTGACTGCTTTATTTCTTCAAGTTCCTCCTTCTCGTGAATGCTATTGTGGTCGTTTTGGGAGGACTTTATTTACCTCTTTAACGTTTTTGAACTGGTTTTTTTTTTTCAAAGAAGTAAACCAGTCGAGGTTGCAAGACGATAATTCCGTACTGTAGCATGGATATTGCAAAGGTTTTCAATACACTCGTTTCGATTTTTGTAGAGGCAATTGCTTTGCATACGCTTTTTGGTTCTTTGTCTTCAAAATGGATTCAATATGGAATCCATAACAGTTGAAATGTTCCTACCTAACTAAATAGTTTCCCTAGAATTGTTAGTAATAATAATAACAAAAATATAATACAATAGACTCGTGATTATGTGAATACTGCTTTATGTGACACGCTGAAATATGTGAACAAATTAGGAACGTTTTAAACGCATAAAAAAGTTCATTAAACTACAATGTAGGTATGTTGTATAATATACATATTATACATACAAAAATATAACATAATGTAGCGTTTATTTATGTCTCGCGCCGGGGCTACAACACTCTTCCCGAAATTGTTCCACTTCCTGCTTCGAGATTTGAGAAGAACAATCAGGAATCTTCGACCCGGCACTACCCTCTGCCATTCCTCCTTCAAACTTTTGAACGCAGTTCCCTGTACAGCTGCGCTAGCGCCATCCAGGAGCGTCTAACGAAAGCACCAGTCTAAAATTGGTGCTCGTTACTAGTGATGAGCGAAACTGTGATTCTTAAATCACGTTGTGAGTCGTGAAAGTGATTTACAAATCACGGTGATTATAAACGGTGATTGCGATCACTGTATTGACTCATCGATTCAAATCGTGTTTCGTGTATACTTCTTATTACAGGTCTACAGGTCCTCTGGTATCGTAAACTTGCCGGAAGTTCTTCTTAGCGATGATATGGCTTTACTTCATCCGAAGATTTCAATAATCGGAATATCTGAGGCTGTGATATCTAAAAAAATGTGAACAGGTTAAGACACTGACGTAATAGCTCCGGCTATCCGAGTTATCATTCATTTGCTGTGCGCAGTCGCGCCTCGCCGTTGATCGTTACCGCAATCACGAATCACGAATCACGAATCACTGCTTTCAGAATATTCCACTCACGGTCGTGATCCGTGATTCTCCAATCACTGTGAAAGAATCACAGTTCGTGAAATATCGCTCATCACTACTCGTTACAATAAGTATAAACACTTACACATATACATATACTCCCAGACAACACATTTAGTCCTAAAGATATCCATTGGACGTTTAAATTAAGGTTTAACGAATAAGGCAGAGGCCTCGGGAATATCCCGACATACCGCAAGGCAGTGTAACGAACGCGCTAGCTCGGGATTCTCGAGATAAATATATAGGCTAGACTGAGAGTTTAACGATAGCTGACGTATCAAGAGTTCGACATGCTCCCGCTTAGTTATCGAGGTCTCGCCCAGATTCCACTGATGAAACGTCGTCTGTCTCAGCCCTTTTTTGCCATAATTTGTTTTTGAATCAGGGCTAGATAAATTATTTACACAGGAACGAGTTAGTACGAACAACATTTGTAGAAAGAAATCATTCCAATGATTCTTTTCCTAACTTTTTATACATTATGTATTCACTTTATACAAATACGTGCGGGTTAACATCTACACTTTATTTCTGCTTACAAAACGCAGCAATTTTGTTAGACGACGTATACATATACAGGGTGAGTTTTTTATCTTGAGACAACGGAATATCTCTAAAACACTGCATCAAATCAAAAAAAGATAATAGTTAATAAGATTTGTTAGAAAAAAAATACACAAAAAAGAGAAGCAAGCAAACATGATTTTGTGTTTTTTATTTTTAACATAAACATTTCAAAAAAGGCATGTGTTCGAAACTGTGTCCATTCACTTCGATACATTTATTTATTCGCAATTGGAACGCTATTCAACGATACAAAACCGTAGGTACTTTATTCAGCACTTGACTGTGAATACTTACACATTGTCCGATTCCCATTTAGATTATTAATTATTAATCCAATACAAATTAGTGTTGAATATTTGAATAGTAATAGAGGCAATAACATTACAAGAGAGAATTGAAATGATTTACATCTATGGAGAAAATGGTAGGAATATCGATGATGCTGTTAATCTTTATTCGCAACGTTTTTCCAACAAGGTGCGATTGCACGCTTCTTTTTACCGAACCGTGCAACAGTTCTCTAGCGAAGGAACTGTATAACCAAGAAAACGTAATCGCCGAAAAACAATTGCTGGAGAAAATAATGAAATCACGGTATTAGCTGCAGTAGCTAATAATCCGCACATTAGTACTCAAGAAATAGTTCGCGTATCAGGAATTTCTCAGTTCACTATCTGCCAAATATTGGAGCGTAGGAAATATCATCCATTTAGAGTTACCAGAGTTTCCATGCATCAAGACCTTCATGGCGATGATTTTTAAAATCGAGTGCGTTTTTGTCAATGAGCGCTTCAACAGATACAAGATAATCCCATTTTATTTTGCTCGAGTATTAGTTTCTGACGAGGTGACATTCACAAACCACGGTACGGTAAATCGGCACAACATGCATAACTGGAGTATCAAAAGTCCCCATTGGTTGCGTCAAGTTAAACATCAACATCCTTGGAACGTAAATGTTTGGTGTGGAATAATTGGCTCATTGGTCCATATTTCATCGATGGAAACTTAAATGGTGAAATATATCGAAACATCTTGCAGAACGAACTTCTGGTGTTACTTCAAGACCTTCCCTTGGACGTACGACAAACAATGTGGTTCCAACATGACGGTTGTCCAGGCACTTATTCAAGAATAGCACGAGAGTATTAGATCGAACCTACCAAATGTCGATGGATCGGAAAAGGTGGTCCAGTTGTCTTGGCTGCAAGATCGCCAGATCTTACTTCCCCTGACTTCTTTTTGTGGGGCCACTTGAAGTCCTGAAGTTTATACAGAAGTTGCCACCACGAGGAAAAACATAATTGAGCGACTCACCAACGCTTGTTCATGGATTACGCCAAAAACACTTCTCAGTTGTGTGCAATCATTCCAATTGCGAATAAATAAATGTATCAAAGTGGAAGGGCACATTTTCTGATGGGTTGATAAGTAAAGCTTTTCTTAGTTTGTTGAATGGCCTTTTTTGAATTAATGTTATTATGTTAAATATAAAAAAAATATATAAAATTTCTGAACGTTCACAGTCATGTTTTTTTTGCGATTACAGCGCAATCTATTACGAATCGAAAAAAAAAGTTTCAAACAAAAACTACATACTTGATGGCGTAGAATCCGAATCTGCAATACAAAATGGGGGTTCCATTTAAGATTTCAAAGTTGTGCCCCCTCCCACTCTGGGGGCTGAGGTGGGGGATCGAGCTCGGCACTATTCAGTAAGCCCCCTACATTATAAGAAATCTTATTAAGATCTTTTTTTGATTTGATGCAGTGTTTTAGAGATATTCCCTTGTCTCAAGATAAAAAACTCGCCTAGTATAATAGAAGCCTAGGAAATCAAAATCTAGTGTTTAATTTACAAATAACTACTTTGCTTTAATAATTTTCGGTATTTATTTAATGTTCATAAACCAGAGATGAAAATATACATGTATGTGGGAATAAATGAATAACAGCTGCGTATTGTCCTGCCAAGATCATGTATCAGAAAAGTATCGATTGACAATTGTGGCCCAGCCCAGTGGACGGGGCTTCAACACAGAACCATCAAGAAATCGCACCTATTATATCTCAGCGAGATCTCAAGGACGTTATGCGAAATGGTATCGAAGCCCCAGTAAGCTAGCTTTGCTTTAAACCCTAGTGTAAATCACCAAAAATATCCATGTTCATTACAATAGATTTATTACATTTAGAGTTATTACAATTGTTTATAAAATTAATAGAAACTATATTGTAGCGTTTTTTCTATTCTTAAAATGTTTGGGGTTTAGAAAAATAGCACAGGGCAATATATTTAAATATATTTGATTTATTAGCCCACTTACGACCAACTTAAAGTCTATTAATTAATGAAAATAAACACTAAAAATTAAATCACTCACATATTTACTATTAAAAATCTCTTATTAATTATATCATTTAATTTACTTAATGTTCTTAATTTATGTAAACGATTTAATTCCGCCATATTATATACACCGTACTAATTCGCTCGTATTTTATCTCCACTCGTTTATCCGCACTATGCCAATCTCGTATCGACTGACCCCTGACCAATAACCACGTGTTATTTATATATCTGGCGCCGGAATTACGAGATTGTTGCGGACACATCTAGGGCGTTGTCTAGATTCAGAAGAATAATTACGAATCTTCGCCCGCGTACGTGCCTCTGTTCATTCCTCGTACGTTAATTCTTTCTTCCCTATGCTAGCGCCATCTAGGGCGCCTATCGAAACCGCCAGTTTAAAAATTGGCGCTCGTTACAATATTTATCGTAATTTTAACATAAAAATTAATGCTCATTTAGATTTTGCCTGTTTTGAAGTTATTGATAAGCGTTATAGCAGATATCTTGTGGAGATCTATTCGATGACGATTTGAATAAGCTCAAAAATCACCGAGCCCATTGAAATCTACCTTTACGTTGTGCACGGTAATGTGCTGTTGGTACACATCGTACCTGTATCTACCTGTCGTGACGACGTCAGTCAGTAAAAAAGCTAAAAACGATCATTGTTGAATGTGTTGTCTTTGTCTGTTATGTTGGTTTACGCATAGGTTTTGTTTATATTACAATATAAGTAAGTATCACTCGTATAATATTGTTTTTCTTTATAACATTTGAAACGTTAGTCGTAATTTATAACATAACCGAATATCTATAACCTTAGCAGGTTAGATGTTAGGCATATATGAATACGTAAAATGTGTTTACTTTACTTGTAGTCTTGTTTAGTTTGTGTAAATTTTAAAAGCATTTCTGAACCCCTAATATTGATTATTAAAATCAAGATGACATTTGTAATCCTAATTATCCACATTTTTGGATTACTGTATTGTATTAATTAGTCTATATCTGAAATATAAATTGATAGTTTATGTTACCTTTAGGATTACCAGGTTTAATTAGAAAAGATATAACTGTCAATGGTTTTTTTTTTTTTTACAGGAAGTCAAGAGAAGGAAAAAGAGATAAGTAGATTAACAAGAATAATTTGTAGTTTCTGCACTCGTTAAAATATACAGGGTGTATCAGATATAGAGGTAAATATAATAATATGTAGCAGCTGTAATCATATACGATCAAAAAGTCTTAATGCACAGAGGGTCTATCTGTGAGCATCAACGAGAAAAAAATATTTTATATAAATGCCGTGGGCTTGAGCCGCACCTGTGCCCCTAAGTGCTGTCCCGAGTATACCCCCACATACACTATCATCAGCCATTTACCGTTAGTTAGTTTGTGTGGATCGCCGCTTTGGAGTGCAAGCCACTTCGACATTTTATTTTAAAAACCATCTTTTCAGGACCATCATGATTTCATATAAGAAAATCGAAGCTCGATACATCGCCAAAAGCGCGGGATGTATAGATTCATTTTCGCGCGACATCATAGTAAAAAGGCGTGCTTGCAAATTTTCTGTATCTTAGTTATTTCTGTATTAATTCGATTCAATTCCTTTTGCGTTATTTGATTAAATAAATCAAAAGAAAAAACTCAGATTCATGTGGTACCGTTTATTAACAACTAACTCTCGATTCGACAAAGCAAAAGAAAAATATTTACGTTTTTTTTACTACTGAAGTCGCATATCCGGTGAAACTCAAACGTCTTATCAGGATACTAAAAATTATACTTTGTAGACTTACATGAGACTTACAATGCTCTTAACAAAAAAGAAATGTTTATTTTATAAAAAGAAGAAATTTAAAATGCCTCAGTTTTGCTATTTTTACAAGGGCACACTGGCCGATTGGCCTTTATTGATTCAGAATGACGTTTTAAATGAATTACCGCATACCCATTACGAATAATACTAATGAGTGCAATGTATTTATACATATACCAGTTTAGCGGGTGCTTGACGATGACGTTTCTTGCATCAGGACCGGACTAAAGATTTTTGGCTGTAATTTTTACTTTTTTTTATTTTTCTTTGATGATGAAATCCGGTTTCGGTGGGTTTGTGCTTTATATGTCGTCTAGTTAATACCCAAGCAAAATTTACTTTTTTATTTGATACAACCTGTATACCTTCAATTACGAACTATTTATTGTACTATTATAATATTATACCCGTTTTCTTTTCTTTAAAAATTGGAGCTCTCGGAAGACGTGCTTAGTACCAGTGAACACTGTGCTGAAAGTATTTTTTGCTTAACTTGTAATACATCTAATGTAATGAATATGCTATGCATTATGTATTACATCTGATGGAAGTCTTATCTACGATACTAGTCCCTTCGAACTCCCGAGTGGTATGCTGAGCAGTGGGTACAGTGCTGGAACTTAGTATAGTACTTCCAATACTGTGTCCACTGATGAGCATGTATGTCACAAATTCAAGGGGACCAGTATCGTACATAGCATATCCACTAAACGTATCATATAGCGTATCTAATGGATGTACTGGGTGTATCAAATAAAAAAGTAAATTTTGCTTGGGTGTTAACTACACGACATATAAAGCACAAACCCACCGAAACCGGATTTCATCATTAGTAAATAAAGAAAAAGTAAAATTGGCTCTAAATTTTACTTACCAAATATTCTTTAGTCCGGGCCTGGTGCAAGGAAACGTCATGTTAAGCACCCCCTAAACGTGGTATTATATATAAATATGCACATTGCACTCATTTAGTATTATTCTTAATGGTATGCCGTAAGTTCAAAAAGTTCGAAAATGAATCTATACATTCCCGCGCTTTTGTCGATGCATCAAGCTTCGATTTTCTTTATATGAAATCATGATGGTCCTGAAAAGGATCGCTTTTCGAGACGGGAAGAATTTAAATAAAATGTTCGAAGTGGCTCGCACTCCAAGCGGCGATCCACACAACATTAACAGCGGTAATGGCTGAATGATAGTGGTATGTGGGGGTATACTCGGGACAGCATTTTAGGTTGGGCACAGGTGCGGCTCTAGCCCACGGCATTCACAAAATATTTTTTTTCGTTAATGCTTACAGATAGACCCCCTGTGCGTTAAGACTTTTTGATCGTATGTGATTACAGCTGCTACATATTATTATATTTACCTCTATATCTGATACACCCTGTATACATAACATATCCACTGGATCGCATACAATATCAATTATATGTGTTACATAGCATATCCATTAGATGTATATTTGCATATCTAATAGGCGGACATTTGGAGATGTATGAGGCATCCATAGAATGTTTCTGATGTCTAATGGAGGTTGTAGATATCCATAAAGTATATCTAACAGGTGTATGGTAGACATTTTGTGCTGTGTGAGCTGTCTGAATTAACGAAATTTCTATTTTATAAACAATCTGAGTATATGAACATCGTCATTTACTTAGTTCACATAATCGTGAATCTAACTGCAAATCGGTTAGCTACCGTTATTATATTTGCGCCCATGGACGACTTTAGTTTATCTCCCAGCATTAACCAGGAGTAAAAGAAAAACCACGGAAAAAACCTTTACATACTACTTGGAAGCAGGACCTGGAAGAAGCCCCATACTTTACAGATAGCCAGCAAATTATGATTATCATTCCGCGTTTGGAAGAGGCAACCTGCACGTCCTCTCAATTCGGACAGCGGTCTTCAGGTAATTTCTCCGTTTTTCATACATCATGAATTTGAAATTGGAACGAGATAGCCCAGCGTAATGATCTAAAAACAAATAAAGCAAGGCAATCCCTATTCTAATAGTTAAGAATAACTTTAATCCTAAGTATTTCTAACCAATAGTGAAGATTATATTTTAATATTTATTTACATACACCACTATACTAAAAACTATAATTTAATTAATTCATTTATAAATAACGTACTACCCTACTAATATCTAAATATCATGCCGTAATCTATGTCTAATTCTTTAGCATTACTAAAAAATTCCCGCCAGTTCACCACTAACATTAGGTTCATATTTCCTAAATAACCTCGGCGGCCAGTTAAACCGCCCTAGCTAATGCCCAACTTCCGTACGCAAACCACCATTTCACAGTGATGGAAATTTTAAAGAAAACATTGCCCCACTGTATCTGCCCCCGCATCATTCAAAATACAAATCATTAACCCTCCTAATTCTACATAAATATGATTTAAAATGTACCGTAACCCGTGACTAATTCTACCGCCCGGTAGAATAAATTAACCCTCATTTCCCTTAAACGTGTAACGTTACCAATAAATTTCCTAGTCCGCACCTGCCATTTAAAGAAATATCCCACCTACCCTGCCAAGTTCTTATCGGGAATACTTATCTACCTAGATATAAATACTAATGTATTTCCTTCGAACTTGCATATATTTAGTCTTTAAACTGCACGTACACCAGCGACACATTCTAATTGCGCGACCTACAGGGTTAAATAGAGCCTATATGTTTAGCGTGGATAGTAGACGGATTAACTTCGCTTCGAAATATGTAAACACAGATGTGCTATTTCTGTTGTCATTTTAAAAAAGCTTAGGCTGGATTTATTAATGTGCGAAGTTGTATGCATCTATTATGTATTTGTTATCTTGCGGAGGAAAAATGTATTTTGATGTTTGAAAATATTTCGGAATAACTATAGTCTTATTAAATGGTTTTAAAAGGTATTTTCGTTCTACAGTTGAACTACGACTAGAAACTAAACCAAAGGCATGTTAATTACCGTATTTTTCGGACTATATAAGACGCACCTCAAATTTAGAGACGAATTATTGAAAAAAATATATTATGTTACCTTCGGACCATAAGACGCACCCAAAATTTGAGTTCACTTTGCTATTTAAAAAAAGCGTCTTATAGTCCGAAAAATACGGTATGCAATAAGTAGCAATATCAATGGGTTTATTACTTTTATTCATTTCATACAAATTATAATGAAAGTATCAAAATGGATCGCATGAAAACATTTAAAGTATTCAGCTATACTAAAATCAGTAAAGTATATCTCTATTATGAATGAAACACTTTTTTCAGCATTACACATTAACTAAGTTGCGACAGCCCTATCTTGCATTAAACAATATTGTAATAAGGATTATTAATACTTCTATTTTTCGTGAGGTGGGTGTTGCGCCAATTAATTGATTAAATGCAGAGAAATTTGTAGTAATGTCGTTATTGACAGAAATACATCTTTTGTTTTCCCTGCAACTTTACCTAAATATATTTTTTAATCTAATTGATGTCTCATGATTTCATATCCATTTTTGAATTCGCTTCGGCTTCCTTCTTTGGCATTATATGAGATATGGCGAGAATGCATTCAAAACCATGATTTGTATATCAGATATTAGAACGAAAAGCTCTACACTCGTCAGACATATTTTTTTATTGATTATAGTACTGGTATATTTTTATTAATATTATAATAAGAGATAATAATATTTCGATTATAATTTCCCTCGTTCCAAAGATTTTACCTCAAAAGTCTGAATATTTTTTTCAAAAGAAATACAAAATTGAATTAGCCCTAATCGAACAGCAGTGATAAGTATAAATATAAAATGTAGGTTTAAATTATGATTACTTTATTCATTACTACATATTCATTATGTTAATATCGGAAAAAGCAGCCGCGGCATGCGTTATTTAAGGAACATGAGTTATTTAAGGAAAGATCGTCGAATAAATGTAATGGATCTTTGAGCATAAGCACGTTTTTCTAACAAATAGGGAAACACATTTTTATTTTCTTGTTTCCTACTTTTTACTGAAACCTTGATTATTTTTCAGCAATAACCTCCCGTATTATATTTATTACATTTCATAATTTTACCCTAACACAGATATGAATGGTAGTTATTTTGATTTAAATACTATAGTTTTAATTTGCGATAATTCTTAAAATAAACTAATTTTTATACGGATTAATAAATATTAAATTTTGAACCCAATTTATTGCGGGAAGTGCTAACCGTCGTAGCGACGCCCGCTACTATGTTTCTCTTTAAGAGCAATCGTCGACGGCCGTGTGCTCACAGCTGGCCTATCTAATAGTGAGAGACCTTCCCACATGCAGCACGGCTGACTCAATCACCAGCGAGCACGGGCTGATACGGCTGCCCACTTCAACGTAATTTTTGATATACTGCACCACCCCTCTTCGGCTAGCTCGCGCGAGCTACGACATCTGAATCGAGCCAATCTCGCGTGCCCTATCGCGCTTGTCTGCATAAATAACTACAAGCGCGTTCGTCGCATCAAGTCATGGCATGAAACGTTCATTTGTACTTAAATGTGTGTCTTACGTGTATTATCGTATTTTTTACAGAATAAAAGATCTTTATGATTATTTTGTGATTTCAATGGTGGGGCCATGCCCCGTCGCTCTTTAAGAGGAGCCGGCCCTGGACCAAAAATACAGACAATACAAAAACGAATTTAAAAACATGTATTTTCAATTCAGATTGTTCGGCGCCCCTTAAATGGTTTTCTCGGACAGATGTATTTGATGGCTTATTTTAATGATCGTAAAGTCAATAAAAAGCCGTTATTTTAGTACTTCTTCACTACGGCAGACTATTCGCCGTAGTTCCTTAACCTGAAATCCTATTGTTCGTGAGTTAAATGTCTTAGTTCAATATAACCATTTTTTGTAATATTTTAGTGCGTCGTTGTTATATACATTATAGAGTATTCTATGTTCACTGATGGATATTACGACGCTATAATTGGAATTCATTTCCAGAGGTTAGTCTATGGTTTAGTTATTATTAAAATCTATTAGATTATAAAAAATATTTTGTTATAGTTTTACTGTACCACGTTTTATCGTTTTTTCACTCTACATCCCATAGCAACTAAATTATTAATATAATGCAAAGGTAGGCATTTTATGTTTCACATTTGAAGAAATAATTGCCAGAAATGTATTAAAGCACTAAATTGAAAATAAAATAAATAGTAGGTATACATTTTTTAACTTTTCGATCCTTGTTAATTTATAGCGTTTCATTAGGGATTTTTTTTTTATTTTGAAATTCGTTTTAATTGTATATTTATAAAATATGATAAAAGCATACAACCACAAAAGTATTCCTAGCGATTAATACATTTTTATAAATTGTATTTATTGTACTACTTAAGATGTAAGGTCTAGTTTGTAATAAATACTCAAGTTAAACAAAGATTAAATGAGGTTCATTTACAACTATTATAAAGGCAGACAACAGGTATTCAAATACGTTTCAATATTGTTCCATACATTTTTATACCTTCTGGTAATGGATTTTGTAGAATAAAAAATTAGCCGGCGGTCTATGTTTTCGAAGAGCTCCCTATATAATAGCAGTCTGAAGTTCTGGTGTCTTTCGGCATAGACAGCATTCTTTGTATACTTTATAAATAAAAGGAAACCAATATAGTTCTGAAGATTATGGCGGTTTGACTATTGGTACCAACAACCCTTCCTACAAGTTCATTCAATAGCTTTTTTTGTTGTGTTTTGGAGCAGTTTACTGACGTCATCGAGTTGGATTTTACCGATGGTACAACAAACGCGCTCGATTGACTTAACCTAGTTTTATATTTATTACTGTGAGATTCAAAATGTTGTCGTCAAAAAACTGTTTTCCGAGAAAACTTATCTTACTTATTACCGATTTAATCGTGAGTTAGTACATACAATTTCTACAATAATCAATTTTCTTGACATTTAATGAATTGGCGTTCGTGTTTAATTTCCTTCGTTATTTATCTTATAATTTCTTCAACCGTTTATTTACATTTAATATCGCCAACAAGGTATAGTAACACTGCCTTGTTCAAACACGCGGCCTATACCTACACCTGTTACTATCATTGAGGGAATGCAATTTTTTTTGACTCTGTATTGTCAGATTGTCACAGTATTATGAATAGAAAGTAGAAAATAATTTTTCAAATTAATGATCTAGACTACAATAATGCTATACTATACCAGTATTTATGTACCTTACAAGTGAGTTTTTAAAATTCATTATTGTTCTTTACATAATACTTAGTTCATTATATTATCTATTCGTGCATATTTGAGCAGTTATAATCGATTACATTACAACGACGTTTACAACACGTTAGTGCGAGTAGTTATGTTGCCAAATCTGGAATTGCCACGTCGGACCGCGCAGCAGAGGAACCTTTTTGATTGCGTTGCTTCTCTATAACAAACAAACATGCAAAATCATCTCTAAAATACACAAACGCGTAAAATTCCACGGATTGCTTAGATCAGACAAACAAACAACTAATCTACTTCTGTGTGTA